>CAXIUP010000141.1:322500-728786 GCA_964035015.1 Corallium rubrum | reverse complement strand
AATTATTTTCTTAATAGTTTTAAAGATTGTATTACATGTATTTAGCAAAGATTTTTGGAATTTTTCGTCGCACAGTGTATAGGCATACTGTAAAACCCGGACTGGACTGGACTGGACTGGACTAAAAAATCTGTAAAACCCGGACTCAACAATCTGTAAAACCCGGACTAATATTTTTAACAAACGGGGGGTCCCACTGATGCTTGAAAATACCCGGGGGGGGCATAATGGGCTTTGAATGAACGGGGGGTTGACGTGACTTAAACTTGGAGATGAAACATAATCTCCGATCAAATACGTCTACTCACTTGTCGTTAATAAACAGGGGGGCGTGCATGTATAGCAATTCAGGATAATGACTCGGCCAAGAACGACAAAGCTTTAGTATGCGTGCAGAATTTCGGAACTTTATATAGTTTTACCAAGGACTAAACGCTAATGTACAACATATTATAGACAAATTGTGGCCAAGCTGCATGGCGTAGTCAGTTATTTTAAGAGTTCACCGAGTGCCAAAGCAAAAATGATCATATTTACACCTCACATTCCGACATTGCCTGTTAGCTGCAGGCTAGTTTCCTTAGCTCTGTTCTCGGTAAGATTAAAAAATATTCAAGTTTCTTTTGCTATTAATACGTGGCTATGACTGACGCAATATAATTATCATGATTCATGACACCGGTATAGTCAAAACAGAAGCGCTGCGAAGAAAGAAAATAGGCATACAGGAAAACCCAGTGTTCTGCTTTTACTTTTTTAATGCGAATTAGACTGCAAATTTGACTACAAATTGAAATCGCTGTTGTAAACACTGGTGATTTTATTGCGATTTGTTGGGCAATTCCTAAACAACTGCACAAATAATACCACAGTCTGCAGTATACTAACTTTTGGTCTTTCCTAATTTTAAAGTTTCCCATTTGGATTCCTCGCGGCCTCTTCCTCAGTCTGAGTTATTTACTTGAGTAATGCTACAATAGCGTTGGCTTGGTGTCAGCTAAAAAGTTTAGGTTAGATTTCTTGGGGAAACAGCAGTTAATTTAAACATGTTCAAAATACATGAAATCGTTTTAAATTCGTAGTGGAAAAGCTGATGATGTTATAAAAACTGCAACAAACCGTAAACTTTAATCTTATGTTTATGCTTACTGTGACAGTTTTAATCTGTTCTTTTTTGTATTTAATCTGTTCTTTTTCTATAACAGAGCTACTCCAGGCCAAAACAATGTTTGCAGACAGTTTCTTTGATACCTTCTTTTCTTTAGACTATATCAAGTTGTATTAAAACAGATTGTGCATGTATATTCGCTTTAAATATTCTGGCTTTTATGTACATCTAAATGAGCCTTTCTGGCCTCGTTATAAAGCAAAGATCCTTTTGAATCGCGAACACAAACGAGGCCAGAAAGGCTTATTAAAATGCACATAAACTGAGAATATTCAAATTAATGGCTATTATGAAAGTGGTCTATAGACTTATAATTCTTGACACCAAGTTCTGATCTATTACAAAATGTTAAACGTAAAACAATAACAAGAACCAACATTAAACTGTATAATAAAATATTCATAAATATTAAAAGAAAACTGTTTTTCTTCTGTATCAATGTACATTTAGTCTGTCACGAAGCGCTGTTACGTGGTTATCATCGAGATGCGGCCTGAGATCTTGTGGTACTTGTACTAACCCAGGGAGAAAGAATGCGCTCTTCTGGGATACACAATTTGGGTTTAGATGGTAGTAAACATTGGAGAGCTCAGGCGAAGTTACCATAACACCATCTTTAAAATAATTTCTTCTTGCCTTGCTCGCTATAACGAGATCGTCAGGACTTGAAGGAATCTGTCCCATTGGCTTGAGAGACTGGCGGCAACCATAACAGACAGAAACTTTTGGGTCCAGGAACTTCAAATTAGAAACAGTAAATGTTCCGAATGAGGGTGAAGGTTTCGCTGGTCTCGCGGCTCTGACAATTCGGCTGGTCACTGTAGCACAGGGAGTGGTTACCGTTGATTTGTTTGGCTTGCCCTTTCTTCTCTGTGTCGCCTTTACACCCTTTTTACCACTTGACGCTGGTAGTCCAACATTGGACAGATCGGTTAAATTTGTCGAGCGTTTATTTTTCTTGTGCCACACTAGAAACTTTCCCAGAATATTTTCCTCTTCAGCAACGGCTATAGAATGTGAACATAAACCGTAAGCTGTGTGATTGGCACATTCCTTATCGCAATCTATCCGGTTGTTGGGAAACACTTTGACCATGTGCGGAGATTTGGGGTTTGATGTACTTGGAACCATCCAGAGGTTATCTGTCCCGTGAATTTTCCAGGTCTTACCAAGTAGATCTTTGGCCTTAGAAAAAGAACTTTCCAGTGTTGCGAAAGGGACGCTGATAATCTGCGACTGCTCTGCTTCGACCGACAAGGGCGCAATCTGCATGCTTTCTCCGTCACCACTACCGTTGTTTCCATTCCTCTTACGGCTGTCGGACATCGACGCGTTGAAGAATCTCTTTTTTAAATTTTCTTTTTGGCGAGACGACATACGATAATATGACCCTTCCTCGACTTGCAAAAAACGGAACTCGTTTGCTAAACGATACGACCCTTTTCCAAGAACAGCTAAGAAATGTTCGTCAAACTGACGTTTCACAACTAAAGAGATGTTATTGACTGCATCTACCAACGATTGCGTTACATCTCTAGAGCCCCTGACATCTTCTTTCACATATCGATTTAGGCATTCACTTGCATTCTGCGAATAACTAACTGGTGGAAAACCAAGGCCACACATAGCCCGAATATCAGCTCTCATGCAATCTTTGATTACTGGGGCAGCTTCTTTGACGAAGTATTCCAGAAAACTGGACGCCTTTGGATCTAACGGAAGCCATCGTCGACGGATTTCTTCTAAAGCGTCTTCGAACTCTTCTTCCGAGGCACAATCTACAAATCCACCTTCCCGGCCACCTTCCAAACTGCAACCAAAGATATCTTTAGTAATTGCGCTCGAAGCTTCGTTGCTCACTCCTAACAGTGAAAGCTTTCGTTTGACGTTGTCCCTCAAATGTATTTCACACCGGAGATGAGCGGCATCAGTGAATACACTGGATAGGGCGTTAGCAATGTTCTCTTCGCCATCGGTACCAATAACGAGGACTCCTCTGGTTTCTGGGCGGTACTTAACCATTGACGATGGCAGAGTGTAGTAAGAGGATTCAAGTTTTCTCTTGTGCAATACCCCAGGCCCTATGCAAACGGGGTTGCTTCCATCTTTTGTCTCAAGCATTAAATTACGATAGGTGCCAAACGTAAAATAATGCTTGGCAACGTTAAACGTCGCATCGACAGAGAAGACGGAAAATCCTTCTGGATTTGTGCAAAATCGCTCGACATCTAGGAGTTGCTGATCGTTGCTTAAAAAGATAGTTTGTTCGTCAGAGAGTTGCACATCACGGACAAACCACTCTGCTTTGTCGCCGCGTTGTTGCTGTTTAGACATCTCCAGTAGCTGAACGATTGGATCGTGCGGCGAATAGGCGTTTACTTTGGCTAGTTTGGAGCTTCTGCGAGCGTTGTAAATTTGCATGCGGTCTCGTGGATATTCACCTGAACTGCGCACGTTATCAATCCCACCTCTTTCGTCGATGATCGAATGCATGATCTCTCTTGGTTTTTCTTCCTTCTCTTTTACCATTTTCGACGTGCTTGTCATCGTTCTTTGATACACATTTTGGCGAGAACTACTTTTGCTGTTGCCATGTGGTTTCAAGATCAGCGTTGTTTCTCCTTCTGTAAACATGTATTGTACGAACATGTACCTAAACAATTTTCCATTTTTTTCCAGTGTTATCAATGTTTTCTTTAGCGAAGGCAGGCTGGCGTTGGTGTAAAATTGCCTGTAGACATCGTACTCTTCCGATATACTTCCCTTCCGAAAATTTCGTCGACCGTTGTTTACCCACGAGCCCATATCGTCGCATTTTATGTCCCATGGATCGCTCAGATTCCAACTGTCCACCAAGAACGCTGTGTTACGTTCTATCTTGGTTGGTGTTGCTGAGCATACTTTATGGCTGTCGTTAGGACCGAGGTCAAGAAGTATATAAACGACTTCCTTTGTTGTCATTCCCTGAGTCAATCCCCATTTCAACACAGGCAACTTTGGATCGCCATTGTAGGTTGTTTGCTCATAGATACCGCTTAGTGGTGCGTCAAAATCGCTGCTGTCGCTGCTTTCTTCTTTTACTATTTCAGCTGCAATTGAAGTTGTAGCGGGCCTAACAGAAACATCTAGAATTTGAATGACGATTAATGTAGGTCATGTTTTTTTATAAGACTTATTCCAAATATTCTAACATTAAGTCAATTACATGTAAGGTCTGTTTCATACGCGTCACATAATCGTCGCGTTTAGTCTGCTTTATATATAAAATAATGTTTCATTGATGTTTCTGCCACAAATAATATTGATAATCTCACATGTAGATTTTTCATCATCATCTCAGGATGCATGCATGTGAAATAGAGAATTTATTATATAGATGCGAGTGTTTTACTAGGTGATATACAGTGTCTTATTTTCCATATCCTCACTAGTGAAGATATCGATGACGTCATTTAGAATTTTACCGCTTTTTGCATTGAATCTATATAATAAAAAGAACATTACACGGTGGCTTGAAGATATGAATTTTATCTTCTAGTGGCAAAAACAATATTTTACTCATTCGCTACGCTCATTCGTAAAATATTGTTTTCCCCACTCGAAGATAAAATTCATATCTTCGCGCCGCCGTGTAATATCATATATTTATTTCGCGTGTTGTTCAAGATATATCACTCGTTTGCTTTGCTCCCGTGGGATAACCACGTCAATACTCGAAATAAATTTCCGATATTTTATTCTATTCTATTCTATCTATTCCATTCCATTCCATTCCATTCCATTTCATTCCATTCCATTCTAGTCTATCCTATCCTATCCTATTCTATTCTATTCTATTCTATTCTATTCTATTCTATTCTATTCTATTCTATTCTATTCTATTCTATTCTATTCTATTCTATTCTATTCTATTCTATTCTATTCTATTCTATTCTATTCTATTCTATTCTATTCTATTCTATTCTATTCTACTTTACATTGACTAAATTTAATAGATACAAGGATAGGAAAACTGCAACATGACCCCTCCTTGGAAAAAATCAGTGATTTTCAATACCTTCAATAATGGCAATGTCTGAAGAATCGCTGATATCACTTGGAGAAGATGACGTCAGATCAATTATAGAAGCCGGTAGTATTTGTGAAGTCTGACGAAGATAAATTAAAAATTAAATAAGTTCTTAAATTAAAAATCAGTACATATTTAGATTTCAATCGGAAACATTTCAACGCAAAAAGAATTGGAAACGTTTATCACGATTTTTGTTTCTTCATCTATTAATTTAGATGTACGATTGTTGGTGTTACCTTATTTCCTGTTATTTCAATCGTTGAATCGGAAAAGCGCTGGCGCTTAATGCCAAGTTGACGCGGTCCCTCGTCTTTCTGCGTTGTCTTTTCATTTTCAGAAACTGACTCTTGGATCATGTTCACTTCGTTTGCTGTGTGTGAAAAAAAACTGTGTATGAAAATGGGAGTTTAATTGGTGTGGGTCACGGTTTGCGGATAAATAGCACGGACAAATAGCGAACTATGTATAAAGCGAAGTATAAACGAACTATGTTCAGGCGACCAAGGAAAGCTACGGATAAAATACGTCGCAAACAGAACGCCGATATAATTTACAGTATTATACCATGCAGCGGCCCATGCCTGTGTCAATTAGAACATTTCTTTAAAATTGTGTAGCAGCTTAAATTTACCTTTTCCGACGAATTTAATTTGTTTCATATGTTGTAAAACCATCGCTTTCAATTCAATAATTATATATGCGTTTGAATTAATTTAGGACGGTGATCATACAACGTTTGTGCAATTTCAAGCAAATTAATTATCAACAATCTCTATAAGGTTTAGACTATGCGGACTATGTATGCAATGTATAGAATTGTTTACTGCTTGCATAAATGATCCTTTTGACAAGACCATGTGCATGGCCATTGGCCACCTATAACTGTTTTGCAACAACAGAAAAGGGCAAAGTGTGTTGTGTGCATCTTCGCCTAAAAAATAATAGGCCAGAATTTAAAAGCCAATATTACTAACGATATAAATTTAAATTTACTAACGTTTAAAGTAACAGAATTTTAACCATTACAATTATCATGAGATGTGATGAAGTTGAAAAGGAAACTAGGAGGTGGGTAGGTAGAGACAAAGAAACAGTGACAGAAATTAAAATATAGCGTCAAGGAAAAGATCAAATATTTAATCGTTTCCTTGAACACTATCAGTTTTAATTCATTTTTCAACACTGTTTTAAATTAAAATAGTGTCAAAGATAAAGGAAAAGGTAGAATAGACAAACTGGAAACGGTCACAAATTTAAAATAGTGTGAAAGGAAAAGATCAAATATTTTATCTTTTAATTCCTTTAAATTTCAATTTAGTTCCTTAACACTATACTTATTAAGCAAAATAGTGTTAAAAAATAAAATATTTGATGATTCATTTTAACACTATGTATTCTAGTTCTTGTCTTCTTTCTTGAAATTCTTGGCCTGCCTTCTTGACTACTCTTCCTTCCAATACTTTAATTATCACATCTATATTTTTGTATCAGTCAGGTACATTTAGTAGAAACCGTGTATGCAGTATCCAATATACCTATATAAGACGTTTCTAAATTAAAAACAGTCAGTTTCTCGTTCTTACTGCAGTGACGGGACGATAAACTGACGTACTTTCTACTCATATGGTTAACGAATTCCAGAAAGTGCTATACAGATTTTTTCCTTACAAGTTAACCGCAGCGTTTTCGCACGCCTCTCAGTTGATACTGACTTTCAGTATCAATAATTAGAACCGTGAAAAACAATGAATGATTTTAAAAGTAATGTAACATTGGTTAACCGTTTCTGACTTCGTATGTTATTATAGTGTTTTCAGCTTGAATTGGTAAAGTTTTTCCGTTTACTTTTGTACAAGCTGTCGTAAGTTAAACTCAGAGAAAAACTCTGAGCTCCAGACGGGACTCGAACCCACAACTTTCCGAATGCCAGCCGGACGCTCTCACCATTGAGCCATTGGAACTCAGATGGTAGACCGATGTTGTTTAGTTCTCTAGTCTGAGTTTGACTTACGACATATGCAGCTTGTACAGCAAAAACATACGAAAAAAACTGTGGTTTCTGACTTGTTTACTATTTTTAACTGTCGTTTTCACGCTTAATTGAATAAATCGTATAAGTTAAAATTGTGTAGAAAAGCATTCAGTAACGATTATAGTCATCATTAACACATTCAAGGATGTCGCGTATTTTAATAAGAAGGCACGGCTCAGACTGTTACAAATGGTCTTCGTGCATGTTACAAAAACTCTATCATCACATTGTCACAAATATATATCATGCCCTCTAGCATGTTCTATAACATATGCATGGCTTCATGAGTTCATGTAGACACTTGGGTAGACACATGCAAATCGACATCGTGCATGCAGACGGTGTTCTGTATCGGGGTATACAGACACGAGGCGAAGCCGAGTGCCTTTTTCCGATACAGAACGGACACGAATTCTGTAAATTACTTCTAAAACGATCTATTTGGTAAGTTCATTGGCGTCGTAATTTTTCTAAAAAAACGTTGCCTAAGTCGAGAAAATCAAAGCGAAAGTTTATGTAAATCAAGAGGAATCTATATATAATGGTATACAGACACGGATTAAACCTTAATTTCTTTTGAATTTTCCTCATGAATTATTAATGATCGAGTTTTAGAATATATATATATATATATATATATATATATATGTATATGTATATGTATATGTATATGTATATGTATATGTATATGTATATGTATATGTATATGTATATGTATATATATATATATATATATATATATATATATATATATATGTAGTATTTACAGAATGAGTGGCCGTTCTTTATCGGGGTATACAGACACGAGGCGAAGCCTAGTGCCTGTATCCCGATACAGAACGGACACGAATTCTGTAAATGACATCTAAATCCCATCTATTCGGTAAGTTCATTGGCGTAGTAATTTTTCTAAAGAAACGTTGTCTAAGTCGAGAAAATCAAAGCTAAAGTTTATGTAAATCAAGAGACACTCATTAACCCTTTATCGCCCAGTAGCCACTCCATTGACGAGTAAAATCGTCTGGCGTTAGCCAGAGTAAAATACTAAAGACATCGTTGGGCAATACAGGGTTAAACATGGTTTTCTTTGTGTTTTCCTCATGAATTATTAATGAGTTATATATTATACTGATTATGCATGTACATACCAACATAAATTACTTCTTTCTCTGTCAGTATTACTTCGCAGGAGCAACATTTCACGAGTTTCTTTGCACAACCTTTAAAATTAGAATAGACAGAAAATCAACACTGCATGACAATGGTTAATTATAGCTGAATTACTACTATTCATATGATGCCGTCACGATAAATCAAATGCTATATAAATGCCAAAATAATACCTTGACATGCTTTTAAATGAAAGCAAGGAAGGAATATGGTGTCTACGCTATTTGCGTTGCAAAGTAGACATTGCTTTTCTACGGGATACTTTATGCGGGCGATAATATTTTCCTAAAGAGAGAAAAAAGGTGTTGCATCTTATGGAAATAAAGGCGGAAAACACGAACGAAAAATAACAATGTAAAAGAATAAAACTCAATATAGAACTAACCTTGCAAAGTGGACAGCGTGTCGTAAGGTTACTGCATCGAAAACAAGCGATGAAATGGCGACAAGGATAAAATAAAACCTTAACTGTCTTATCCAAGCACAGTTGACAACTCTCCATGAGCAATTTACCGCATATAGTCAAACACACATGCTACGGTTCAGTTCAAAGCAAAAAAATAGTAACGGACTTCTCAACAACAGCGTGCGACGGCAGTGACCGACACGATACAAATGAAATGTTTGCACCAAAAAAAAGTAAAAACATTATTGTACTTCCAAGGTGTTAAGCTAAAGGAACTGCTTTGTATTTTTATCTTCAGCTGAGAACAAAACGAAGGAAGTTAGCCTACAGCAAAACACTATGTCGGAAAACAAGGTGAAAATTGGTACTGCTATGAGTCCGTTTGACTATAACCTTGCCTATAGCTGTTTACTAATGTTGTAACTATAGCTGTTTTACTATATAACCTCGCCCAATGTTTACCACCATCTAAACTCAAATTGTGTATCCCAGAAAAGCGCATTCTTTCTCCCTGGGTTACAGTATACAAGTACCACAAAATCTCAGGCCGCATCTCAATGATAACCACGTGACAGCGCGTCGTGACAGACTAAAGACTCATTTCCACTCAGGAACATTTTCCTTGGACAGAAAATGTTTCTTTGTCTTGTGAGTTCTCTGGTGAAACTAATGAACTTAAGAACAAATCAACGGTAACCACTCCCCGTGCTACAGTGACCAGCCGAATTGTCAGAGCCGCGAGACCAGCGAAACCTTCACCCTCATTCGGAACATTTACCGCCAGCCTCTCAAGCCAATGGGAGAGATTCCTTCAAGTCCTGACGATCTCGTTATAGCGAGCAAGGCATGAAGAAATTATTTTAAAGATGGTGTTATGGTAACTTCGCCTGAGCTCTCCAATGTTTACTACCATCTAAACCCAAATTGTGTATCCCAGAAGAGCGCATTCTTTCTCCCTGGGTTAGTACAAGTACCACAAGATCTCAGGCCGCATCTCGATGATAACCACGTAACAGCGCTTCGTGACAGACTAAATGTACATTGATACAGAAGAAAAACAGTTTTCTTTTAATATTTATGAATATTTTATTATACAGTTTAATGTTGGTTCTTGTTATTGTTTTACGTTTAACATTTTGTAATAGATCAGAACTTGGTGTCAAGAATTATAAGTCTATAGACCACTTTCATAATAGCCATTAATTTGAATATTCTCAGTTTATGTGCATTTTAATAAGCCTTTCTGGCCTCGTTTGTGTTCGCGATTCAAAAGGATCTTTGCTTTATAACGAGGCCAGAAAGGCTCATTTAGATGTACATAAAAGCCAGAATATTTAAAGCGAATATACATGCACAATCTGTTTTAATATAACTTGATATATATAGTCTAAAGAAAAGAAGGTATCAAAGAAACTGTCTGCAAACATTGTTTTGGCCTGGAGTGGCTCTGTTATAGAAAAAGAACAGATTAAATACAAAAAGAACAGATTAAAACTGTCACAGTAAGCATAAACATAAGATTAAAGTTTACGGTTTGTCGCAGTTTTTATAACATCATCAGCTTTTCCACTACGAATTTAAAACGATTTCATGTATTTTGAACATGTTTAAATTAACTGCTGTTTCCCCAAGAAATCTAACCTAAACTTTTTAGCTGACACCAAGCCAACGCTATTATAGCATTACTCAAGTAAATAACTCAGACTGAGGAAGAGGCCGCGAGGAATCCAAATGGGAAACTTTAAAATTAGGAAAGACCAAAAGTTAGTATACTGCAGACTGGTATTATTTGTGTAGTTGTTTAGGAATTGCCCAACAAATCGCAATAAAATTACCAGTGTTTACAACAGCGATTTCAATTTGTAGTCAAATTTGCAGTCTAATTCGCATTAAAAAAAAGTAAAAGCAGAACACTGGGTTTTCCTGTATGCCTATTTTCTTTCTTCGCAGCGCTTCTGTTTTGACTATACCGGTGTCATGAATCATGATAATTATATTGCGTCAGTCATAGCCACGTATTAATAGCAAAAGGAAACTTGAATATTTTTTAATCTTACCGAGAACAGAGCTAAGGAAACTAGCCTGCAGCTAACAGGCAATGTCGGAATGTGAGGTGTAAATATGATCATTTTTGCTTTGGCACTCGGTGAACTCTTAAAATAACTGACTACGCCATGCAGCTTGGCCACAATTTGTCTATAATATGTTGTATATTAGCGTTTAGTCCTTGGTAAAACTATATAAAATTCCGAAATTCTGCACGCATACTAAAGCTTTGTCGTTCTTGGCATGACCGAGTCATTATCCTGAATTGCTATACATGCACGCCCCCCTGTTTATTAACGACAAGTGAGTAGACGTATTTGATCGGAGCATATCGGAGATTATGTTTCATCTCCGAGTTTAAGTCACGTCAACCCCCCGTTCATTCAAAGCCCATTATGACCATCATGACCCCCCGGGTATTTTCAAGCATCAGTGGGACCCCCCGTTTGTTAAAAATATTAGTCTGGGTTTTACAGATTGTTGAGTCCGGGTTTTACAGATTTTTGAGTCCAGTCCAGTCCAGTCCAGTCCAGTCCAGTCCAGTCCGGGTTTTACAGTATGCCGTTCGATTGCGAGCAGAGAATTAGAACACGTGTCGGAGCCTGGGGGTCCGAGTGTGAAAAAGTCATCGAGGTAGTGTAGTAAACTTGGTACGTTGTAATTATTTTGCACAATCCACTCAAACAGTTCGGCCAGGTTGTTGAATATACAGGGAGCAGATCGTAACCCAAAAGGGAGTGCTAGGTCGATAAAGTATTGATCGCGCCATTTCATGCCAAGGAGATATCGATCAGCGGGGTGCACAGGAATAATACGATAAGCGTTCTTGATATCTACCTTGCCCATTAGCGCGCCTTTGCCAGCCTTGACAATCATGTTAATTGCGTCGTTAACCGAACTGTATGAAACTGGAAATTCGGTTTTGAGTATACCGTCATTGACGCTGTGGTCGAAGGGAAAAGATAAATCTAAAATAAGCCGCCAGGCATTTGGTTTGTTTTTCTTTGGTATAACGCCAAACCGGCTTATCTGCAGATAAGAAACAGGTGGGGTTGTTACAGGGCCAAAAACTCTCCCCGCTTCTATTTCTGCGGTAAGATACTGGTCGACAACTTCAGGGTGATCGTGTGTAGAAGGACAGTTTGCTTTAGCTGATTTTAATTGAACATTGTCGGAGTGAAAACCAATATGAAACCCCTCACGCAATCCCGTGATAAGATAGTTCACTTTTGAGCGATCCGGATGTCCCACTAATTGCATTTCCAAGTTATCAACATTAATCGGTGAGTTAGGCCCGTTTCAAACGTCGAGCTTGCCATGTGCCGAGCTTAATAGTTTGAATTAAGCACATGATAAGCTCGACGTTTGAAACAATTAAGTTCGACTGTTTTAATTAAGTTCGACCGCGAAGTTAAGTTCGACCGGTTCGGTCGAGTAGAACGACCAAAGCGCGACAAAGCGCGACGTGGTTTCAAACGTCGAACTTATCATGTGCCGAACTTAATGCAATTCACGAAAAAACGTGTTTGTCTAGTTTTTCTAACTGTAATGCGAGCTGAAAATATGAAACTTTATACGCACGGCAGTCTTTTCGAGTAAATATAGACGCGAGAAGAGATCATTGCTGTTTGTATCGTAATAAGCATGTAATCGATGCGCTGAGTTTGAAGTTTGAAGAAGATGAAGAAGTCAATCGGACGGCGCACAGTGATACGTTCCGCATTCAACTGACAACAAGTGTAAGGCAGATTGAAGTCAATCATCTACTCACAATTATTCTGTTCTCTTTTCTCGCTCTCTTCTGATTTACCGTCACCATTTTCCGACAAGAAAATAATGAGATATAGACAAGAAAAACGAAAACCGTGCGATTCATGGCACATTATTCATGTTAAGCGCTGCACATTCGCGTAGGTGGCCACTGACCAAATCCAACGAATGCTCGCCGCTAGCAATTAAGTTCGACATGTTAGGCTCGACGTTTGAAACCACGTCGAACTTTGTCGAACTTAATATGTAATAAGTTCGGCACATGATAAGCTCGACGTTTGAAACGGGCCTTAGCCAAGTTGTTCGTGTTAAGGGAGATTTGATTAATAGGATTAAACGATTTAATAGAGGAAATGGAGAGTTCAATTTCAGAGTTGGATTTACCGGGGCATCGATCTTCGGCCACGGAATTGACGTTCGGGGGATCGCTTGCGCTTCTGAATACTCGAGGCGAACGGGTGCTCTGTTCGGCGGTGGGGGCCTTCGCATCCAATGACGTTGCATGCATGGCGATAGCGGCAGTACTCTTTGGGGCTTGCACAGGAACCTTGGTTCCACGAGAGGCAAATTTGTGTGGAGTCGCGGCCCCCCCGGGCCTCTTGGCGAAATCTACGCTGGCCGCCGGATGAGGAATTTGGGTCGTAAGATGGCGTGCGATTGATTGTGGTTGTGTGGTAGTTGTAAAGGTCAGCTCTCATCTGACTCCAATCGCGCAAGTTGCTAGCTTCAGCTTCTCGTCGGAACGCACGGTCGTAGTTGTGCCATGCCATGCCACCAAAGCGCTTGGCCGTGCGAATTATAAGCGCCATGTACGCGAGTAAATCGCGTGCGCGATGAGGCATATACGTGCATATAACGGCAGTATAACTGTTAAAACACTCCACCCACGTTAAAATGTCCGACGCGTCAAGCTTTTTGCGAGAGTTGGACTTCGCATTAGGGACGATTGTGGAGCCTTCGATAGTGAACGATGTTGATTCGGACCGGGGTTCTTCTAAATTTTCGGGGATCAATTCGGACATCTCCACGAACTTGTGCGATAAAATCTGCGAAACCAATTTTGGCGGAATTGGTGCGCGGCCAGGACCCAAAATGAATGTTTTTGCGACGCCAAGTGAGGGGTTATAATTCCTATTCGGATGGGTGGCATCAGAAAACGTGTGCGCCTGGGTCGTAGTATTGGTGGGATCAGGGGCCTGGTGTGGTGGGTTCATGCTTAAGCTGTTCGTATTAAGATCACCACCGACAACTGGTAAAAACTAGGAGCTGTAAACATACCTGAGCCTTGGGCTGGATTAACGGTGGTGGTGCTTGGTTGAGTAAGAGCCGGTGTGTTGATGGTATGGGTTTGGTAGGGGCCGGATTCGCCGAGTTGTTCCAGGCGGGAAATCTGTCCTAAACCCAGGTTGGTACTTGCGTTTTGGCGCCATGCTTCGCTCATGGCTGTTTGAAGACCGGCCAGGAATTCGGGAGATTGAAATGCAGCTCCCCAGTTAACTTGAGTGTCCGTGGTCGAAGTCGATTCTTGGGATCTGGAGTGACCTTCGTTTCGCGTTATCTCCTCGCTTGTCGACATTGTAGCAATATTACATACAAGATTTCCCTCTAATTTTCCAACGTACGTCTGATTGCTTGACGTGCAAGTGCGCTAATGATTAAGTCACGCGCTTTACCAGTCTTTTGGCCATGCCCTCGACTGACACCCTACACCAACCTTTTATACGTCACGCATGGTTACCTAGCTATTAACCTTGGTTATTACATAACCTCACATAAACTATGTCCCAGATTTCGTCTCCCTCGCTTTTTCTACACGCGTGTAAAATGGATTCCACGCGTGCCGAGATTAGCACCCTCACCGGGCTCCGGGCCTTCGGCCCGTCGCCCGACTCGGGGATAAATCCCAATCTCGTTTGGATAAATCCCTGTTGGAATGGTCAACTTTCCGCTTGTGAAACTTTTTCCATTTGTTAAGCAATTAGTTTCAAACTTTGCACTTCTACTATTTTCAATATGCTCGTTCCAGCTGAAACAGTTGTTTTTATCTCCGACGAAAATTTGAATATTTGTTGCTACTGCGCATGATCGTGAAAGTCGCCTATTCAACGATTGACTCACGACAAAACCACCGAAGCCAAAATTGTAAACGAAGTACTTCATGTAAGTCAATGCTTTGGCAGCATGGAGTTATTGAAGGCTCGAGAGTGAGATATTCAGGGAGCGAGATATTTATTTCAATAATAGAAGTTTTACAAGCTTAGTAAGTATTTTAAGTATGAATCGTTGTCAATTTTTTAAATGTGATGTTACTATAGACGTTGTTGGAATAATGATACGTTTTTGAAAGCCTCTTTAAAATAGTCTTTGGACAATTTCTGAATTTCATATTCCGACGAGGCAATTTATCATGACCAACATGTTGACATGTATTCAGCAGTCGGGTAGTTTACACTTTCCCGTACCCGAATCACATCACTGTGTCAGGTTAGCGTATAAAGCTAGGCAATAAACACGTTAGTAGGTCGGTAAGCGTATAATATAAGCGGTTAACACAGTTACTGATTAGGGTTAGGGTTTTTGTTTGGGTTAGGTCAAATTAATTAAGGTAAAAACACAGCATTGACAATCTTGAGAAAAATCTTGTTCAGCTTTGAATACAAGGTCACTACAAGTACATACAGTAATTACAGCATTATGAGTAAAATAGACGTTCTCTGACCAAAAGATTTGTTTATTAACGAGCTTTCGGCTGCCAGACTGCAGCCTTCAACAAGAAGGTAGTAAACTTTACTACCTTCCTGTTGAAGGCTGCAGTCTGGCAGCCGAAGGCTCGTTAATAAACAAATATTTTGGTCAGAGAACGTCTATTTTACTCATAATGTATAATCCTGGCTGCGCTTCTTCAATTTTTTCAATTATATACAGCATTGTTTTTACCATACTAGCTATAGGCAGTAGATACAGTACATGCATGTCTAGACATGCCTATTTTTCAGAAACTGTATGGAGCTACCTTAAACCTGGAATCATTCGGTGCCGCGCAGAAGAATGCCAAGAACGCTTGGAAAAACATTATAGTGACTTTACTTCATCTTAATGCTCTATGAGCTAGGTTTTGACTGGTTTTCTTTGATTTTCCCCTCTAATTATCTTAACCATCGGCTTAATACATTATTTTCTTCGTCTTTTGTTGTTACCAAACTATTCAGGAAGCATTCGCAAATGACGTCAAGGCTGGAAGGACAATATCATCATCACAACAACATCACGGAGATTTGAAAGATTGGAGTACGGTGGTTCAGGTTGGTGTGAGAATTTCTTTGATATATTATTATTGTGTTCACTGCAGCGTTTGAAGCCAATTTGACATTGCAAAATCTATCTTCAGAATTAGCTTTTTTTCAGATACATGTACGTGTTTCATTTGGGTGTAAATATTTTCCATTTTACTTCCGCCTTTTCAAACTTAAGGTCTTGGCCCCAGTTACACGATACTAGATTGCTTGCGTGTATCAGATTACATTTCATATCGGATAGGGTTAGGCCCCAGTTACATGATCATACTGGTTACACGAGACCATGGCAATCCAGTACGTGCCATTATCAGGGAAAATCACTCCGCTTCAGTGAAGATGATATCAAAAGTTATCCGACACATGTCGTGTAACCTTCTAAATCTGCTACGTTCAGTTCTGATTATTCTAATTCCACCACTTTTCTCGTCCATAATAACAGTTTTTCCGAATACATTTAAGACTATAGTCAAAGGCTAATACAATATATTTGATTCTTGTCAGGAACAGTGGCTTCTAGCAGTCGTCTAAGATGTCTATTTGTTGATTATATTGTGTTTCAACTGCAGACACTACAAAATTATCAATATGGACCAAACTTTCTATATTTTCCCTGGTAGAAATCCTGATCAGGATCCTGGTAGGATCCTAACAGGATCCTAACAGGATCCTAACAGGATCCTAACAGGATCCTAATAGGATCCTAACAGGATCCTAAATTTTCTTAAACTAGGATCCTACTAGGATCCTGTAGGATCCTGTCAGGATCCTACAGGATCCTACAGGATCCTGAGTAGGATCCTACAGGATCCTGTAGGATCCTGTCAGGATCCTATAGGATCCTGAGTAGGATCCTACAGGATCCTACAGGATCCTGAGTAGGATCCTACAGGATCCTGTAGGATCCTATAGGATCCTACAGAATCTTCCTGTAGGATCCTGAGTAGGATCCTACAAGATCCTGAGTAGGATCCTACAAGATCCTGTAGGATCTTGTACAAGAACTTATAAGATCCTACTTAGGATCCTATAGGTTCTTATACTGGATCCTATAGGATCTGTAGATCCTACTGGCTACATGATCTTATACAATATCCTACAGGATCCTACAGGATCTTGTATAGGATCCTACAGGATCTTGTACAGCATCCTACAGGATCTTGTATAGGATCCTGTGCAAGATACATGAAATCCTGTAGGATTTCCTAGAATATGTGAAATCCTCTAATTAGATCTTGTGGCATGAGGATTATAATATATGAAATCCTCTAGAATAACGTGCAGGTAAAATATACAGTAAAACACAAAATATTGTACTGCTAGAATAATTTATTTGTCATTATTAATTGTCAATATATCTGAGGGACTACTGTACAAGTACAAATTTACAGTACTAGTGTATATAATACATTAGCTAGTAAATAATAAATTGTGGATACTTCCATATTTAATTCTTTCAGAGTTTTCATGGTGATAATGTAATATAAATAAGTTTTGTGGAAACACCACATAAACTATTTCTTTGCTAAGATTTCGGCCTGTTGACTCAGGCCTTCATCAGAGCAATGACAACAAGTTGTTGGCTTGCATCATTTATAAACTTTGCAACTGATCAATTAAATCACATAAGAATACAATGGCATATCACATTAATTTTATTAATTTTATTTTATTTTATTAATTCTATTTTCAGAGAACATTCCTGATTTTGTTTTCTAATTAATAAAATTAACGTGATACGCCATTGTATTCTTACGTGATTTAATTGATCAGTTGCGAAGTTTATAAATGACGTGAGCCAACAACTTGTTGTCATTGCTCTGATGAAGGCCTGAGTCAACAGGCCGAAAGCTTGGTGTTTCCACAAAACTTATTTGTACTTCCATATTTTCCAATTATTATCTACTGTAACTACATTAACAATTTCAATGCAATACCAATTGTATAAGCCCTTAGAAAGTCATGGCTATATAAAACAAAAGCTGGTAAAAAATAAAAAGAATTGAAATATGGAAGCATCCACAGACAACAAGAAGTTAAAATTAATAAACATGCAAAATTTTACAGTGACTATCCAACAATTAAGCCGTAGTAGAGTGAGGCAGTGATCAGACACAATTTTATTTATCCACACCTCAAAGTAATGAGAAAGTCCACTGTTTTCACTTTTTTGAGTATATCCAGGTTTGATTGGCTTAAAAATAACTTTTATTCAAAATTTTGTTAGGTGGCCATGGTACAGGGCATTTTACTGTAACCCATTCCTCCCCTGAGCTATTATATTACTTTATTTTATTAATACTGTATTCATAGTAATTTTACTCTGTATAATTCCAGACAATTGTACATGTACTTGTCAAAGGAAGCTCCATCAGCAAACTTAGAGTCCTAGACAGCAACAAATCAACAATTATTAATAACCCCATTTCTACTGTTGCCCAATGCCAGACTATTACACTCATCAGTTCCATCAGATGGACAAACTTCAGCAAACCTAGGCACCAATTAGGTTACCTGTAGGCTGTAACTACAAAAGACTAGTCAAATCTAATTTTTCTCAGTTACAAACTGAATTATATTGTACACTACGTAGCTATCAAGCAGCGACATCCTGAGAACATTCGAACAACAACTGTGACTGCAGGTTTTAAACTAGATTTTTAGTTACAATTTATCTTGAAATTGAAGTCTATGCGAAGCTATTGGCTATATTAGCTATCAAGCACCAAAAATAAGCCGCGTCTAGCACATGCAGTCAAAGAAATGACACTAAATCTCGGGAATAAAATAAGTTTAACCTTACCTGAGTATAATCGTCGGTTTATATTTATACTAATCTGCGGCACTGCGCTGAATGATATTCATTATGGCACGTCTTAGTCCAAATTTCGAGTATATATACACTGAAAAGCGGTAATATTTGTTAGTCATCTCATCAACCAAGTCGACAAAGCTAATTCGTTGTAAAAGTTTGATCCAATTGTAAGAAACTTTGCCTCTCCAGCATCTAAACGTCGCTAACGACCATTCTTACTGCTTCACAATTTAAATTTTTATGCGCTAGTGTCATGTGACAATTACGTGACTCATTACCAGGTCTCGCGTAATGCGCCGATAGATCGATAAATTGTATGTCAGACCACGGTTAATAGAAGGGAGACTGGTTAGGCTAGCCGTACACGTGACAAAACAGTTTATTGACCGCTGATTATTTTTGTCACGTGATGACTTGAGTACATCGTTGTTGGAAGCGTATTAAGAAGCTAGTATTGCGGTAGTGAATATCTGTGTTGAACACATTTAATTTCTTGGCTTGTTTCGTGTTTAGTGATGTGATTATTTCTTTAAAAATAATTTGAGGATATGCCTAGCGCAAATTGTGCATTTTATGGCTGTCCGACCAGCAGAAACTGTAAACTTTCGCTGTTTAAAATCCCGTCTATTGGCGCAACCGATGGCGATTACACCAAAGCCTTGAAAGAGAATGCTCGAAAGGAATGGCTTCGACTCATACTAAGAACGAGACAGATGACTCCAGATTTGAAGAAAAGGATCGAAGAAAACAAAGTTTTTATCTGTGAACTTCATTATAAGCCTGAATGTATCATAACTAGTAAGTACTTTTACATTATTTGCGCACATCGTCACGACCCAGTGAATTCGTATATTTAGAGTACAAAGGACAATTCATGAATTATAGATCGAATATCGAATGATCTGCTAAATACTGAATACAATTTCCAATATTTAGGTCCAACACGGAAAGTTTTGGTAACTGGTAGCGTTCCTACGGAGAATTTGCCTGAGAAGAGCCACGAAATTACAACACCAGAGCGTCGTACACTCGTGAGGAAGGTTGTTGACGATATACCGTCCACTTCGACTGCGTATTCACCGCCTCAGCAGATAACTTCTAGCTTCGAATGCCTTATTGATCAACTGGAAGACAAAACAACAGATCCTTGGCAAGTAGGTAGTAAATCTCACCAAGATGAAGTTAGAGTCGAATTGTTTGATGACATCCACAGCATTCCAAAATACACAGTTGTTGTTGATTCTGCACTAGAATTCACCGTGTTCGCTTATCACTGGTGATGCCACAACATCTACCAGCAAAGAAAGCGTTCGGTTAGGTACGCTGAGATCAACGAACTGTTGAGTTGCATAGAAAACTCCAGTCTTTGTGAGGGATTGCTTGAGGACGATGAAGTGCAATCTGTAGCTACTGACCCAAAAGGAACTCCACTGCAAACTCCAGGAACAATTGTACGCCATTCGGTTCCTAAATTGGTCACTGTTGAAAATGCTCACTTTGAAGTGTCTGTTTCCTATCGCTCTGTTGCCTGTGAAGTTATTGTGGAGAATACCAGTTCCAAACAGCCTTGCAAACCATGCTCGAGTGCCAACAGTGCCATCAAGAGAGCTGCTAGGAAGAAAAGCAAAGCTTCAAGTACTCCAGCTAAGAGTAAAGCACCACTTGCTGCTTGTAGTGCTGAAAAGTTGAGAGCTACTGTGAAAGCAACAAGGCTTCAGTGTAAGCAGTTGGAAGACAATTTACATCATCTTCAAATGAAAATTGAAGAAGATGGAGTGGGAGTGAGCCAGTCACTGGAGAAGGATCTTCTCACGATAATGGGTGGGCAAAACCTTGAGGCAACACCTCACATGAAATTCTTCTGGGAACAGCAGATGAAGCTTCTGCAGGTTAATATTAGTCTTTATTATAATATTCTAGTAACGGTATATTTATTGTATAGTAGGTTAGTGGACAGGTGAAGAGCCACTCTGGATACATGTATATTGTCCAATAAATCATTATTTTTTTATTATTATAGGTGAATAAAATGGGAAGGAGATACCACCCACAGATAATACGATTTGCCTTGTCTCTCCATGGAAAGTCACCCTCTGCCTACAGGGAACTGAGAGATAGTGGTGCCCTTGTTTTACCGAGTGAACGTGTTCTTCGTGACTACAAAAACTACTTCAAGCCAAAAGCTGGTATCAACAAAGAAAACGTTGAAAGCCTGCGAGAGAAAACAACTTCATTTTCTGATTCCCAGAGATATGTGGCCCTGGTTATGGATGAAATGAAAATTCAATCGAATCTTGTGTTTGACAAGGTTTCTGGTGATCTGATAGGTTTTGTTGACCTAGGAGATCCTATGACAAACTTTGCCAACATTTCAGAAGAAGATTCTATTGCCAGCCATGCTTTAGCATTTCTTGTGAGGGGATTATGCACAGATATAAAACATGTCATTGCATATTTCTTCACAGGAAATGTTACTTCATTCCAGTTGATGCCATTGTTCTGGAGAATAGTGTCTGTTTTGGAGATTTCCCTGAATCTTTGGGTGTGTGCTGCAGTCAACGATGGGGCTTCTCCAAACCGAAAGTTCTTTCGTCTGCATTGCAACCTAGCAGCTGACCTGAAGTGTGATGTTGTATACAAAACACGTAATGTTTTTGCAATGTCACGCTTCATATACTTCTTCGCTGATTCTCCACATTTAATGAAGACAGCACGGAATTGCCTTTACAACTCCGGTTCCGGGTCTTCCAGTCGCTACATGTGGAACGATGGCAACTATGTGTTATTCCGACACATAGCAGACCTGTTTTATGGTGACCAGGAATTTGCCTTGCACACCTTGCCCAAGCTGACCATGGACCATATTGTCCTCACTTCATACAGCAAGATGAAGGTGAAACTGGCAACCCAGGTCCTAAGCAAGTCTGTGGCAATTGCCTTGAGGGAGAGTGGCAAGAAAGAGGTTCTCGGAACTGCTCAGTTCTGTGACATGATGAACGATTTCTTTGACTGTACTAATGTGAGGTCAACGACCGAGCATGTCAGGAAGAGAAATCAGTTCATCAAGCCATACACCTCTGGTGATGATGAGCGGTTCACTTGGTTGAAAGAAGTCTTCCTAAAGTACGTCGAAGATTGGAGACAGAGTACCTTAACCCGCGAAGGAAATTACTCACCTGATGAAAGAGGGAGAATGTTTCTTTCTGCCCAAACACACGAGGGCTTGAAGATCTCAGCACATTCACATGTGGAAGCGATTCAATTTTTGCTGACACAGGGATTCCAATACGTACTGAGTGAGCGTTTTATGCAAGATGTGGTTGAGGATTATTTTGGGCACCAAAGGGGAAAGGGAGGAAGATCAGATAATCCTACTGCCCAGCAATTTGGATACAACGATCTAACAATTGCAGCCCAAAGAGACATTGCTCCAGTAATCAGAGGAAACGTTGGAGGACGGTACGGAAAAGAAAAGTGGTATAAGGTTAGCAATGAGCCAGTGAAAAAACGCCAGAAGAAATGAACCAAATTTATATCCTCTCAATCATGTCCCTAGCATAGTGGGTACATGTAGTCTTTAATGTGTTTGAAAAATGCCTTCTTTTTGCTTACATTTTGCTAAACTAAATGAGCCAAACAGCATTTACCAAAAGTTTTAACTGTTTGTGGAAACGGTTTTCAACCTTGTTGCTAGGGATATGGTTGAGAGGTAATTTACCATTAAAACTCACTCAATAAATATACATTTTATTAAAAACATTATTATATAGAAACTGGAAGGGAACATTTGCTCAATATTTCCAAGTTTATAGAACCTTGGCTGGTTCTAGTGAATTGGACACAAATTAAACATGAGAAAGATCTCCAAACTATATTACTAAATTTCTAAAGTCATATTGATTGATGCCTTTGCACAGGTCTGTGTTCAAATTACTAGTAGAGCAAAGGTCATTTGACAAAGTTCCTTTGCAGTTAAAACTGCATGATAAATTAACTTGTTATAAACTGCATGATATATTAATATCATGTGTAAAATCAATAATAAAGGATGACTTTGGCTAGGAATGGGTTAAGACTTAAGGAGACTGCAAATATCTCTTAATTTGTAGATATTGAAACTGTGTACCTTAATAATAGGTATTATTATAAGTAATACCATGACATGAGGGAGATTAGTGACTAAATGTCCCCAAAAGCCGAGGGAAGTTTGTGAAAGTCCTGAGGGTGCAACCCTAGGATCTTTCACAAACTCTCCCAAGGCTTGAGGGGACATTTAATCACTAATGTGCCTCATGTCATGGTATTAGCTTGTAATACCATGATCACGGAGGTAATATATTTAACTTAATGCACTTTTTTGTTGTGTAAAAGAAGTATTGTTTGGATGCTTGGTCATGCATGCTAATGAAGGAAAAATAGATTATTTGCACTAAACTGCCCTGCTAGAGGGCAAAATTAGAAATTGCCCTACAAAAGAAACCGAGGTGATCATGGTATTACTAAGTTTATTACTTAAAAATTTGGTAATTGTTACTCTGCATACATGTACTTATTTGTTAGTTGTGAAATAGTGTTAAAATTAGTTGAACATCAGAACTTTATACCAGTTATACCAGTTGTGCAATGCTCAATATAAGTATTATTATAGTCAATAGAAGAGCCTTTCTAATTGTTGAGATACTTTTATTTATAACAAAATATTTAAACAACTCAAATTAGTGTGTAAATATTACAGTAGGATCAATATATTATTATTGGAATAGTTTAAAAAGGAAACACCAAGAGTAGTAAAAAAGTGTAGTAGTGCTGCGTAGGCAGTGTTTAGAATATAGTAAACTACACTGTAGCAAAAGGTTGTAAACTGCTGGTTTTGGGAGTTCAATGTGTAATAAACTATGGTTTAACCTTAACACAGAATGTAGTATGGCTTGAGTAAGAATTTTAGCACTGCTGGTATTAAATGTGTGGAGCAATACTGCACTCTGAGCTAACTTAAACCATAAGCTATTTAAGCTTGTACTCCAAAAAGTAACCAGCCCTTCCCTTATTTTCATATTGTGATTTTTTTCTGAGTGGATATATAATGTAATATAACATAATTTCAATAATTTAAAGCAACTTAAGGATACAAAATATATTTACATACAAAAAATAATAATTTTTACTACTTATAACTGAGTAGAATCTTCTTATATTAAGTGGAACTTCGTTTCATGTCCTTTCTTAGTGCTTTTTTCTTTAACTGTTTTTCCCTTATTTTATATTTAGTTACATAATCTCTAGCATAAGAAAAAGAACGAACTCTCAAGTAAAGTTTGATTACATTTTCGAAGCATAATTTTTGTGTGGAACTTGATGGATCGACGCCTGATGAAACCACAATGTTATCCCACAACGATTTCACTGTTGGGGAGTTTAGTGTTGACATACACATAGTATCTATGGGAATGTTTCGTAGAGTTAACTCACCCTCACTGACTTGTTTTCGAAAGGAAATTTCGGCGTCTTCTAAAATTCGTACCAAGTCATCACAGGGAGTGACAAGACCTCCTCGTGTTCGAGCAGATATGAAGCTACTCGTTGCTTCTGTTGACTTCATATTCTGTAATAACGCTTGCAGTTCTTCGTTGCATTTATCCTTCTTCTTTCTATTTACAAGATAAAGTTTCGAAACAACGTATCCTGCGATGTAAGAAAGAGGTCCACGTTCAGCCGGGTCAAGCTCTGGTTTCGTTGCTGATTCTTTCTGCCCACGGTTTTGACTAATATTATAAAAGCCAACTAAATGATCTGGTATTTGAATCATAACCAAATTTGCAAGTCTGTAGTCTTTGCACTTTAATAATTCACACGAACGCGGAATTAAACCATAAAAAGACTCGAGCAGTTCGTCTTGGTTGTTCTTGCGACGGAACGTGTTGTATAATGGCAGTAAAGCCTCGAACAAAGCATCGCTTGAAGAAACACTTTTTAAACCAGTGTTTGTCTCAGCTCCATACAAATCTTCCTCTATCAATTTAGTTTTTATCGACTCCACAATCGACGCCACGGTGTCTTTACATAGACCAGTTTCATTTGTCCCACTGGTTTCCCCAGACCCAACTATATCGGCTTCGAAATGCTTCGAGTTTATGTGCCTTGTCAATCCACCCTTCGATTTGCAAACTTTATTGCATTTAGCGCAAGGAAAAGACTTCTTGCCTTCGATTTCGCTTAAAGCATCAGCGAATTCAGCATCTACATGTACTTCGTCAGTTTCTGCTTCAGTTATAGCAATAGAAATGTCTAAGTTATATAAGTCACTGAAATCAGTGTCGACTAGCTCGTTGGTTTCACGTAGCGCGCCTTCACCTTCTTCTGCGACTTCGAGAGAAGTTTCAAAATAACGCTTTCCCTCACGTTCTTGCCCTTCAAAAAGTTCATCGTCGTGTTCTGCATCACTTTCCACATCCATAGCACCCTCAATGATCGTTTCTTTTGCCCTCTCTCGATGAAAATTTCGCTATTTAGTTTCGAACTCGAAGATTTACAATAGTCGCACCTTTGAATGTTTACAAGGCCATGTACTCAAGTCATCACGTGATCTTTTTTCCGATGGTTCCCGACACCATTTGCCGCTCCCTTTGAAGTTAGCCGGCTAGCCTAACCAGTCTCCCTTCTATTAACCGTGGTCAGACGTAATATTGTATTCTACAAGATTTTTGGCGGGATTTTACAAGATCTTTAATACAAGATTCTGTAAGTTCTTAGTAATTCTTTCTTGAGCCGACCAAAATGGCCCTTTCATTACATTACTCTGTCTGATTTTATTTGTCAAAGACTCGAAGAGAGAAGTTTGAGAGTCCAAAACAGGTGATTAAACAATTCGGAAAAAGACTAAAACTAAATGTTATGCATAGTTAAACAGTCTGACAATCAAAAACTGTTACCAAATAAATAGCAACAGTTGTTGCTATGGCAACAATTACGTTTCAAAATGGCTGCCAATTACCCTTCAAACTAGTTTAATTCGAAAAAAACTTTGGTGACCCCCAATTTTTCTTTCGTTAAAACTTTTCTTATAGTATGAGTAATCAATAGGCCGATTTTAAAAAAATTCTGTAGAACGAAATTTTTTAAAAATATTTTTCCAGAAAAAAAATTACTCGTTCTACAGAATTTTTCTAAAATCGGCCTATTGATTACTCGTTTTTTTCGAATTAAATTAGTTTGAAGGGTAATTGGCAAGGGTAATTGTAACAGTTTTTGATTGTCAGACTGTTTAACTATGCATAACATTTAGTTTTATTCTTTTCCCGAATTGTTTATGCACATGTTTTGGACTCTCAAACTTGTACTTTCCATTTTTCAAGAAACTCTGTGGAGTCACCTTAACTGGGAATGACTGATCAGTTTCTTTGTTATTAACGTCATTTATGTTAGGATCCTACAGTATATTTTCCCAGGAAGATCCAGCACAGGGTGCTGCTATTAATTGTCAGGATCCTAGATTTTCCTGGTAGGATCTAGAGTTGCTCCTGCTGAGTGCCGACCTATCCTCCCACCCACCTGCCTCTCTCCCAGCAGAAAGAGGCGGACTTGGAGCAAGGATCCTTCTCAGGATCCTAGATTTCTTGGTAGGATCATACTCAGGATCCTAGATTTTGTTGGTAGGATCCTATGCAGGATCCTAGATTTCTTGGTAGGATCCTACGCAGGATCTTAGATTTTGTTGGTAGGATCTTACTCAGGATCCTACATTTTCCTGCTAGGATCCTACTCAGGATCCTAGATTTTCCTGCTAGGATCCTACTCAGGATCCTAGATTTTCCTAGTAGGATCCTACTCAGGATCCTAGATTTTCCTGGCAGGATACTACTCAGGATCCTAGGTTTTCCTGGCAGGATACTACTCAGGATCCTAGATTTTCTTGGTAGGATCCTACTCAGGATCCTAGATTTCTTGGTAGGATCCTACTCAGGATCCTAGATTTTCCTGCTAGGATCCTACTCAGGATCCTAGATTTTCCTAGTACGATCCTACTCAGGATCCTAGATTTTCCTGGCAGGATACTACTCAGGATCCTAGGTTTTCTTGGTAGGATCCTACTCAGGAACCTAGATTTTCTTGGTAGGATCCTACTCAGGATCCTAGAATGTCTAGTTTTAGATATTATGGTATCCTTCATAAAAAGATCTTAGTATTGATTTCAGGATGTTCCCTAACAAAGATTCTGAGTTCCCTAACCAAGATTCTGATTATAGGCTTCTGTAAAGCTTAGAATCCTGTCAGGATCCTGGTTAGGATCATGTTAAGTTTAGGATCCTGTCAGGATATTGATTAGGATCCTGCATAGCTTCCTCCTGTAGTAATACTGAACCAATAAGAGATACTCCTTAATACTTGACTTCCAGAGAGAACAGCTTAAATATGACTGCTAAGGCTATTCAGTATAAATAAAGCTAATTTAGTTTACTCTAGTTTCTTCCTTTAGTAACACTGTTCAGGATGCTGTCAGGATCCTGGTTAGAATCGTGCGAAGTTCAGGATCCTAGGTTAGGATCCTGTTAAGTTTAGGATCCTGTCAGGATCTTGATTAGGATCCTGCAAAGTTCAGGATGCTGTCAGGATCCTGGTTAGGATGCTGCTAAGTTCAGGATCCTGTCAGGATCCTGGTTAGGATCCTGTTATATTTAGGATCCTGACAGGATCCTACAGGATCCTGTAGGATCCTATAGGATCCTGTTTAGGATTTCTACCAGGGTTGCTTTCACATGCACCGTTCTAGCCATTCATTTAGTACTTTATTTATTTATAATTGTATTCAGGTTTAATTTTTACTTCCAATTCTCTATTGCCCGTTTCAACAAAGCTTTTGGAAGCTAGCTTTTCCAATGCATTCAAAATTGAACGACAAATAATATATATTTAAAACAGTTATGTTGCTAGGTATTTAAATTCACAATTGTATTAAAGTGGCACTACGACGGGAAAATCGTGTATCTAATTTTGATTGCGTTAAAATATAGTTTGCAAATGATGAATACCGGCATTTTCAATTTCTCAATATATTGTCTCTTTCTAGAATTACTCAGGTTTGTGAAACATGTAAATTAGGTGCCTTGTGACGTCATTTTCTCACACAGGCAAAATGAGATTAACAAAATGACTAATATCTATGCAAATAACAGGAAGAAATAATTCAAACTTTGCACAAGTATAGTTATCATAAAAGTACACTCCACTGTGCGCATCATGTTGTTGCTACGGAAACTGTTTAGAAATACGAGCATTTTTTCTAAAAATTAAAAGACTTTATGTTTCTTTTCAAAAGAATATGATGATTGAAACATTCGATACAATATCCATGTGTGACACAAATATTCATGTCAATGTATTGCAGTAAAAGTTGTTTTATGGAGAAAAAAATGAACATTTTTGTTTTACAAATGGAAGGCGCCTGTTTGCAAACGGTATCCATGGAAACAACGTAATGTCAACATTGTAGTGTATTTTCCCCATAACTATTCTTGTGAAAAGTTTGAATTATTTCTACCTCTTAATTTCAGATATATTACTCATTTTGTAAATCTTGTTTAACCTGTGTGAGTAAATGACGTCACGAGACACCTAATTTACATGTTTCAGAAACTTAAATATCTCAAGAATGAGTGAATATTTTGAGAAACCGGAAACGCCGGTATTCCTCATTTGGAAATTATAGTTCACTGGTATCAATACTAGATTCACGATTTTTCCGTCATAGTGCCACTTTAAAGTTTCAACTAGCAGTTTATTAAAATTTAGGTAAAAGGATCGAAAAAATTAACAACCAAGCTTTCGGACTAAGCGTCCATCATCAGGGTTAAAAGACTAATAAATTTAACAAGTCATGCAGGAAGTCCAAAAACTCAGCGTCGTTTGTTGTCTCAAAGCTAAAAGATAAGATCAACCAACTCAAGCAAACGGGTGTCATATATATTCCTGGTTTAAAGGTCACTTTAACTGAATGGTTTTGAAGTATGCGTTGGGAACCACGGGTGGCGTGTGCTGTTAGCGCGCTGCCTCTCACCAAGAAGTTAAGCCCGGTTAGACGGGGTTAATACTTGGATGGGTGACCGCTTGGGAATGACCCCGTTGTCGAGCTTGGAACTAATGTGAGTAGAGTTGTAGTTGATCTCTCCTGTGCTTCGAGGTTTTTTCGCCGGGTTCTCCGGTATTCCTCAGCTCTCTCCGCAAAACCAACACTTACATCATGGTAGTCATGTTCAATTGGGGCATTTCGCTCTGTTTCACCAGTTGCAATAGGCAATAAAGTCATTAAATCTAAAAAATCTAAAATCTTCTCACTCGTCCCTTGGATGAAAGGAATAACTACAAAGCCTTTGTATTCTTCATTTAACTGATCCTGTTGTATAGAATGTTGGTTCAGTAAATACTAGTAGTTGTCAAGCGGTTGTCGTTCCCTCATGATTTTGTAAATGATCTTTTTATCAACCAACACGACACCTGGGCCAGGTGTGCACTCGAGCTACTGCAAACAAAGAAGTGGGAGTGGGCCGAGGAAGATCAGATTGAATGCTGAATGTGGTGCAGGACTATCCTGAATTGTCAGTTTAAAGTGTCTAGAATTCAGGATTATCCTGAAGCCTAGGGGACTCTCTGTCCCACATGTGGGATGTTTAAGTAAAAAGCATATAACAAAAAAACAATACGGGTGTTGTGGGGGTTGTGGTTAGATTTAGGGTTACCGGGGGGGGGGGGGGGGGGGTGTCATTAGGGTTAGGGTCAGGTTTAGAGGTGGGGGGCAGGGTTAGGCTAGCGTCTTTTCTCTTTCCTCGGGGTCATGCTTTGGCCATGTATAAGAACAATACTGTGTTCCAGGAGTCAATAAAAATTAATTCAAGGGGCTTGAGCTTTGCTTCTATTTTCTGTTTTTTAGGCTATAAGTGGTACAACATTGTATATGTACCAAGAAGTTTTCAGATGGCTCTTTCTGGTTATGTATTTTGCGTTCTAGGACTGGGATTTTGCTATATCAATGTAGCAGAAGGTACTCACAGCTCTTGTATACTAGTAATAATGATATAATAATCATTATAACAATTATAATAATGTAAATATACAAGAGGGCAGTATATTTAGTTTATAATTTTATAATTTTTTTTCCCCTCCTCTCTCTCCCTCTTTACATCTCCACCAGTCCACCACTGTAATTAGAATTTCTTTACTTGTTTACTTGTTTTTAACGCTAGACGCTTTTTTACGCTTGACGCTCATTAGAATGACATGTCACCTTGTCATCAATATTCTCCTCAGTTCGTCACATCGTGTTAGAATTTTATATTTAGAATATCACCATTGTAATACAAACCAGGTTAAGTTATATAAATACTGCATGTAAATATTTTAATCCATTACTGCTTAGTACTGAAGATTGCGTAAGTGTTGCCGAAACATGTTTACTTTTAAAAAATTGTCGTTTATTTGAAGTGTATTTTAACTCTTGTGCTTTTGAAATCATATGGAAACAATAATAATAATAATAATAATAATAATAATAATAATAATAATAATAATAATAATAATAATAATAATAATAATAATAATAATAATAATAATAATAATAATAATAATAATAATATAATTATCTGACAGCTTCAATCAGAAATCGAGCCCAAAGTCTCCGAATAATTAACGTATGTCGACGCTCTGACCACCTCGAGCTGTATGGGAGAAGACCTTGTGAAGATCTGATATCTTCCTGTAGAGACTTGAAAAGAACGGTCATACATAATGTAAATATGAAAATCTCTCACTGCCCTGACCGTGTCTCAATAGCTGAGTGGTCAGAGCGCCATTTCATTGATTCGGTGACCTTGGGTTCGATTCACATCACGTTACACCACATCACATCACATCGCATCACATCACATCACATCACATCACATCACATCACATCACATCACATCACATCACATCACATCACATCACATCACATCACATCACATCACATCACATCACATCACATCACATCACATCACATCACATCACATCACATCACATCACATCACATCACATCACACCACACCACATCACATCACATCATATCGCATTATGTCACATCACATCGCATCGCATCGCATCGCATCGCATCGCATCGCATCGCATCACATCACATCACATCATATCGCATTATGTCACATCACATCACATCGCATCGCATCGCATCGCATCGCATCGCATCGCATCGCATCGCATCGCTTCGCTTCGCATCGCATCGCATCGCATCGCATCGCATCGCATCGCATCGCATCGCATCGCATCGCATCGCATCGCATCGCATCGCATCGCATTACATCACAACACAACACAACACAACACACACGTCACATCGCTTCGTGTCCTATCGCACGTCCCATTTGCTTCGCGTCACATCGCATCGCGTCACATCATCACATCCTATCGCGTCACTTTGCAGCGCATCACATCGCATCGCGTTACTTCGCCTTGCGTCACATCGCATCGCATAACATCGCGTCACATCACATCACATCGCGTCGCGTCACATCGTATAACATCGTATCACATCGCGTGACATCGCATCGCGTCACTTCCCGTCACATCACGTCACTTCGCATTGCGTCACTTCACATTGCGTCACTTTGCATTGCGTTACTTCGCATCGCGTCACGTTGCATGGCCTGGCGTCACATCACAACACAATACATCACATCACTTAATCCTACATGTTAATTCCTACATGTTTAAATTACAAAGATGGAAATATTCAAATTACTGATGTTAATCACAGCTTGCTAGAATATGTGTGGTTAGAAATTCAATTTCCCAACTCTAAACCATTTCTAGTTTCTATTATGTACCAACCAGGTAATAATACCCAATGGAGGAATAAATTTAACCATATGCTAGGGCTGATTGATAAAGAGTAGAAGGAAATTCTTATTTTAGGTGACGTTAATACGAATTTTCTTGATAAGAAAGCTTATAAGTCCTTTCACATTATGACATCTCAATATCAACTAAAACAAGTAATTCAGTCTGTTACTCGACCTTCATCTCGAACTGTGATTGACTTAAATCAGGGGTTCTTCCCATTGGATTAAGTGATCATTTAGCGATTTTTATTACTAGAAAAGTTAATGCTTGAAACTCTTGATAAACCTGATTGCCAGAGAAGGTTGGACAAGTCACGCAAAGCATCATGGTCCTAACGCTAAAATCGATTCATTTGCATCTGACCGCAGACGAGGAATGAACTCTCCCCTGTGGACTAGATGCACAAAAACTGTTGAAAACTCGTCACAGTTGATCCACAATTTATAAATCTGATGGGCAGGAGAATACGAGAACAATCCGTGACGATCATACACAATTAATATGATCAGATTGTGCTTTATTTGGCGTATATTCATGACAATGGCGGATGGGCATTCAAGATAGTTTTCAAGGACTACCCAATCCTGTTCGGATTCGACGCATTTTATGTTACAGATAATGGAACAAATCAGAAATGAATTTAGATATTTACAATGAAGGATGATTTGGTTGTGCGGTGCAACGTGTGATTCGTTACAACTGGAGAAAAGCGTGGGGTGAGATTTGAGAAATCAACATTATTTGTTGTTTAGTGGTTTATGATTTCCCTCTTCCTTCATACTTTAGCTTACTTGTATCCCAAATTTTATAAAGTTGTGAATAAAGCTAGCCTAAAATTTATTATTCAATATAACTATCTTGTATTTTTCTTTGTATTAAGGTTAATTCAAAATCCAACATCAAGATAATTTATTGAATTGCCTCCAGAATCTATTGATAAACTTGGACCACTTGGTATTTTACTGGTCAAATGTTCAAATATTCATATTTTATCAAATAAAGTGTATTTCCTGTATCCTAAATATATATGTATGTAAATAAGGAACTTGAATAAAATTAAAATGTTGCTCAATATTGATCTTACATTTTTGCAGTCAAGCACCACCAACCCCCCCCCCCCCACCACCACCCACCACCCCACCACCACCCCCTGCCAAGAAAACATCAACTTTAGAGAGGGCATCAGAAAAGTGAATGGGTAATCAAACTATAAGACAGGCAAAGTCCAATAAAATGAACTATAAGACAGACAAAGTCCAGCCCAAGGGTGTCTGTCTTAGACAGAGTTCACTGTCTATCAGTATGTACATGCAGTAGCACTCAAAGGCAAAGGGATGAATAATATCCAGGCATTTAATTAGGCTTTGAGACACAGCATTCGAATTGTATACTACGTGAGAGATAATACCTCTGTTAAAATTTTATTAGTTATATCCACAATTATGCATTGTTATGTAATTATACAACTGATAACATGCAAAACATCAAACTACATATTTGAATGTTATTTGGCAAAAGAGAATCCATCAATTTATAATCATAAAAATCCTGTTCAGATCGGTGCTTGTGCCCAGGCAAGTTATTCCAACACTGACATCTGTACTGTATCTCTTCACTTCCTGTAAAAAATAGGAAGTGAGATGGAATTATTAACCTTTTTGTGTCTTAAAAGTTGACTGTACAGCCAATGCCTAACTATTGTATTCACTTCATGGGTGTACAAATCAAGGGGTGGACACAAGGGCACATGCCCCCCCCCCCCCCCCCCACACACACACACTTGGCTAAAGTCCTATAATAAATATTTGTATACTAAAAAACAATACGAACAACAACAACAACAACAACAACAACAACAACAAATTATAACAAATTAGCAAAAAAAAATAATACTACAACTATAATATATTATTCACAATAACAATGACCAACAACAATAAACTACAAATAATTATCCACACATCAATTTTAATAATCATATGCTGTCATGGAACACAATGTTATTTAATATAAAAAAAAATCTATACATATCAGGCCTGTATACATATATAGCAGATCTTTAAGAAAGTTCAGTACATTCTGTAATAATATTTACAGAATATATGTAGGCCTGATATGTATACATTTTTTCCAGAATGATGGTGTTTTTATACAGCGAGGTCAAGCGTTTTGGACCATAAAAACAGACAAATACCAAATTTTACTCTTTAATAATTGTCCACCACTCATTCTACACTTACTGTAAAGAATAAAGCTCGAAATATTAGGAAACTTCCAAAATTCTTGAGAAAAAAACAAGCTTTAGTGGCGAAAGGCCCTCTTAAATTTATTAGGCGCCATCTTAGCAAATGCCGAAATACCATGGTCGGTTCAAAGGCGAATATCTCGAAAACGGTTGAGAGGTCGCCGGGGGTCGTCTGGATAGAATCCAAGATTAGACATTTGTTCAATTTATTACGCAAAAATTAGAGAATTCGAACCGTTGGAATTCGAGATTTTTTGCTTTGAAGATTGTTGATAAACCGGAAGTTGGGTCTTCGCTTAGGGCGACACGACCTACATAAACCATCAAAATAAAGTAGAAAAATACATTTACCTTGCAAAATCCTGCAGATATGGATAGTCCAACAATATATCAAACGATATCGCTGCTTTTTTAAAGAAAAAAAATGAATGACAATAGCGTAATATTCGGTATTCTAAGTCCAATGCAAAATTTTCAGCCGATCAAACGATGAGAAAACAAGCCATTTCATTGGTCGAGATATTCACGTGGTACTTGTCCAACCACCTCTGCCTGATTGCCTTCACACCATTAAATACCGTAGATCTAAGAATCTGGATATTCCCCAGAATGTCTTTGAAATATTTGATAATCCTAACGATTTGTTAGAAATTTTTAGAAAGCTATGAATTTGCAGAATACAGTGGTGTCTTTGGTTTTGCGATAAACACAAACTGTTAATAGTTGTGAATTTTTGAATTAAAACCAGAGGGCCTCACTTGGGGCGACTTAAGAACAAAGCATTTTATTTTGTTCAAAATATTTTTCCTGTGCTTTGGTTCTGAGATAAATTTCCAGCAAAAATGTGTCAGCGTGTTTTGATATGTCGAGTTTTGCCGATTTTATTGACGACCAAAGTTAAAAATGCTGTTTTCCGACCAACATTCCGACAAAATAAGTCATAAATTCCAAACCAGGCAATAAATAAAAAAACCGCTGACAACCTTTTGCTGGACTTTTATCTCGGAATCGAACTGCGAAAATTTTTTTGGAACAAAATGAAACGCTTTGTCTTAAGTCGCCTGGAGTGAGGCCCTCTGGTTTTAATTAAAAAATTCACAACTATTAACGGTTTGTGTTTATCGCGAAACCAAAAACACCATTGTATTCTACAAATTCATAGCTTTCTAACGATATCTATTTCATTTTTGTGGCATAAATTCTGATGAATTGCGAGCGCTTTACAGAAATGACCCTGCAAACCTTAACGAAGACCTTAAAGCCTAGTTCTCATATGTCACCGATGATTGGCGATGAGGGCTATGCGACGTCGGCGACGTATGAGAACGTACTTCAAATATTGGCTACGCTATACTACGAGCTTACGACAAGAACGGTTCTTTCATCCTTTTCTGCCCAACCCGTGATGCTGAGACGCGTTGGATTTAGTAAGAACGCAAGCAACAAGTTCGGTAGCACTAAGGCTATGTTCACACGGTACCGGCCGAATTCGAGACCGGTCTCGAATTCGTTCTATGTCGCCGTGTAAAAGGCGGAACCGTACTACTTCGAGACCGGTTACGAATTCGATCGGTACCGTGTAAACGGTGTCTTAACACTTTGAAGCCTGACGACGGATCTTTAAGTTTTATTCTGGCTAACGCCAGACGATTTTATTCAGCACGGAGAGGTCCACTCAAAGTGTTAAAACCTATCTCTGTAAGACTTCGAAGCCTGAAGACGAGTCTTTAGTATTTTATTCTGGCTAACCCCAGAAGATTTTATTCAGCACGGGGAGAGGTCCAGGTCTCAAAGTGTTAAAAAGTGTTTGAAACGAAGAAATTGTCTTACTGTGCCAAATGACTATAAACAAGAAATTGCCTTAAGAAAGACGCCTAATAAGTAGAAAATATATTCAACGAAAGGTAGTTGGGTGTAAATAAAATGTAAATGCATTTACTATTTTTTATCATACCACGGCAAGGGTTTGTTCCCGCAACCTCGACAAATCTCGACCTTTGAAATGCCAACTATTTTTTCGGTGATTTTATATCAGGTTATATCATATACGATATTAATTAGAACGCCGAGTAAAGCATGTTCATGAATGCCCATTCATTATAAGTATCGGGTAATGTCCCTTATTTTGTCTTGTTACAGCTGTATCTCTGACTCTAAAGCCAGGTTCAATCAGTCCAACATACGTAGAGAAAGGAATGTCCTTAACACTGAACGTAACATATGATTATGATGGAAGTGAAGTTGTTGAAGTGTTGTGGCTTAGAGACTCCATTGTAAGGTTATGTAGAAAACGTAATCCTGGTGCTGAAAAGCAATTTGATGTCAGAGCTTCTATTAAAGGAAACGCTAGTTTGGTTTTAGTGAACACCACGCTGAATGATAATGGAACATATGAAGTTGAAGCAGATGCTGATGATCTTTCAAGTAGACGAAACGAAGAATTTCTTGTTATTATTCAAGGTAAGTTTGTGGTTTTTATTGCACTATAATTATATTGAATTATATATAATTTTGTAATGACTACTGTTTATGATGAATTAGTGTTTTACTGGTCCCAGTTTTGCAATTACTTTTGATAAAATGTGTTTATAAAATAAATAACACATGCTCTGATTGGCTACTGCAAGAATAAACAATTATTGGATGAGGCGAAGCATGGCATGATATCAAGAATTATCCCGACCGAGCTTAATGTTATCTGCCGAGTGCCGAAGCCGAATGTAATTTTTGCGCGCTTTGAAGTAGTGACGTCATCAGGTTCTTATAATTTACAGTTTTCGACGGAAATGACGTCACAGCCGCCCAATAGTTTAACTGATTTACATTAGTATCAACCAACTAGAGGTCTATTACAAATCCAGCATTCTGAGCTACTAGTGGTCCACCGGTGATAGATCACTAGTTATCATTGGATAACGACAAACCTTCTTTTAACTGGAATATTCCTATTCTGACGAATCAGAAGCCACGACATATTCACACCGCAAGAAAAACCTGGTAACTGGTTAAAAAATAAACCTGGTTAAACCTGGTTAAAAACCAAACATGGCGTCCGCTAAAATTTTACGAGACGGTAAATGCAGTATTTGCTCCGGGCTCTGATTGGCTGCTCCGAAACACACCCATGATACGCGCTTGTACTGAATATTAAAACATTCTCTCATTGCTTGATAGAAATATAATTGAATTTTCGTAATATTTTGAGAACATAAGTGGATAAACTGCGGCATAATCATGTGCAGATAACCACACACTTTTTATACAAATAAACACACTTTCTTTATAAGTATTATAAGTAGAGTGCTTGGCCGGTGGCGAATGATTTGTCCGAAACGGGCCTTGATAACATAGCTTTTTCAGACGTTTCTTCTCAGAAACTATATTGCTCAAATGAACTACTGAATACTCCCCAAAGGCTACTCATGATTAATTTGATCACAGCGAAATTATGAGCATTGAATTCAGTGTTTAAGTCAGAGCGATCAAGTCACCGAAGCGGCTAGCTGATTGCATGGAACATTACATGACATCCTAGTGCACTCGGAAATTTCATCATGAACAACCCAAACATTTGTAAAGATAGATCATCAAAAAGATTCGCTATTGATTAAGATAAAGATGGATAATAATCTTGAGAACGAGCAATAAAACCACAGAATATAGGTCTCTATTCTGTGGTTGTAACTTTGCCTTGCTTAGTTTTACCAGTATTACTGTGGGCGCATCAATTATCACCCAATCAGAGCCCGGAGCAAATACTGCATTTATCGTCTCGTAAAATTTTTGTACGAGTGAAGAAAACATTGGCCCGAAAGTAATGGAAAATCGTTCAGTTTGACATTTTCGAATAAGAAAATGAATTCGCTTATGCCTATGGTGTACAGCTACACCAAATTTGAAGCTAAGTCATTACGATCTCGTTTTTTGTGAGCAATTGTTTACCGTATTGCATATGCCATCGAACTGCAGCTCTACATTTTGTATGGAGAGACTTCTGCAAACAAAAAGGTAAAACTATCTGAAAATTTGGAACAATGTTTGATAAGACTTCTTTACGTTAAAGAAAAGTTGTTTATGCTTGATACTAAAACAATTAGACAGGTCTGGTTTGGATCAAAACACTAAACGTAATGTCACTGCTGGGTTGGGACAGTTCTATTTATGAAAGCATGTATTTCACAAGTTTAATCGGACTGCTGAACAATATTATTATTCTATCTTGACTTTTGACTTTTAATATGGAAAATGTTGCGAGGAACTACAAAACGATTTTTTGTCATCGCATACTGTACATCTTATCAAATAGAGTTGGATACGTGTGAATTACGTGAAAGTTGAGCAAAGCTGGTTGTCTCTAAAATTTCCTTTTTATATTTTTACTTCAGGAAAAAGGGCCTTTTTCTGGGGGAGGGGGGAAAGGCAAAAAGGAAAAGGCTTGTATGTTAAAAAGACCCCAAAAGATGTCACTGTCATTTTAGTTCATGATCACCTCGGTTTTCTTTGATGTACCGCGGTTGTTTATTTATAATAATTACCAGTGGCGTAGCTACACCCGGGCCTACTTTGCCTGTGCCCGGGTGAAACCTGCATGTGCCCGGGCGAAATATTGCAGACAGATCTAGCTCTCATTATATAGGGAAAGTAATTTAAGTATAAAGTATAGCCACTAGGAAGATTATGTATAAGTTTTTGAAAATTGTTTTTCTAGTTTTCGCGTGAATATTATTGCTAGAGTTAGTTGTTTTGTATACACGGTAAGGAAATACTGACTATAAAATCATGATTTTCTCTGGTTTTTATTTTATCTTTTTTGTTGTTAAAATTGCCATCAAAATGCAGGAAATAGCATTTCCGTGGCGTAAAAAATCAAAAATTTCCTGGGGGAGCATGTTCACACCCCAGAGGTTTCCCGCATGTTTGGCGCTCTGAACTGCCACTACCAACCGGACATACTGTACTTCAAAATTGGTGGCTACGGCCCTGTGACTGTAAATCACTGTAATAACATCTGTGCCCATGTTGTGCCCACATGACTTAGGAGTAATGCCCACATGACTTGGGAGTAATTATCAGTGGCTACGCCACTGATAATTACTCCCAACCACACATAAATCTAGTTAATTGCCAAGTTAATATATATTAGCCCGGTTCAATTAACTTGATTTATGCGTGGTTGGGAGATAAGGGTTAATCAATGGTCACGAATGTGATAAAGGATCTATCATCGTTTATATTGTTTTTCGACAACCTCTGTGATAACGAACTCAGTATCTCAGTTTTCTTAGGCAACCTCTGTGATCGTGAACTACTTCAACCCACTGATCTCTATATACAGCTGGATGGGCCGTTCCCTATGGCCAGCAGTCAAACATTTTGTGGCAGTTGCCGCCATCTTACGTAGTGGAACATATTACCCAGGGGGAGGAATATTAAGTAGGCTACTCTGTGCCGGGGGAGTCGGAAAAACCGTAAAGCAAACAACAGATGCCGGTTCGTTTAGTTTTCATTGTTTAACAACAAATACAGTCAAAAGATGGCAAGTACACAACACGAGATATTGTTAAGGCATTAAGATTACTATAAAAGGTACAATTTAAGACTTGGAATTGAATTCTTCATAGATTTTAGTCTGTTTTTCAGTTTATATTATCGTGAACTTTCTTCGTTGTCGGCACTGAAGAAAAACAACGAAATGTAAAGGTTTTACAGCTCAGTTATAGAAACAAATACAAGAAATTAGCGTCTTAAACCTTATTGAGTACTTCTTGTGTCATTACTTTCGTTTAAATTTTCTTAAAAAAACTCTTTTTGTCTGTTTTCAGTCTACGAAAGCTATGAACTTCAGGGGCAGCCATCTTGGGTAGTGGTCACGTCATCATACAACTGGCACGCAAAATCCCGACCAATGGCCCATCCAGTTGTATACAGAGATCAGTGCTTCAACCTCGGTAACTACGTAAGCTATTTACTGACGTAGTTACCTCGGGTTCGTTAACTAACCCTATACTTAAGTGTTCTTTCAATTTAGAAGGACTTAATTTTCATTTCATAGCATGGCGAGAAATGGATGTCGTGCGGTCGTCACAGTTCCGCGGTTCAGAAGAAAAGAGAACAACTAATTTATGCAATGTTGGATGAAATCTTCATTCGATGATCAGAAAATACTGAAGCTTTGAGATTAAAAACCGCAACAACGACAAATACAGGCTAGAAATGAAGAATATCATCGAAAAGACGGATCTTTATAGTAGCCGAATCAGATCGAAACTTGTACGGAAATAGTATACCTCTGTTTGATTTTCGATAACGTGAGCAGCAAGGTTGGTACAATTTGCGTATTCGCCATATTGGCTTACGTTAGACTTGTGCTCAAAATAGTATATCAAAAACCGCAACGGATTTAATATCTGTGGCATATCGCTCATGATATTTTTATCGCAGATGTGTTGCACTATACGATTCAGATGGAAACATTTGAAATAATTTAAAAATTGACACTGCTAACGACGATTGTTTCACTCATCCTCTATGTAAGTCCTATTAATCTTGCAGAACTTTTCTAGTCAAAATTTTTGTAAGTGGGCATGCATTACGCGCATGCGTGACCATTATTTCTCGCCATGACACTTTAGGGAGCTAAGCTCGGAGAAGAGCGAGTCTTTTTTTGTTTGGCTAGTGTGTGGGACAGTTTACAGTTCATGTCTTCTTCGCCCCTAAATTATAAGTATTGATCATTTAGTTTAGTTTTACTATAAATAATGTATACCAAAAAACAATGTACAACAAAAATGAGAATTTGTTATCTTTTAATAACTGTTGATTCTAATGTGAAAATTGCAAGCATCACTAATTACAACACATGAATCAAACTAACCCTTTCATGAGCATCGTTGTTGTCGAACAACTTTATCTTTTTACTCTAACGCCAGACGATTTTACTCGTCAAGAAGAGAAGTCTTGGAGAGCCATGCATGAAAGAGTGAAAAAAAAATTGTGTGTGCAATTTGACTAAAATATTGCTTCAAAAAATTTTAGATGTTGGTATACACATATTAGGATTTATAAAATGGATTATGCCAATTAATTAATTTTCTTAATTAAACATCTTTACTAACTGTCGTGGCAATATAGAAGCGTTCTGTAAAATATTGTTGCAATACATTCCTCAAGTTAAACAATTCATTTAATGAGACATTTCCCTTAAATCATTGTTATTATTATTTATTTATTTATTTATTTATTTATTATTTATTTAATTATTTATTTATTTATTTATTTATTTATTTATTTATTTATTTATTTATTTATTTATTTATTTATTTATTTATGTATTTATTTATTTATATATTTATATATTTATTTATTTATTTATTTATTTATATATTTATTTATTTATTTTTATATATTTATTTATTTATTTATTTATTTATTTATTTATTTACTTATTTATTTTTTTATTTATATATTTATTATTGTTAGATTGTAATGTAATGTAATTTAATGTAATGTAATGTAATGTAATGTAATGTAATGTAATGTAATGTAACGTAACGTAACGTAACGTAACGTAACGTAACGTAATGTAATGTAATGTATTGTGATGTAACGTAAGGTAACGTCACGTAACGTAACGTAACGTAACGTAACGTAACGTAACGTAACGTAACGTAATGTAATGTAATGTAATGTAATGTAATGTAATGTAATGTAATGTAATGTAATGTAATGTAATGTAATGTGATGTAATGTAATTTAATTTAATTTAAAGGCTAAATTCCCCTGTAAATGCGAGATGAAATCTAGCCCTTTTAGTAAGGCTAGCGCTATGGCCAAAAGGGTCATCTCGCTCTTATAAAAATACTTCCTAAAAGCTTTAAAACCTAAAATGGTATTTTCAGAAATGGATCGGTGGTACAGTAAAAGTATAACATCGCCTTGGACAGTTACGATTTTACAGAATGTACTGTTTTGAATTCAAACGTAAGCAAAGAACGCGAAAATCAATTATCTTCAATATATCTTTATGGTAAATTGAACACTAAAAAATCTGTGCGTGTTCCAAGTTCTGGTTTTATAATAATGAACTGTTGAGTCAAGACAATGTAAAACAATTGCGTTGTCTTATAGTTCACTACCAGTTCAAAGCTGTCAAATTTTTAGAATGAAACAAAACAGTTTAATTTAATATTTTTGTCGATATAGTAGAAATGTTTATATTTGCCCAATGTCTACTATTCAGTGTTTTCTCTTTTTTTTTAGTTAAATCAATTGCTAAAATTACCTGTGCTATTGTGAATATAACGGAAGGTGAAAACGTTTCATGTATTTGTTATGGCGTGGGTGGTAGTCCTCCTCCTACTGCATATTGGCTTAAAGATAACAATGTGCGTGCTATGGGATATAGGAGTGCGCTACTGGACATAAGAAACATCAGTAAGAAGGACACTGGGACGTACACTTGTCGAGTGAAAAGTGGAACTTTAATTGACGAACAAGGAGTTGACATTACTGTTTTTGGTAAGTATATTTACTTCATATGTTGTTGAAATAATCATTGTGGGACAGTGAACTCAGGTGGAGAATAATAATAATTTCAGGTGCTACTACGAGTGATGAACCATACTGAGTAAGTTTAGAGGAAAACTGTCCTCGTCCGCGACTGGGATTCGAACTAGTGACCTTCAGTTTACTAGTCCAACCGAGCTACAGTTGAGAGCAGGTCGTGGAATGATGGTACTTTGTTTTTGATATTTCTAAACTGAAATCTAGTTTCTTGAATATCGAGAGACATAACTCTTCATCTTATGTTTTTCGGATAATTATTGTAGGACAGCGAACTCAGGAGGAGAATAATGATATTGAGTGTTACTCCAAGTGACGAACCATACTGTACTTGACCGCAGCTGGGATTTCAACCCATAACCTGTGGTTTACTAGTCTGACACTACCGACTGAGCTACATGGTTAAATTGGGAGCACGTCGTGGAATGATGGTACTTATATTTGATTGAAATCTAGTTTCTTCAATATTGAGAGCCTCAACTCATCATTTTATGTTGTTGGAATAATTATTGTGGGACAGCGAACTGAACTGAAGTGGAGTGGAGTATAATGATATTAGGTGTTACTCCGAGTGATGAACCATACTGGGTGAGTAGAGAAAAACTCAACTTGACCGCGGCTGGGATTTGAACCCATGACCTTTGGCTTACTAGTTTCACGCTTTCTACTTTCCCGGTAGGTTTCGTCATGTACTTAGAGTGGCACTTAATATCATTATATTTACTTCGTTATATAAGAGTGGTACGTGTACATCTGATACATCTATACATATATAGCGAGTTTAGTAAAATGTAACAGACATTTTTATATTAGGGTTTTTTTTATATTATGTTTTTGTTTTGTTTTGTTTTGTTTTGTTTTGTTTTCTCTTTCCTTTTCTTTCTTTTTCTGTTTTGTTTTGTTTTGTTTTGTTTTGTTTTGTTTTGTTTTGTTTTGTTTTGTTTTGTTTTGTTTTGTTTTGTTTTGTTTTGTTTTGTTTTGTTTTTTTTTTTTTGTTTGTTTTGTTTTGTTTTGTTTTGTTTTGTTTTGTTTTGTTTTGTTTTGTTTTGTTTTGTTTTGTTTTGTTTTGTTTTGTTTTGTTTTGTTTTGTTTTGTTTTCCCTTGCCTTTCCTTTCCTTTCCTCGCCTCGCCTCGCCTCGCCTCGCCTCGCCTCGCCTCGCCTCGCCTCGCCTCGCCTCGCCTTGCCTTGCTTTGTATTTTTCTAAAACTATTATTATTTTATTAAAACAATTATGTGTGATTTTCTCTCTCTTTTGTTTCAGATAAACCAGTGGTTGACGTTACTTGTCGTACTTTTGTGTTTATTAAAGAGGGAAAGGATTTTTCCTGTAAATGTTCTGGAAATCATGGCAGTCCTCCTCCTAGTGTAATGTGGTTAAAGGATAATAAGAAGTTGATTACTGTAGATAATATTTTGAAATTACGTAACATTAGCAACCTCAACAATGGGACATATGTCTGTCGTGTACAAAGTGGTAATAAAGAGAAAGAAAAACAAGTTGACGTTATTGTTCTCTGTAAGTGCACTTACTCCACCATTTGACATGAATCTTTTCTTATAGCAAATGAGTTACGCACGCATACGGATGGTACATTTCGTGCACGATCTGTCACTTATACACATGGTAGAATTACATCACGACCCGTAAAACACACTTTACAGTTTATCAAAGTGTGTCAAGCTGTGCCATGCGAAACATTATAGAGAGCTTAAGCAAATACGACGCCAATGCCAACGTCAACGCCAACGCGAACGTCAAGGACAAAGTCCTTAATACAATAGAATTTTTCTCACACAACAAAGAAGATGAATAATTTTTAGTCCCAAGAGTAATCGTAACGTCGTTTCCTTTCTACATACAACGTTATTCAGATCATGTCCACGTCTTCAGGACGACATTAACTCGTGAAACGGCGAAACCTGTTACTTGAGACAAACTATTCCACAAAATAGGGTTAGTTCTTCAAACTATGCGACAAAATCTTTTCGTCGTCCTAGTTTGATTAAACTGCCTATTGTGTCAATTTACTACCCATAGTTCATTTCAATAATTCTTCAACTGCACAATTACATACGATTCATACGTTTCCTACCAATCGTATGGATTGTCAACCACGCTCCATCAAATAAATAAATTATCCTTGCAATATATCAAAAATCTTCTGTGGAAATGAGCCTTTAGTTTTTCTACTGTGATATCTATATGGCGCAGTAGAAAAACTAAAGGCTCGTTTCCGCAGGCGATTTTTGATATAGTGCACGAAGTGTTTGTGGAAGCTTTTTGATATTTTGCACGAAGTGTTTGTGGAAGTTTTTTGATATTTTGCACGAAGTGTTTGTGGAAGTTTTTTGATATTTTGCACGAAGTGTTTGTGGAAGTTTTTTGATATTTTGCACGAAGTGTTTGTGGAAGTTTTTTGATATTTTGCACGAAGTGTTTGTGGAAATTTTTTGATATATTGTGCACGAAGTGTTTGTGGAAATTTTTTGATATATTGTGCACGAAGTGTTTGTGGAAATTTTTTGATATATTGTCGCGAAGTGTTGGTGGAAGTTTTTTGATATATTGTGCACGAAGTGTTTGTGGAAGTTTTTTGATATATTGTGCACGAAGTGTTGGTGGAAGTTTTTTGATATATTGTGCACGAAGTGTTTGTGGAAGTTTTTTGATATATTGTCGCGAAGTGTTTGTGGAAGTTTTTTGATATATTGTCGCGAAGTGTTTGTGGAAGTTTTTTGATATATTGTCGCGAAGTGTTTGTGGAAGTTTTTTGATATATTGTCGCGAAGTGTTTGTGGAAGTTTTTTGATATTTTGCACGAAGTGTTTGTGGAAGTTTTTTGATATATTGTCGCGAAGTGTTTGTGGAAGTTTTTTGATATATTGTCGCGAAGTGTTTGTGGAAGTTTTTTGATATATTGGCGCGAAGTGTTTGTGGAAGTTTTTTGATATATTGGCGCGAAGTGTTTGTGGAAGTTTTTTGATATATTGGCGCGAAGTGTTTGTGGAAGTTTTTTGATATATTGGCGCGAAGTGTTTGTGGAAGTTTTTTGATATATTGGCGCGAAGTGTTTGTGGAAGTTTTTTGATATATTGTCGCGAAGTGTTTGTGGAAGTTTTTTGATATATTGGCGCGAAGTGTTTGTGGAAGTTTTTTGATATATTGACGCGAAGTGTTTGTGGAAATTTTTTGATATATTGTCGCGAAGTGTTTGTGGAAGTTTTTTGATATATTGGCGCGAAGTGTTTGTGGAAGTTTTGTGATATATTGGCGCGAAGTGTTTGTGGAAGTTTTTTGATATATTGTCGCGAAGTGTTTGTGGAAGTTTTTTGATATATTGGCGCGAAGTGTTTGTGGAAGTTTTTTGATATATTGTCGCGAAGTGTTTGTGGAAGTTTTTTGATATATTGGCGCGAAGTGTTTGTGGAAGTTTTTTGATATATTGGCGCGAAGTGTTTGTGGAAGTTTTTTGATATATTGTCGCGAAGTGTTTGTGGAAGTTTTTTGATATATTGTCGCGAAGTGTTTGTGGAAGTTTTTTGATATATTGTCGCGAAGTGTTTGTGGAAGGTTTTTGATATATTGTCGCGAAGTGTTTGTGGAAGTTTTTTGATATATTGTCGCGAAGTGTTTGTGGAAGTTTTTTGATATATTGGCGCGAAGTGTTTGTGGAAGTTTTTTGATATATTGTCGCGAAGTGTTTGTGGAAGTTTTTTGATATATTGGCGCGAAGTGTTTGTGGAAGCTTTTTGATATATTGTCGCGAAGTGTCTGTGGAAGCTTTTTGATATATTGTCGCGAAGTGTTTGTGGAAGTTGATCGTCTCGGGTAGTTTAGTCAAGTAATATGAAGTAAGCATTATCTGTAAATCTTACGTTTTATTTTTATTCTTTATAAGACAAACCAACTATGGTATCGTTCACCAGCAACGCCAGTGGGGACAATGCCAAACGTGGTGACAATGTTAAGCTAACATGCATCGCCACTGATGGTTATCCCAAGCCAACATACCGAATTATGTTTAAAGGAAAGACCGTCTCAAGTATAGGAGTACTAATAATTGAAAATGGTGACTCTGATCATATTGGAACATATACCTGTTTTGCCAGTAATACCGCTGGTTCAAAAGAGAAAAGCTTAGTTCTCAATGTCACAGAAACTAGAGGAAAAACTCCGGCGCCAAGCACCACTCCAGCGCCAAGCACCACACCGAGAAGAAACACAATTGCTTGTACAGGTAAAGAGAACATGATTAATTTTTTGATTGCTTGCATGGAGAAAGATTGTAATGAACAGGGGCGGATCTAGGAATTTTGATACCTTAGTCAAAGTTGCTGTGGGCCCATATTTCTAGGGGGTCCGGGGGCATGCCCCCCCCCCCGAAAAAATTTTGAAATTTAGATCTCTGAAATGGCATTTCCTGCATTCTGACAGCACAGTTGAGCAAAATTTTAAATGTTTTAAAACATGTTTTTAATGGACATTTTATCATATTCAAGAAGCATTTTATCGAAATTGACTTTGATATGTTCTTGTCTTAGAAACCTTGTGATAGTTTGCAAGTGTGTAAGGCTAAGTTTTTCCGGGAATGAGGGTGGGGAAATCCAATAAACAGTAGAGAGATATGTGGTCACATTCTAATATAAAAAAGTTGGCTGTTTTGCTCTATGTCAAAGTTCATCAGTATGCCTAGGAAACACCAGTTACATTGTTTCCGCAGTCAGTGAATCCAACATGGACAGCCTGACCAACACGCAAGTGAAGGTCTAGCTGAATTTAACATTCTGCATAACCCAGAGCAAGGTGGGCTACCTTCCATGGCTGTTGAGCCCCACCTACCCAGAGTTGTCTGGCTTTCAAATGCCTGATACGTGCCTTTTCAGACAATGTCTGGTTAGTAGGAGTCAGGAGAAGCTTTTGTTAATGACCATAATGGACATTACATGGACATAGACATAGAGGAACTCAACTCTCTACATCATCCCGATCATTCTAACCCCCATCTAATATTCCACTACCCATCCCCCTACTATCCCATGTTCCTATGAATCTCAATTCCTGTCCAATGCAATTACAGTATCAGATTAACATTTCATAATAGCCACATGTGAGAAGAATGCTTACTTGATGTATGACGATAATACATGGAAATTTGTAGAAATGTCATGTAGATATTTATTGCTTAGCTTTTGATCTGTTTCCCCAGGCCCAAACCTTATTACTTATATGTTTAAAAGTTATATGTTATTACTTATAATACTGTGTGTTATATATTAGACAATTAACTGACTTGTAATATGAACTGAGGACGAATGTATTATGTAAACTACTGTGGAAAGGCAATCTGTCTCTGATGACATACTAGTGAGTATCTAGAATTGAAACACTAAGTAGTGATTATAGTATTACATGAAGCATTTAATAGCATTGGTTTATACCAGTGTGCTCAAGTGCTCAACGCAGATTATGCTAATATGGAACGTATATCAACAAAGATGACAAAAGAATAACATCGATATTAAATCCATATTGATGAACTACTGTACCTATAAGCTTACCTTAGAGCGACATACAGTATTGCTTACTAGCTTGTCCGCCTTCATGTGTTGGGTCTTCTTTCCATCCTTGTATAAGGATTTAACACGAAACTTCGCATGAAGCTTCCGATCCGAGAGGATAGCACAAGCTTCGATTTTCGAAGACAAATCGCAATAGATTTGTCACAATAACTTCCGAGCGCTCTGCAAACGTTCTAAGACGTTTATCGAAGCCATGACATCAAAGCCTGCGTGTAATCTCTCATCTCTGTTCATGCTGCAAGATGTTGCAAGATGCAGCTTCATGCGGCGGATTGCGGCCAAGATTTAGTTTCTAGCCAATCAAAATCTAGCCTGCGTTAAAAATATTTACTTCCGACGTAATTGCATTTACTTCCGACGTAATTCCAATGGCTTTGACCAATCAGCGCTCATGATTCCGACGTATTTCGGCCATTTTGACGTGGATAAACGTGCCGGTCGGTGACCACTTCCCGCCATAGTTACCTCTTATACGGTTCTAGTACCAAGCTAAGCCTGCTTTGCAGGTTACGGGGCCAATAGTGGCACAGGTCGCCACAGAATAACTAGCGCGGCGTCTGACGAGGGCTCTAGAAATTATGAAATTATTCTCCAGCAAAGAATAAACCGTGTCTTGCCAAATACGTTAAAAATTGGAAAATCAGAAGAAACCCTTAAATTTTCCCATCTCAGATTTTTTACCTTAGTCGCTTGACGTGTTTGACGTATATTAAATCCGCCCCTGATGAAAGCGAGAATTTATTGTAACGCCACGTTTCTTATTTATTGCTGATCTTTCGACCTGTTGACTCAAACCTTCATCAGAGCTAATGCCAACATCGTGTTGGCTCCCGTCGTATAAACAAAACAACTAAACAACCAGAATGACGAAAGAACACAATGGCGTAGTTACGTGCTTATACGTTTATTCTAAAATTAATTAAATGAGATAATGTGATCAGAATTGTTGATCGAAGAGAGCGAACCATGCAAGTGCTGTTCAATGGCTGACCCTCTTGTGAAATCGTAGGAGAGTATGCATTGTTAAAGATAAATATACTTGTTTTGTTTTGTTTTGTTTTGTTTTGTTTTGTTTTGTTTTGTTTTGTTTTGTTTTGTTTTGTTTTGTTTTGTTTTGTTTTGTTGGGTTTTTTTTTGTTGTTTTTTTGTTTTGTTTTGTTTTGTTTTGTTTTGCTTTGCTTTGCTTTGCTTTGCTTTGTTTTGTTTTGTTTTGTTTTGTTTTGTTTTGTTTTGTTTTGTTTTGTTTTGTTTTGTTTTGTTTTGTTTTGTTTTGTTTTGTTTTGTTTTGTTTTGTTTTGTTTTGTTTTGTTTTGTTTTGTTTTGTTTTGTTTTGATTTAATATTATTTTGTTTTGTTTTGTTTTGTTTTGTTTTGTTTTGTTTTGTTTTGTTTTGTTTTGTTTTGTTTTGTTTTGTTTTGTTTTGTTTTGTTTTGTTTTGTTTTGTTTTGTTTTGTTTTGTTTTAATTTGATTCGTTGCGTAGTGTGGTATTGCGTTGTGGTTTGGTGTGGTGTGGTGTGGTGTGTTGTGTTGTGTTGTGTTCTGTGGTGTGATGTGTTGTGTTGTGGTGTTGTACTGCGTTGTGTGGATGGTGTGGTGTCGGAGTGGCGTGGTGTTGCGCTGCGATGCGATGCGATCCGCTGTGCTGTGCTATGTTTTGAAGTGAAGTGAAGTGAGGTGATGTGAGTTGAGGTGGTCTGGTGTGGTGTGGTGTGGTGTGGTGTGGTGTGGTGTGGTATGGTGTGGTGTGGTGTGGTGAGATATGAGGTGATGTGATGTGATCTGATTTGTTTTGTTTTGAGTTCACTAGAATTGTACTTCGCTTTCCTTTCTACAGAAAAAGCAATTTCTGACAAGAAAAATGGTGGAACAGAATGGTATATAGTTGTTATCGCAGTATTTTGTGGGATAGGCATTGGGATTATATTCTCTTTCACTGTAATGTGGTTGTATCGACGAAGGAAAGAAAACAGAGATCACCCTAAACCTTCTGAAGCACGTAGGGGTCCTGAAACTCACGATAATCCTTCTGTCTATCAAGAATTGGACTTACAGCGAATGAATAAGGAAGATAATTATCAGTCACTGAGGAAGACTTCAAGACACGTTGGACATCAAGAACCAACCGCTGAAGCTGCAGAGTCTAGTTATCAGGAATTGGATAAAGTGAGGGGAAGTAACGATGATAATAATTATCAATCTTTAAATCGTGTTTAGACATGCCACGTAGTGGGTATGTTCATTACGGTCAATGTAAAAGGCGGAATGACAAAATGTGCGATTTTTAAACGAAAATTAAGTCTGTCTTATTTGAAAGAACACTTAAAATGACAAAGTAATATCTTTTGCAGTTTTTCGTTTCCTTGCTTCGTTCTTGAGATATTTCAGTTTGTTTGATATACACATTAAACATATTGACGTCACATGTGCATAATGCGTTATCGGAGATTATATATCTTATCAAATATTATCAAATATAATCGCTTGAAAAATCTACATGTTTTGTGTTGTGGAAGGAACACATCCACACGACAACACGCTTCCCTAGAATTAATTTGGTTTGATAATAGCAACAACATTTCTTTACTGATGACGTGTGATGATTATGCACATGTGACGTCAAGATATTTAATTTGTATATCAAACAAACTAAAATCTCTCTACAACAAAGCAAGTAAACCAAAAACTACAAAAGATGTTTCTTTGTCATTTTAAATGTTCTTTTAAATAAGACAAACTTAATTTTCTTTTTGTAAGCAATTTAAAAGCTAAATTTTTTAACATTTTTTTCCAGCCTTTTTACACTTAGTAATATAAGGTTTTTAAAACCATCTGTAGTCAAAAGTAACTACATCATGTATTTAAGAGTATATTTGCAAAGTAATTTGGGAAAATGGTTTGTAGCACTACAACATTTAACACGTAAGGCGGTATGCAATTTTTCAAGCAACTTGCCTCGCAGTTTGGTTGCGACAGGTTTTATCTTGATTAAATAGTAGTTCAATAAAAAGAAATAAAAAAATTTCCAATAGTTCTAACCACCCCATCGGTGGCCTCGTTGGAGTTGTGAAACAATACGAAATGTTTGAATAAGAATACAGTTTACTTCCCATAGGACAAGGATCGTGCACCAAAATGGCCGCCGTGAAGTCAGATGAAAACCAAGAATATTCACCATGGTTAATATGTTTTTCCAAGGTGAAGCCATATATACTTAAGTTTTCGAATGATTATTGTGGGACAGTGAACTTGGGTGGAGAATAATAATGTGTTACTCCGAGTGACGAACCATACCAGAGAAGTGGAGAAAACTCTACTTGGCCTGGCTGGGATTCGAAGGCGCGACCTTCAGTTTACTAGTCCGATGCTCTACCAACTGAGCTACAGGTCAAGTTGAGAGCTGAAGGTCGAATGATAGTCCTTAGGCTATTTCATATTTCGAAACAGACTAGTTTCTTCAATATCTAGACAACAGCCTTGATAGATGACGATTTCGAATGATTGTTGTGGGACAGTGAACTCGGCTGGAGAATAATAATAAGGTGTAAACCGAAGGTCGCGGGTTCGAATCCCATCCGGGCCACTCGGAGTAACACCTTATTGTTATATTTAGGTTTGTCGTCACGAAAAATTCTCTAATTTATCATTCAAATACCACTGAGATCTTGTATAAGAACTTGTTGTGTGGTTTGTGAAGTGAAAATTTTTGAAGCTCGTAATCTAAATAGAACATTTTAAAAAAATGAAATAAATGTCGCATGTCTTTTTTAGTTGGCTTCCTGCCATTATAAAATAAGGAAAGACTGGGAACGAATATATAGGGCATATGACGTATGTTAAGATACATTGTTGTTATGCATAGTTGTTTAACTGCATTCTCAAGCACTCTAATCGAGCGATTAATTTCTTCAAAATGAATTAATGAGCTATTTTAATAAATTTTGAGAGTTTATAGCTCAAAGACTATGCAGCAGATCTTCTTCAAATTTTCAGTGAACGCTCTTGTCATGTTTTGTTCGAAACCGAAAAAACGTTTTTACTTCATAGGCATTTTAAAGAGAACATTTGAGTTGCGACATCGGCATATTCGATTGTCCATTTTACTCTTTTTTCTTTGTACATAACGCCCCCCTCCTGTGTCAGATTATGATTAAGACCCCGTTCGCACGAGTCTGGAGCGAGTTGAAAACGGCGCTAAAAAGTCACAGAACGCCGTTGCGTCGGCACACGGCGCCGGATCGAAATTGTGTGAAGGCGGCGCTCTAACTGGAGCGTTTTGAAAACGATTTCTAGACGGAGCGAAATGAAAACGGAACCCTTGGCGGTGTCGTGTCAACATAAGATCCGGCATTTTTCGCTCCGCTTTAGTACCCAGTTCCTAAATTTTCATCTCCTAACCAAACGGCTGGTGTATTTTTCAGCGATGGAAAACTTTAGTTGTCTTCTCGACTTCGGAAAGTTTCTGCTAAGAACTTGTGCTGTTTGAACAATTATAACATTATTATAACAATGACTAGCCAAATGGGAGAAGATTAAGTCAATGAGTAGAGTTCGTAACAGAAAGACTAAAATTGTAAACCTAGAATACACTACACTTTGGTGGGTTAATATTCTTTAAATTGCTCCTACTTTTGACGAGATATGGCTATTTTTAAAACAGTGCACAGCATTGAAATACTGGATGTACACAAGAAGGTTCCAGAGTCGTGTGAACACCTTAAAGCGTCGTTAAATTATGTCCGTTAGAACGTAACCACATTTTACCGTTTGTTTTCTATACTGGACTCGTGTGAACGCAGTCTATAAGTTTGTTTCCCATTCAGTTCCAACGGTGTCTTGTCACGGTCGCGGACTGGAAGCGTAGCGATGTGTTTGTTTTGTCATAACAAAAGAAATGCATCGCATAGGCACTGGGGTAGGCCAAGCTATAGAGTTTTAGCCTACTACGGGAAATGGACGCTCCCGCCTTCCAGAGTTCAGGCTGACACCTTTGGCAAGTGTCATTAAACTTGGAAACCATCCCTGTTGTTGTTACGACAAAACTGTGGGCTTTAAAGGTCAACTCAAGGCAAATTACATTTTTCGCTTTATATATGTATTAAGGCACGTAGTATTAAAGCACGCATTTTTTCGTTGATTCTGGGATGTTGAATCGACGAATTTTGAAATATTTTTTATAAAAAGCTGTGTTGTATAAAGAGTCTGGCACTAGCAAGTGTGTGACGTAAACGGAGGGACGATTTTACGATCCATTAAAGTAACAGCGTCAAATACTCTAATACATGTGTGGTTGGAGACTTGCACAAGTTATATTCATCATAAATCAGCTTTTCTTATGATTTCAATCGTCCAAGTTCAACTGTTTATGTCACAAACTTGCTAATGCTTTTTTTTAGAATACTTCGTTGAACAAAATCTGAAATCAACAAAAAATACGGTAGGTTTGCTTCAAATTTTTATCATCATATTCGTATTCTCCAATCTCCATACTTTGGCGCATATAACAAGCCGGAAAATTAATTTGCCTTGAGTTGACATTTAAATTGTACAGTTTTCAGACATCTGTTTTGCGCCAAAACCGTCGCATGCTATATTGATTTTGCACGAACGAACGAACGAACGAACGAACGAACGAACGAACGAACGAACGAACGAACGAACGAACGAACGAACGAACGAACGAACGAACGAACGGACGGACGGACGGACGGACGGACGGACGGACGGACGGACGGACGGACGGACGGACGGACGAACGAACGAACGAACGAACGAACGAACGAACGAACGAACGAACGCAGAAAATAAAGTTGCCTGAAAGCTGCTAACATATCCACTTTCATGATTTCCAAATGTTATTGATTTTAGATTGGCGAAAGTTCATCATGTTCTATTACCTTGTCCTTAAAATTACTAGTTTAACTTCATGACAGCTATTGAACGAACGAACGAACGAACGAACGAACGAACGAACGAACGAACGAACGAACGAACGAACGAACGAACGAACGAACGAACGAACGAACGAACGAACGAACGAACGAACGAACGAACGAACGAACGAACGAACGAACGAACGAACGAACGAACGAACGAACGAACGAACGAACGAACGAACGAACGAACGAACGAACGAACGAACGAACGAACGAACGAAAGCAGAAAATAAAGTTGCCTGAAAGCTGCTAACATATCCACTTTCATGATTTCCAAATGTTATTGATTTTAGATTGGCGAAAGTTCATCATGTTCTATTACCTTGTCCTTAAAATTACTAGTTTAACTTCATGACAGCTATTGAACGAACGAACGAACGAACGAACGAACGAACGAACGAACGAACGAACGAACGAACGAACGAACGAACGAACGAACGAACGAACGAACGAACGAACGGACGGACGGACGGACGGACGGACGGACGGACGGACGGACGGACGGACGGACGAACGAACGAACGAACGAACGAACGAACGAACGAACGAACGAACGAACGAACGAACGAAAGCAGAAAATAAAGTTCCCTGAAAGCTGCTAACATATCCACTTTCATAATTTCCAAATGTTATTGATTTTGGATTGGCGAAAGTTCATCATATTCTATTACCTTGTTCTTAAAATTACCAGTTTAACTTCATGACAGCATTGATGCATGGTTTGCAATCATTCTCTTGAGATTCAGAAGATAAAGATTTGGCAGCTAGCTGCTAATGAGATGTTTTAATTACATATTTTATATTAGCCTAGGGTAGTTCGTATCACGGACTTTTTTCTTCAGCCACAAGAGGAGATTTGAATCATCGTTATGATCTGTTGAAATCTATAACGCTGCGAAAACTTCACTAATGACAAGGCAATTCATGAAAGGTTTGCCAAAAAACATAAAAATTAAATTGTTAGAGAACGACCCTGTTCCAGGTGCCGAGCCATTCATGACTACACTGATCAGACCGACACGACGACAGCAGCTGCAGGAGTACCCAGGGAGGAAAGACAGCAATCAAAAAACGACGAACAAAACAAAACAAAACAAAACAAGACAAAACAAAAAACAAAACAAAACAAAACAAAACAAAACAAAACAAAACAAAACAAAACAAAACAAAACAAAACAAAACAAAACAAAACAAAACAAAACAAAAAACAAAACAAAGAGTGATTTAGAAGAGAAATTGAACCGGCGAGAGAACTACTCTAGCAGAAATGAAAGTTTTCAACAGAATGGAGAACGAGAAAGCCCATCCTGTTATATTTGCGATAAAAAGGACACATTGTTCGATAGTCTGTTGGTTTAGCAAAGGAGCCGGAGACAAGCCACCATTTACAAGATAGAGTAATGCCAATTGCCCAACGTTGTGCAAACATTTTAAACTTCAAGCAGGCATCTCGATAAGTGGGAACGTACGTCTCTCTTTTGTAAGTAGTAAAAATTATTGTAGACTAAATACCGATATTCCCACTCAACCATTTGTTAAGTAATATTTCATAAACGAGTGGGAGTGTTAGTCAGGCCCGCTTTACCCTTCCTGCGGGTGGCGGAAACTTGCAGGCGGAAGAAGGGAAAGCGGGCCGATACAATTCTTCACCTGGCCGCATTTAAAAAGTCGGCTTTTTCGTCTGATTGGTCCATAAGACAAAGTAAACCGAAAGGCACTATTTTGATTGGTTTGTGTACATTTAATATGATTTACATCTCGATTTACATAATTATAACAGAGCGTCTAACGAATCTAGCGATTCAACGCAGAAATTTAAAGTAAAATCTAAATAAAGAACGGCGCGAATGTTTAGAAAAAGTCCTGTTTAATGAGGATGTGCTAGCTGTACTCTGTATACTGGTTATGGCAAGAGTTTATTTAATATACCAGCTTCTCCCAAGCATCTATGAAGAGAGTTTATAAGAGACGTGCTCGTGAAGGAATAATACTCCAAAACAATTCTGGATTGTAGTCGTGAGTCCGCTTGAATATCTAAGGAAACAGCAAAGTTCAAACTTGGAACGGCTGGATTGTGCGATTAAAGCTTAGGAAATTCAGAAAATTTATTTGGGTGCGGAAAGCGGCCAGGTAAAGATCAAGAATTGTATCAGGCTTTATTTCTCGTCTTCTCGCCCGCCTGCCTGCCTCACCTCATCATAATAATGAAAATCATGAGGCTGCATGTTTGATTTTTTGGTCTAGTTTCCAGATAGTCCTCGGAAGATAGTTTCCTCGGCTTCGCCTCGTTGACTATCAGCTTATGGAAGAAAACTCGGGCTCGTTGTGTAATTGTTAATGTACTGTTTAATAAACGAGCAGGAGTGTTTTATCAGATATAAAGACACGAGGCGAAGCCGAGTGTTTTTATATCTGATAAAACACGAACTGCGAGTTTATTGAACGGCTTCAAAAACGTACCACTTGGTAAGTTCATTGGCGCAATAAGTTTGAAAAATAACCTTGTCTAAGCCGAGAAAATCAAAGCTAAAGTTTATGTAAATCAGGAGGTATCTTTATCACATATAAAGACACGATACGGTCATGATTTTCTTTTGTGTTTTCCTCATGAATTATTAATGAGTTTTTGAATATCTGGTAGTAGTTGGAAAAATTCTTGGAAAATCACAGTTTTCAAGAGTTTTCGCTTCGATTTTCTCTCTCAACTTGTTTCCTTTCTCGTCCCATGCATAACCGCTGAATACTTGGTTTAAGGTGGCTCCATACAGTTTCTTGAAAAATGGATAATACAAGTTTGAGAGTCCAAAACACGTACATAAACACTTCGTAAAAAGAATAAAACTAAATGTTATGCGATAGTTAAACAGTCTGACAATAAAAAATTAAAAACTGTTACCAAATAAATTGCAACAGTTGTTGCTATGGCAACAACGAGAAAACTTTGGTGACCCCCAATTTTTTTCATTAAAACTTTTCTTGAAGTATGAATAATCAATAGGCCGATTTTAAAAAAAATTCTGTAGATCCTAATTTTTAATAAATTAACAAACATGACTTTTCCGGAAAAAAATTATTCGTTCTATTGATTAGTCATACTTCAAGAAAAGTTTTAATTAAATAACAAATGGGGCTCACCAAAGCTTTTTTCGAATTAAATTAGTTTGAAGGGTAATTGGCAGCCATTTTGAAACGTCGTTGTTGCCATAGCAACAACTGTTGACAGCTTGGTAACAGTTTTTGATTGTCAGACTTTTAAACTATGCATAACATTTAGTTTTATTCTTTTTCCGAATTATTTATGCACGTGTTTTGGACACTCAAACTTGTATTTTCCATTTTTCAAGAAACTGTATGGAGCTACCTTAAACCCGGAATCATTCGGTGCCGCGCGGAAGAATGCCAAGAATGCTTGGAAAAACCTTATTATAGTGACTTTACTTCATCTTAATGCTCTATGAGCTGGGTTTTCTTTGATTTTTCCCTCTAATTATCTTAACCATCGTCTTAATACATTATTTTCTTCGTCTTTTGATGTTACCAAACTATTCAAGAAGCATTCGCAAATGACGTCAAGGCCAGAAGGACAATATCATCATAACAACAACATCACAGAGATTTGAAAGATTGGAGTACAGTGGTTCAGGTTTGTGTGAGAATTTCTTTGATATATTATTATTGTGTTCACTGCAGCGTTTGAAGCCAATTTGACATTGCAAAATCTATCTCAGTTCAGAATTAGCTTTTTTGCGGATACATGCAAGTGTTTCATTCGGGTATAAATATTTTCCATTTTACTTCCGCCTTTTCAAACTTAAGGTCTTGGCCCCAGTTACACGATACCGGATTGCTTGCGTATATCGGATTGCATTTCGTATCGGATATAGGGTTAGAGCCCAGCTACATGATCATACTGGTTAGGTCCTCTTGTTATACACGAGACCATGGCAATCCGGTACGTGCCATTATCAGGGAAACTCACTCCGCTTCAGTGAAGATGATATCAAAAGTTATCCGACACATGTCGTGTAACCTTCTGAATCCGCTACGTTCAGTTCTGATTATTCTAATTCCACCACCTTTCTTGTCCATAATAACAGCTTTTCCGAATACATTTAAGATTATAATCAAAAGCTAATACAATATATTTGATTCTTGTCAGGAACAGTGACTTCTAGCAGTCGTCTATGATGTCTATTTGTTGATTATATTGTGTTTCGACCACAGACACTACAAAATTATCAATATGGACCGTTCTGGCCATTCATTTACTTTATTTATTTATAATTGTATTCAGGTTTAATTTTTACTTCCAATTCTCTATTGCCCGTTTCAACAAAGGAACAATACATTCAAAATTGAACGACAAATAATATATATTTAAAACAGTTATGTTGCTAGGTATTTAAATTCACAATTGTATTAAAGTGGCACTACGACGGGAAAATCGTGTATCTAATTTTGATTGTGTTAAAATATAGTTTGCAAATGATGAATACCCGCATTTTCAATTTCTCAATGTATTGTCTCTTTCTCGAATTATTCAGGTTTGTGAAACATGTAAATTAGGTGCCGTGTACGTCATTTACTCACACAGGCAAAATGATATTAACAAAATGACTAATATCTATGTAAATAGGAGGAAGAAATAATTCAAACTTTGCACAAGTATAGTTATCACAAAAGTACACTCTACTGTGCGCATCATGTTGTTGCTACGGAAACTGTTTAGAAATACGAGCCTTTTTACTAAAAATTAAAAGACTTTATGTTTCTTTTCAAAAGAATATAATGATTGAAACATTCGATACAATATCTATGTGTGACAGAAATATTCATGTCAATGTATTGCAGTAAAAGTTGTTTTATGGAGAAAAATATGCATTTGCAAAAAAATGAACATTTTTGTTTTACAAATGGAAGGCGCCTGTTTGCAAACGGTATCCGAGGAAACAACCTAATGTGAACATTGTAGTGTATTTTCCCTAGAACTATTCTTGTGCAAAGTTTGAATTATTTCTACCTCTTAGTTTCAGATATATTACTCATTTTGTAAATCTTATTTAGCCCGCGTGAGTAAATGACGTCACAAGGCACCTAATTTACATGTTGCAGAAAATTAAATATCTCGAGAACGAGACAATATTTTGAGAAACTGAAAACGCCGGTATTCCTCATTTGGAAATTATAGTTTACTGGTATCAATACTAGATTCACGATTTTTCCGTCATAGTGCCACTTTAAAGTTTCAACTAGTAGTTTATTAAAATTTAGGTAAAAGGATCGAAAAAATTAACAACAAAGCTTTCAGACTAAGCGTCCATCATCTGCAGGGTTAAAAAACTAATAAATTTAACAAGTCAAGAAGCCCAAAAGCTCAGCGTCGTTTGTAAAGCTAAAAGATAAGATCAACCAACTCAAGCAAACGGGTGTCGTATATATTCCTGGTTTAAAGGTAACTTTAACTGAATGGTTCTGAAGTATGCGTTGGGAAGCATGGGTGGCGTGTGCTGTTCGCGCGCTGCCTCTCACCAAGAAGTTAAGCCCGGTTAGACGGGGTTAGTACTTGGATGGGTGACCGCTGGGTGACCGCTTGGAAATGACCCCGTTGTCGAGCTTGGAACTAATGTGAGTAGAGTTGTAGTTGATCTCTCCTATGCTTCGAGGGTTTTTCGCCGGGTTCTCCGGTTTTCCTCGGCTCTCTCCGTAAAACCAACACTTACATCATGGTAGTCATGTTCAATTGGGACATTTCGTCCTGTTTGACCACCAGTTGCTATAGGCAATAAAGTCATTAAATCTAAAAAATCTAAAATCTTCTCACTCGTCCCTTGGATGAAAGGAATAACTGCAAAGCCTTTGTATTCTTCATTTAACTGACCCTGTTGTATAGAATGTTGGTGGTTGTCAAGCGGTTGTCGTTCCCTCATGATTTTGTAAATGATCTTTTTATCAACCAACACGACACCTGGGCCAGGTGTGCACTCGAGCTACTGCAAACAAAGAGGTGGGAGTGGGCCGAGGAAGATCAGATTGAATGCTGAATGCGGTGCAGGACTATCCTGAATTGTCAATTTAAAGTGTCTAGAATTCAGGATTATCCTGAAGCCTAGGGGACTCTCTGTCCCACATGTGGGATGTTAAATAAAAAGCACATAACAAAAAAACAGTACGGGTGTTGTGGGGGTTGTGGTTAGATTTAGGGTTACCGGGGGGTTGTTGTTAGGTTTAGGGTCAGGTTTAGAGGTGGGGGTCAGGGTTGGGTTTCATTTTCTTTAATAGTCAGGATTATCTGGAATTCTAGACCATTTCACAATTCAGGATAATCATATAAACAAATACAATAGATATAAGTGATTAAGGACAGTAGTAGTAGGGTACGGGCTGACTTTAGGTTTACCATGCTTGCAGTTGTATGTTAGGGTTTTCCGCGTGTCTGGTGGCGTGATACTGCGTGAAGGCTAGTTTCCACTCAGGAACATCTTCCGCAGGACAGAAACGGTCAAGAAAGTTTTCTTTGTGTTGTGAGCTCTTGGTCAAATGACTTTAACCCAAAGGAGACTTTCCTGTCCGTTCCTGTCCTCTGGAAAATTTTCCTGAGTGCACGGTAACCATCTTTAAACGAATGCATGCAATAAGCTTTTGTTTGTTCAGAGCTTCGCCTCGTGTTCATTAGAAAAGTTAGGATAACGTCTTTTCTCTTTCCTCGGGGTCATGCTTTGGCCATGTATAAGAACAATACTGTGTTCCAGGAGTCAGTAAAAATTAATTCAAGGGGATTGAGCTTTGCTTCTATTTTCTGGTTTTTAGGCTATATTTAAGTGGTACAACATTGTATATGTACCAAGAAGTTTTCAGATGGCTTTGTCTGGTTATGTATTTTGTCTTCTAGCACTGGGAATTTGCTATATCAATGTAGCAGAAGGTACTCACAGCTCTTGTATACTAATAATAATGATATAATAATCATTATAACAATTATAATAATATAAATATACAAGAGGGCAGTATATTTAGTTTATAATTTTATAATTAATATAGTTTCCCTCCTCTCTCTCCCTCTTTACATCTCCACCAGTCCACTACTATAATTAGAATTTCTTTACTTGTTTACTTGTTTTTTACGCTAGACGCTCATTAGAATGACATGTCACGTTGTCATCAATATTCTCCTCAATTCGTCACATCGTGTTAGAATTTTATATTTAGAATATCACCATTGTAATACAAACCAGGTTAAGTTATATAAATACTGCTTGTAAATATTTTAATCCATTACTGCTTAGTGCTCAATTTTCTACCACGTTTCGATATGTCATTTGATCAATTAGAAAATTTATGTATTGAAATTCGTAAACCTAGATCCAAGCCTTTTCTCGTTACAACTTGGTATAGACCTCCAGATTCACCCGTCGACAAATTCAACTATTTTGAAACCCTAGTAGGTAGACTCGATGCGGAAAATGTTGAATATTACTTAATGGGTGACCTGAACTGTAATCTCGGGTCACCCGTTTTGGAACATAATTCAACCATCTTGACTAGCATCACTGATCTTTTTGGCTTACAACAGTTAATAAGCGAACCAACTCGCATAACCAAGTCATCCTCAACATTAATTGACTTGATATTTACTAATTCGCCTGATAGGATTGTTTGCTCTGGTGTCTCTCATATCAGCATCAGTGATCATAGCCTAATCTATGCTTTTCGTAAACTTTCAACTGGCTTATTTACTAAGGGCCACTCTACTGTGACCTATAGAAGGTTTAAGAATTTTAATTCTGCACGTTTCAGAAACGATATCTGGCTGCAGAATTGGGATGAAATTAAGGCACATGATAACCCAAATGATATGTGGCATGCTTGGAAAAATGCATTTAATAGTGTTGTTGAAAGGCATGCACCTCTGTGTACAAAGCGTATTAGGGCTACTAAATCGCCCTGGATTACGCCTTATTTAAAACAATGCATGCATTATCGAGATATTCTGAAGATAAAAGCGATTAGCTCTAATGATCCATCTGATTGGCACGCTTTTAAGAGAACTCGTAATAATTAAATACCGAAATCAAACATGCCAAAGAAATGTATTACACGAACGCCTTTCACGAAAATAAAAGCAATTCGAAAAAGACTTGGAATATAATTAACGAATGAACTTCAAGAAAACAACATAGCTCGCACGTAAAGGAAATTGAATTGAACGGCTGTTCTATAAGCGGCTCTCAAAAATTATCCGATGCGTTTAATGATCATTTCGCTGATATTGGGCCAAAACTTGCCGACAAAATACCTTGTAACGAAAACAGTCGTTCTCATTTAGATTACCTTTCATGTAACGAAAGTGGAGCTAGTTTTCAACTGAAGACAACAAGTTCGTCTATAGTCTTTTCTCTTCTATCCAAACTTAGTAAATCTAAAGCAACTGGTTTGGATAAAATTTCAGCTAGGCTTCTTCGTGAATGTCCTGATTTGATTTCAGATTCCCTAAGTATAATTTTTTATCGTTCCATTATCACGGGTATATTCCCTGACGATTGGAAATGTTCAAAGGTTATACCATTATTTCAACAAGGGAAACGTGAGGATCTCAATAACTATCGTCCCATCTCTATTATTCCTATTGTGGCCAAAGTTTTTGAGAGGATTATTTACGATCAAGTTAATGTTTTTCTTACGGATAACAAATTGCTTTCAACTAGTCAGTCAGGATTCCGAAGCTTACATTCCACAGTCACTGCTCTTCTCGAAGCCACAAACGATTGGGCGTACAACATCGATCACGGTGACGTAAACGCAGTAGTTTTCTTAGACCTTAAAAAAGCGTTTGACACCGTAGATCATGCAATTCTTTTATCGAAATTGAATGCATATGGTATAGGAAGTGAATGGTTTAGATCTTACCTAAGTGATCGTAACCAAAAATGCTTCGTGAACGGTTTTTTATCACCAAACCGCTCACTGTCCTGTGGTATCCCGCAGGGGACTATCTTAGGGCCATTACTATTTTTGATTTATATAAATGACTTGCCTAATTGTCTCAAACACTCCCATGCACGTATGTATGCAGATGACACTCATTTGACGTTGGCAAGTAATAACGTTCGTGATATTAATCAGAATCTGAATCAAGACCTTGCTAACGTTAATGAGTGGCTTATCGCAAACAAGCTTACCCTAAACCAATCCAAGACAGAATTCATGTTAATCGGTTCTAGGCAAAGACTACGTACGTTGAACCCCATTACCATCTCTGGAAATTGATGGGGTCCCTGTTAATTAGGTTTCGCATACAAAGTCCCTAGGTGTACTTATTGATGAAAATCTGTCTTGGAATATACATATCAATAAGCTAATCAAAAAGATTGCATCAAGCGTTGGAGCTATAAAACGTGTAAGGCCTTTTGTTCCGTTTACGACTCTGCAGTATATTTTCAATTCGTTAGTGCAACCGCATTTTAATTATTGTTGTGTCGTTTGGGATAATTGTAACAAAACCTATGCTGATAAGCTTCAAAAATTGCAAAATCGTGCAGCGAGAGTGTTAACATCTTCTAGCTATGACACTGCTGCTAGTTCTCTACTGGAGAAGCTTGGCTGGAGAAAACTCGATACCCAGCGCAAGTTTGAAAAAGCTGTAATGGTCTATAAATCACTAAATGGGCTCGCCCCCGATTATTTGCGTTCCATGGTCATAGACCGTAGCAGCGTCACGAACTATTCATTGAGAGACACCGAAGGCAAACTAGCTGTTCCAAAGCCACGGACTAATTACCTAAAGAATACCTTTGGCTATAATGGTGCGATGCTTTGGAATAGCCTTCCTACTGAGCTACGCAAAGCAAACAACCTAAGCGAGTTTAAATCGGGCTGCAGTAGGGTTTTTTTCTTTTTTAAATGATTGAATTTTAATAAATTATACTATTGCACGGCACTTATGGAAAGCAGGTATTTTTTATTTTTATTTTTTATAATTATTTCTATGTAGAACATTTGTAATTTGTTAGTTTGTAAAATTTTGTAATTAGTTAAGTGTACCATATATGTAAATCCTGATAAGTTCACCGTGGGTAAATAAAGAATCTATTCTATTCTATTCTATTCTATTCTATGGCATAAGTGTTGCCGAAACATGTTTACTTTTAAAAAAATTGTCGTTTATTTGAAGTGTATTTTAACTCTTGTGCTTTTGAAATCATATGGAAACAATAATATTAATAATAATAATAATAATAATAATAATAATAATAATAATAATAATAATAATAATAATAATAATATAATTATCTGACAGCTTCAATCAGAAATCGAGCCCAAAGTCTCCGAATAATTAACGTATATCGACGCTCTGACCACCTCGAGCTATATGGAAGAAGACCTTGTGAAGATCTAAGGGATTTTTGGTGAAGGAAAATTCGAGTGTAGAATATATACATTATAAGACCAAACGGGGACCAGTTGCGAAAAATGCAACTACATAGCCTTCCGGCAGGAATTGAACCCACGACCTTGCGATTCTAGTGCAATGCTCTGACCACTGAGCCACGGAGGCCGTTGCCGAGAGCTTGATCGCGAGTTCTGTATATATTAAGGTGGTAATGCCAGGACAGAATTGGGTATATTATAAGTAATATTGGGCATTTCACTCGATTACATAGCATGTTCTAAGGGATTTTTGGTGAAGGAAAATTCGAGTGTAGAATATATACATTATAAGACCAAACCGGGACCAGTTGCGAAAAATGCAACTACACAGGCCTGCCGGCAGGAATTGAACCCATCTGATGTCTTCCTGTAGAGACTTGAGAAGAACGGTCATACATAATGTAAATATGAAAATCTCTCACTGCCCTGACCGTGTCTCAATAGCTGAGTGGTCAGAGCGCCATTTCATTTATTCGGTGACCTTGGGTTCGATTCACATCACATCACATCACATCGCATCGCATCGCATCGCATCGCATCGCATCGCATCGCATCGCATCGCATCGCATCGCATCGCATCGCATCGCATCGCATCGCATCGCATCGCATCGCATCACATCGCATCGCATCGCATCACATCACAACACAACACACACGTCATATCGCACGTCTCATTTTGCTAGGCGTCACATCGCATCGCGTCACATCATCACATCCTGGCGCGTCACTTTGCAGCGCATCACATCGCATCGCGTTACTTCGCCTTACGTCAGATCGCATCGCATGACATTGCGTCACATCACATCACATCACATCACATCACATCACATCACATCACATCACATCACATCACATCACATCACATCACATCACATCACATCACATCACATCACATCACATCACATCACATCACATCACATCACATCACATCACATCACATCACATCACATCACATCACATCACATCACATCACATCACATCACATCACATCACATCGCGTCGCGTCACATCGTATAACATGCATCACATCGCGAGACATCGCATCGCGTCACTTCCCGTCACATACATCACAACACAATACATCACATCACATCATTTAATCCTACATGTTAATTCCTACATGTTTAAATTACAAAGATGGAAATATTCAAATTACTGATGTTAATAATCACAGCTTGCTAGAATATGTGTGGTTAGAAATTCAATTTCCTAATTCTAAACCATTTCTAGTTTCTATTATGTACCAACCAGGTAATAATACCCAATGGAGGGATCAATTTAACTATATGCTAGGACTGATTGATAAAGAGCAGAAGGAAATTCTTATTTTAGGTGACGTTAATACGAATTTTCTTGATAAGAAAGCTTATAAGTCTTTTCACATTATGACATCTCAATATCAACTAAAACAAGTAATTCAGTCTGTTACTCGACCTTCATCTGGAACTGTGATTGACTTAAATCAGGGTTCTTCCCATTGGATTAAGTGATCATTTGCCGATTTTTATTACTAGAAAAGTTAATGCTTGAAACTCTTGATAAACCTGATTGCCTTCACACCATTAAATACCGTAGATCTAAGAATCTGGATATTCCCCAGAATGTCTTTGAAATATTTGATAATCCTAACGATTTGTTAGAAATTTTTAGAAAGCTATGAAATTGTAGAACACAATGGTGTCTTTGGTTTTGCGATAAACGCAAACTGTTTAATAATATAGTTGTGAATTTTTGAATTAAAACCAGAGGGCTTCACTCGGGGCGACTTAAGAACAAAGCGTTTTATTTTGTTCAAAATATTTTTTCTGTACTTTGGTTCCGAGATAAATTTCCAGCAAAAAGGCGTCAGCGTTTTTTTGATATGTCGAGTTTTGCCGATTTTATTGACGACCAAAGTTAAAAATGCTGTTTTCCGACCAACATTCCGACAAAATAAGTCATAAATTCCAAACCAGGCAATAAATAAAAAAACCGCTGACAACCTTTTGCTGGACTTTTATCTCGGAATCGAACTGCGAAAATTTTTTTGGAACAAAATGAAACGCTTTGTCTTAAGTCGCCTGGAGTGAGGCCCTCTGGTTTTAATTAAAAAATTCACAACTATTAACGGTTTGTGTTTATCGCGAAACCAAAAACACCATTGTATTCTACAAATTCATAGCTTTCTAACGGTATCTATTTCATTTTTGTGGCATAAATTCTGACGAATTGCGAGCGCTTTACGGAAATGACCCTGCAAACCTTAACGAAGACCTTAAAGCCTAGTTCTCATATGTCGCCGATGATCGGCGATGAGGGCTATGCGACGTCGGCGACATATGAGAACGTACTTCAAATATTGGCTACGCTATACTACGAGCTTACGACAAGAACGTTTCTTTCATCCTTTTCTGCCCAACCCGTGATGCTGAGACGCGTTGGATTTAGTAAGAACGCAAGCAAAAAGTTCGGTAGCACTAAGGCTATGTTTACACGGTATTGGCCGAATTCGAGACCGGTCTCGAATTCGCCCTATGTCGCCGTGTAAACAGGCGGAACCGTACTACTTCGAGACCGGTTACGAATGCGATCGGTACCGTGTAAACGTGGTCTTAACACTTTGAAGCCTGACGACGGATCATTAAGTTTTATTCTGGCTAACGCCAGACGATTTTATTCAGCACGGAGAGGACCACTCAAAGTGTTAAAACCTATCTCGGTAAGACTTCGAAGCCTCAAGACGAGTCTTTAGTATTTTATTCTGGCTAACCCCAGAAGATTTTATTCAGCACGGGGAGAGGTCCAGGCCTCAAAGTGTTAAAAAGTGTTTGAAACGAAGAAATGTCTTACTGTGCCAAATGACTATAAACAAGAAATTGCCTTAAGAAAGACGCCTAATAAGTAGAAAATATATTCAACGAAAGGTAGTTCGGTGTAAATAAAATGTAATTGCATTTATTATTTTTTACTATTTATATAATAAAACTCTACCATGGCAAGGGTTTGTTCCCGCAACCTGGTTGGACAAATCTTGACCTTTGAGATGCCAACTATTTTTTCGGTAATTTTATATCAGGTTATATCATATACGATATTAATTAGAACGCCGAGTAAAGCATGTTCATGAATGCCCATTCATTATAAGTATCGGGTAATGTCCCTTATTTTGTCTTGTTTCAGCTGTATCTCTGATTCTAAAGCCAGGTTTAACCAGTCCAACATACGTAGAGAAAGGAAAGTCCTTAACACTGAACGTAACCTATGATTATGATGGAAGTGAAGTTGTTGAAGTGTTCTGGAGAAAAGACTCCATTGTAAGGTTATGTAGAAAACGTAATCCTGGTGCTGAAAAGCAATTTGATGTCAGAGCTTCTATTAAAGGTAACGCTAGTTTGGTTTTAGTGAACACCACGCTGAATGATAATGGAACATATGAAGTTCGAGCAACGGCTGATGATGTTTTAGTTGAAAATAGCAAACAATTTCTCGTTATTATTCAAGGTAAGTTTGTGGTTTTTATTGCACTATAATTATATTGAATTATATATAATTTTGTAATGACTACGTTTATGATGTATCAGTGTTTTACTGGTCCCAGTTTTGCAATTGCTTTTCATAAAGTGCGTTTATAAATTAAATAACAACACATGCTCTGATTCGCTACTGCATGAATAAACAATTATTGGATGAGGCTAAGCATGGCATGATATCAAGAATTATCCAGACCGAGCTTAATGTTATCTGCCGAAGCCGAATGTAATTTTTGCGCGCTTTGAGGTAGGTGACGTCTGTTCCCGAGTAATAATGACGATCGATATGAACATTTTAACATTTTTTATAATAAAGAAACGAAAATAAAAAAGGTAAACTTGAAAATAAAATATACGAAGACCCACAAAAACTCGTGTTCGATAACAACATTACTGAGCAACACCGCTGCCAAACGTTTGCGCATGCGTGAATTCGCTGAGTAAACATTGCAAGAGAAGTGGGAACTAGCCGTGGCGACAACAACCAGACAATGAAGACCAAGTAAGACTCGACTATTCATTTGTGTTTTAAAAAAAGGGTAAAGAAAATTACGAAGGGGTAAATTCAGAACATGTTACAATACTGACAAGGAAGCAATGCACAAATTACCTACCTTATCTTTTTGATAGTTAATGCTTATAATTTTAACTTTTGCGTCGCACTCTCGGACCAGTCAAATATTTCAGTGTTTTCCCGCTCTTTTTCCGAGCTCGGACGTCGCGCATGTGCAAAACGTTTGGCAGCGGTGTCTTACTGAGCATGCTCAAATTTCGGTTCCAGTCTCCATGCTGAGTGGGTCCCGGGACCGGAGGTATATTAATCTCCCGAACATTCATTCTCCCGTTCTTGACACAATAATGTCAAAAAAGATCAACAATAAATAAAAAATTTTGTTTTTAACAAGGCTCATGTAACAATGTACCGTAAAATGTTTACAAACAACACTGTCCAATTCAGTGCTTCTCTAAAGGACACAGCCTGATGATAGGTCTCTTGATAATACCTTTCCCAATTTGAACGTCTGCGACTCGTACTCTTGATACGTCTTGATAATGCGACCAATGGGCCATCTTCCTCTGCGGGTGTCGACTGACATGACGATGACCACATTACCATTTGAATGTTATCTTGATCTCGATGCCACTTCTTCCTCTTGTTTTTTATTCCATGGAGCCATTCTCGCGTCCATCGATGCCAAAAGTGTCGGAAAAGCTCTTGTGTGCACTCGGCGCCACCTTTGTCTGGGGTTGAAAGCGACATTGTCTACACTCTCAGGCGCAATTCGTCCTCCCACATGCCCATGCAAGCAGGGGCGTAGCGTGACTATTTTGACTGGGGGTGGGGGTGGGTGGGTGGGGGGGGGGGGGTGCAACATCTAAGTTTTACCGACGAGCACGTGTCCGTGGACGCTCCTCCGGAGAAAAGTATCTAGGCAGGACGTTATATATACATACGAAATCCACCGTTATAGCTTCATGTTTTAATGTTTATTTTCCACATAATCACCTTTATCATAATTATATATCACTATTCACTAAATAAGTGTCATAACGTAACTATCGTTGGTTGCAACTGCGATCCTATAACTGCGCTATAAGTCTATAAGTATAACAGTTAGTCATTGTAAATCTACAAATACAATGCACTGTATTTTCAATCACAAGACAATGTAGTAAATCATAAAAAAGTACAAAACGCGCATGCTGCATGCATTATCGTTTTAAATTTAACCTTCCTTGTCTTACATATGGACCACGAGTCGGCAAGTTTATCCAGGTCAAGGCAGTCCAAAATGTCATTTGCACTGGATAAAATCATTAAGTCGTCAAGACGATCTTCTTTCATTGTCGATCTCAGATAGTTCTTTACCAGCTAGTTAACGTGCTGAAGGAACGTTCATTGCTTGCGACGGATACTGGAATGGTCAACGCTAATTGGTAAGCTTTAGCAAGGCTTGGGTGAAAACGTTGCTTCCCGAGGAGACACTTTGCTGGATCCCGTAAATTCTTTGTACCACTCTTTTCGATGTCATTTCCCATCAGTTTCGATGTCTGCCAACAATGCATCGGGATCTTTCAAGTCATTGGGAAATGTTGCACACAACTTGTCGACTTGTTGCTTGGTGCACTTTGCTACTTTTTGTGGTAGAAACACGGTCACGGGAAGGACAATGCTCGACAAATATTTGTTAATATCGTCGATATCTGAAACTAGACGGTCAACTACTTTGAACATCTCCTGTCTGTAGTGCTGGTTGAATAACGGTACGTTAGCGTTGTCTGTTTTCTCGTCAATGCGTATGGGTGGCCTTCGCCGACCATGCTTTTTTGAAAATTCGTACTCAGCATCAATGCCAAATGACTGTAATTAAAAGTAATTTTTACCGACAACCAATCTTATTGTAGACGAACAGTTTACCGATAGGCGACAGGTCTATTTATCACAAGGTTTTCAAACTTCCAGTTTAACCGATCGGTTTTACCGACGGCTCCAGTCATTACCGACCGACTCCGCGTTTTACCGACTAGTTCAGTAAAAAGTGGGGGGTGTTACATAGTTTGGACGTTATTAGCCATCTTCTTCCATAAACAAATATGGCAGGATTACAATGATAATCAAAAATTGTGAAACTTTGGCCTGGAAGCCTCGTTTTCATGAAGCGTGACGTAATTATCGAAAAGGTGTATTGTTTAACGTCCCTACCTTTGTGACTTGCCCCGTGTGATTTAGGGCGTCAACAAATCCCAGTATGGATATCAATTCGTGATTCAGACCCCGTTTACACGATGCCGATACAATTTGAAAACGGAACAAAATCATGCCGTTTAGGCCTTGCGTTTACACGATACCGGCACAAAAGTAACATGAAATATTATATGCTGTATTTGCATACCTGCATGATTTTGTTCCGTTTTCAAATTGTACCGGCATCATGTAAACGGGCCACAAATTCAACCTTGCATAAACAACGTCGTCGTTGTGCCAATCTAGCATGAATCAAGTTCCATTTTCAGAATCCAAATCAATTATAACTACAACTACTGAGAAACGTACGATTTGCACTAAGTTCAACGGCTATCAACAGCAAATTACGACTATCTGTTTGTATGTGCTTGACTTGTATATATGGAAATACGATTCTCCGGGTTATGACATCTGGGTATTTTTGTCGATACACGCCGAGTCTAACATGTATTGTTACAGAGATAAGAGATAAGATGTATTGTTACAGAGATAAGATGTATTGCCAAGCTCAGCCTAAATGTCTTATACCATCGCTATTTGTCACCAATGCAAGCCATATGAACAAGGTGGTTGAATTGTGCGGTGTGGTTGCTGTAAACAACCCATCGCTGGTTCTTATTACCGAGTCATGGCTGGATTCCTATATCCAAAAAAAGGAGGTATCGGACTAAGGCCGTAGGTCTTCGGAACTCCAATCAAGCAAAGTGGTACCAAATGATATATAGATTGGCATCCGCCCGATAGCTTTCAGGGAGGTACTCCACCAGCAGAGGCTGTTGAAGATCTGGAGGAGCGACTGCAAATTGTATTCACCAAGCCCTGGCAACATACTGCTCCAACCGAAGTCCCGAACATTAATACTGTACCCCTACTGAACGATGTCCCTCCACCCATACCATCTGTTGGGCAGGTGAAGATTATACTCCAACACCTCAATTCCAGGAAGGCAACTGGTGCTGATAAAATACCAGCTTGGCTATTAAAGCGGTTCTACGAGGAACTGGCATGGCCCCCGTTGTACATAACATCGTGTATGCCAACATTGTACAATGCAAATACCCTGAATTGTACAAACATGCTTTGATCAGCCCGGTGCCCAAAGTATATCCACCGAATGATATTGACAATGACTTTCAACGGAACTCTGTTCTGCCGCAACTTGCCAAAGTCCTCGAAAAACTTCAGCTTAATCTAAACAGACAGGACATGAATATTAACCCTAATCAACATGCTTTCACTGCAGGGCGCTCAACTGTGTCTGCGCTCGCGTGCGTTTCGCAAAAATGGTTCAATGTGACCGACAACTCTCACGATGGCCGGATGGGTGTTCATGAGCTTTTTCTGGACTTTTCGTAAGGCTTTTGATCTCGTAGATCATGGAATTCTCCTGAGAAAGCTTGCCGTTATGGGTTCAAAGTTTTTTGGAGGCCAGGAATCAGCAGGTTAATCTAGGGGGCATATTATCGTCTGTAATGTCCTGTCCTTTAAGGGTCCACCAGGGCTCAGTTATATCACCGACGCTATTTAATGTGCATATCAATGATCTCGAAGACTCTATCCCAGAACCATTAGCCGTCGATACGTGCATGAACGCAGACGATTGCACACAGGATGAAGCTGTTCAACTGGGGACCACAAGCCATATAAGAGGTGCTGGACCCGATGAACAACTGGGCTGACAGAACAAGATGATCTTGAACTCGACGAAAACGAAGGATATGTGGATCTATTTTAAAGATTATGTCCCTGAGCCACATCCACTTAAAATTGGTGAAGATGTAATCGAAAGAGTCAGCTCTTTTAAATATCTAGTTGACGAGCTAGAGAATGTTCAAGCTAGGAGCATACGAATGCTGGGCTTCCCGATTGATTCTCTACCATCACTGAAGGAAAGAAGGGACACATGCAATGATTATTAAAGAATATGAGCGTATTAAAAACGATAGTTCGAACCCTTGTAATAAATTTATACCATTGCCCGTTCACCAACCATACTATCGTTTCTCGTACAGAAAGGCATAAACAATCATTTATACCTAGTTTATATACCTAGAGCGACGTCATTAGTTTTTAAGCCATAGTCTTTTAAGTAATAGTTACTATTCCTGTACATATAATATGCCATAGCTTTTAATATAGTTATTGTAAATCCATTGTATTTTTACCCTATAAAGATCGATATTAAAGAAATTATTGTAAATTATTATTATTATATGATTTAACTCCTTCCTGACTGAATCAATCTCCTGACTGAATTAGTCTTCTGGGACTGATGATGACTTTAGTATTTTATTCTGGCTAACGCCAGACTATTTTACTTGTCAAGTGGGAGAGCTCCCAGTCACGAAGGGGTTAAAGTGTCTATGAAATGAAAATTAAGTTTGTCTTATTAAAATGATAGAGTAACATCTTTTGCAGTTTTTCGTTTCCTTGCTTCCTTGCTTTCAGTTTGTTTGATAATTATGTAAATGTCACATGTTGTGACGTACATATGAGGGACTTTAAGATCCACGACGCGGCAAGCTCGGCGACGCGCCCGAAAACCCCCAAAATAATTCTTACTGAAAAGAAAGTGAATGAATAATTTGTAATCCCAAGAGTATATATCAATACCGTCCTCGTTCTGTAAACAACGCCACTCTCAGCATTTTTACGTCTTCAAAACGACGCGAACACAATCAAATTCAAAACAGGAAGTTAGCAATAATTTTCATCAAATGAATTGGTCAACTTGAGGAATATATTGCAACGATATTTTAGGGACGCTTCTATTGTCACGACAGTAAACGTGATGACCAGCCTTTGCTTTGAAGAAGTGGTATATGGCAAGAACTACATCTTTAAACTGCAAGACAGTACATACTATAGTAAAATTACTTGCCATCAGTTCTTTGACGTTTTAGTTAGCCAGAAATAGAGCAAAATATTAATATAGTGTTGTAGACTACAGTTTGAAAACAATTTAAGAATTCTCATCAGAAATCCTCCTGATTTACATAAACTTTAGCTTCGACAACGCTGTTTTTCAATTATTACTAGCCTATGCCAATAAACTTACCAAATCTGTTTTCACTCATTCATACTTTTCTCTAACATTTTATAGTATGTCACAACCCAACTGTGTTGTAATTGTTGACGCTTGTTCAACATTAAAATCAACAGTTATTAAAGGATAACAAATTCTCATCGTTGCTGTAGATTTTTTTGGTGAATAAAAATCGTACGCAACATTTTCATTCAATATTCTATATATTTTACAATTACAAATCTCTTCTAGTCGCTCCCCTCAGCTGCTGATTACATTAATATGTCATGAATATTTCAACTTCTGGCCATTATTTTTACAATTTCCTTTTTTATCAATCTTAACTCACCCTTTTAATTTTCCCGACGCGAGAAATCTGCAGAACTCGGAGAAAATCCTTTTGGTTGACTGCAAGGGTTCGCAACCTCAGATGCGAAGGAAGTCACTCTGATGACTGAGCTACCAAAGCTCTGTAGTAGATGATGGATATCGGTCAAGATATATCAGTTTATTTCATTTAAAAAAAAACAAGGCCCAAAATTATGTTTATTTTAAGTAGATACTTCACTTAAATCATTATTTTTCTTTATTTATTTATTTATTTATTTATTTATTTATTTATTTATTATTTGGTTATTTATTTGTCACTGTTAAAGTGTTTATATAGTTACATACACGACCACGTCAGTTTTTTGCTGCCATATAGTATTGTGTACAATTTATCGTGTTTTATAAATAGATATTCTGACTAACTTATTTATTTTGTTTTGTTTTGTTTTGTTTTGTTTTGTTTTGTTTTGTTTTGTTTTGTTTTGTTTTGTTTTGTTTTGGTTTGTTTTGTTTTGTTTTGTTTTGTTTTGTTTTGTTTTGTTTTGTTTTGTTTTGTTTTGTTTTGTTTTGTTTTGTTTTGTTTTGTTTTGTTTTGTTTTGTTTTGTTTTGTTTTGTTTTGTTTTGTTTTGTTTTGTTTTGTTTTGTTTTGTTTTAAGGGCTAAATTCCCCTGTAAATGCGAGATAAAATCTAGCCCTTTTAGTAAGGCTAGCGCTATGGCCAAAGGGTCATCTCGCCCTTATAAAAATACTTCCTAAAAGCTTTAAAATCTAAAATAGAGAAAGTATAACATCGCCTCAGTCAGCTACGATTTTACAAAATGTACTGTTTTGAATTAAAACGTAAGTAAAGAACGCGAAAATCAATTATCTTCAATATTTTTCGGTAAATATTTCGGTAAGTAATTGAACAGTAAAAAAAACTCTGCGTGTTCCAAGTTCTGGTTTTATAATAATGAACTGTTGAGCCAAGATAAAGTAAAACAATTGCGTTGTCTTATAGTTCACTACCTGTTCAAAGAGGGTCAAATTTCTAGAATGAAACAAAACAGTTTAATTTAATATTCTTGTTGATATAGTAGAAATGTTTATATTTGCCCAATGTCTACCATTCAGTGTTTTCTCTCTTTTTTTAGTTAAATCAATTGCTAAAATTACCTGTGCTATTGTTAATATAACGGAAGGAGAAAACTTTTTATGTATTTGTTCTGGCGTGGGTGGTAGTCCTCCTGCTACTGCATATTGGCTTAAAGATAACAATGTACGTGCTATGGGATATATGAGTGCGCTACTGGACATAAGGAACATCAGTAAGAAGGACACTGGGACATACACTTGTCGAGTGAAAAGTGGAACTTTAATTGACGAAAAAGGAGTTGACATTACTGTTTTTGGTAAGTGTATTTACTTTTTATGTTGTTGGAATATCTATTATTTAATTGTGGAACAGCGAACTTAGGAGGAGAATAATAATATTAGGTGCTACTCCGAGTGATGAACCATACTGGGTAGATACAGAGGAAAAATTCAACTTGACCGCAGCCGGGATTTGAATCCATGACCTTTGGTTTACTAGTTTGACGCTTTCTACCTATACCCGGTAGGGTTCGTCGTGTACTTAGAGTAGCACCTAATATCATTATATTTACTTCGTTATATAAGAGTGGTACGTGTACATCTGATACATCTATATATATATATATATATATATATATATATATATATATATATATATATATATATATATATATATATATATATATATATATATATATATATATATATATATATATATATATATATATATATATATATATATATATACGTGTGGGTTTTGGTCTACGAAACGCAAAGAGTGCTCGATAACATATAGGTTATATGCCGAGAACGCGGGATATAAGTCATAAGTAGCTTAAACCGGACATCCAGGGTCGGAAGTGACGTCATGCTTTCATACCGGACGTGAGGTGTGCGCACACCTGTGACGTCAGCCTGTGCGCACACCTGTGCGCACACCTCAAAAGGGCGAAAAATGGGGTATGGCGAACGCGAAATCGTACTGATTTTAGAGCAAAATATGCTTGGAGTAGACTTCGTGTCATGAAGCTAGATTACCATGGACAAGTGGCGGAACATTTTAAAGATTTTGGAAAAGATCATGAGGCAACTCTTAACTTTCTGATGGATTTGAGACAGAGTTCAGGTTTTTCTGATTACCAAGCCATTTTAAATTATCTTTCTTTTTGGATTAATGATCACAATGACAATGTGCATTAGACACTAGTAGTATAGGATATGGGGGTACCAGCACACTTTTTTGGGGGGGAAATCGCCGGTACCATCACTTTTTCCATGCCCCGGTACCATCACCTTTTTAAGTGGCCTGTACCGTCACTTTTTATGCTAGATTGCCATACCCCAGTACCATCACTTTTTCCATGCCCCGGTACCATCACTTTTCCGCTAAATAGTCATTATTTGGTTCCATCTGCTAGCCCTGCCGTTGGTCAGGTCGTGGCTAGTCCCTCAGGGCGTAACTAGGGCAAGTCACAGGCGAACGCCTGTGGCAAGTCCTAGTATCGCCCTCTATAGGACCGGCCCGAGACTTGGAACGCGGCTTAGCACTTTTAGTTTAGTGATATACGAAATAATCTAGGGAGAATTATGAGCTGGCGACAGGCGACAGCCTGGAGAATACCAGCTCATTTCTCCCGGGTGTATGTCACCGCTACCATCACTTTTCGCCGTTGGACCTGCCGTTGGCCCTGCCGTTGGCCCTGCCGTTAGCCCTTTTAATGGTCCACGGCAGGGCCCACGGCTTGGCAATGTAGAAGTTGGTTATGTCACCATCAACCGTTTCCTCAATTGGTATATAACATAGCCAGAAATTTTTCCATTTTATGGGCCAGTTTATTTTACCCCCAACTCGCCAGACCAGTCGGTTGCCACCAGGAATCCAAAACCTAGGATTGAAAATGGCCCAACCTATTTTTCCATGCAACATAAAGTTTAAATCAGGTACGGTGGAAAAGGCCACAGAGACCAAGTCGTTTGGCGATGGTCCAGGGCTTATGCTAAGAAGGACGCCCCCTTACTTCTTGGAGTCACCAAGGTCAAGTCACCCGTATGGCCATGTACCTAACACCACACAACAGCTTCGAACAGAGGCAACCTGGAGTCCAGGCGGCCGCACCGAGCCGAAGGCGAGGTGCTGTGCCGCAATCATACCAGGAGTCACCAGTGTAAAGTCTATTGTGAGTCAGATAAAACCTCCCAACAAATGGACCAGTTTATTTTGCCCCCAACTCGCCAGACCAGTTGGTTGCCACCGATCTTCCAAAATATAAGTCTTCACAGAATCCAAGTCAGATTTTATGAAGTGGTCCGCAGACTTAAAGAAACCTCCTTTTGACTGTACGGAGAGAAATATGTCAAATGCCGGCGTTTTTAAAGCTCTTATTCACAGCCTATACTAGCATAAGAGAAAATTGGGAATTTCAGCTGGTTTAGGCGCTAGCACCACCTTTTTTTACTTAGAAAACGCCCAACCACTCGTTCACTACAGGACGTTTTTACTGAACAGATATCCAGCCACAGCTGTTACAACTAGGATAATCCCAGCTCATTATCCGTCGGGTTTGTGCCAGGTGTATGGACGGCTACATTATCAGTGTTTGTACCAGTTGCATTGACGACTGCATTTTCCTTATGAGGTTCCTCATCTAATGTTTCCAGATGTGGGACATATTCCTGGTGTAGCTTCTTTGGCTGCCTATGGACAACCTGCTGGTAGTTTACTTTAGAGTTAATACCAAATTTCATAGCATCAGACGCGTGTTTGAGTAAGTTGTTATATCCGATAATTTTTGTCTTCAGTATTGTGAGTGACCCTGGCACTAACCATGTGTCAGGACTTACGGCCAAGTTCTGGGTTACGTTAGTATCTGATATTGATCTGTTCATATTCAGAATCCAAGTGCTAACAGAGTAGTTAACGACGGCGTCATTTACGAGGACTCTGAATTCCTGTTGTGACTCCAGACTTCCAGCACCCTTCTTAACGATACTTACCCTTGTTTTAGCTTGTGAGCCTAGCACTGCATAGACATAAGCCTCGATAGACTCGTTTAGATATTGGAGCCCTATCCTGGTAAAACCATCTGTCTTAAGTGGTATGAACCTTCTGTAGTGTGTTTTATAATCAGGGTTAAGACGCCACATCCACTCCTTAAATGCACGGTCATGATGCTGACCAGAGTGTGGATTAATCAAGAACTTTTTCTCTCTAGGTATATTTGACATGTTGTCGATTACATCCTTACCAGCACCAAATTCCCTCATTAGGTCACTTTTCTTCTCCTTTATAAGACGCCTTAGTATACGTCGGGTAGTGAAGTACACATGGAAGCGCATAATAGACGTAACCACTGGATAAACATCATCGGAGAACTTTAGGTGCTCAACCCCGACACCACAGCAGTACGTACTTAGGTCGTGTTTTCCCTCAATGTCCTTCTCCCAGTGTCTTTTTCCCTGAACCTTCTGCACGGTACCACCACCTAACCATATTTTTGGGAACTTTGGTGGTGGCTTATCTATTGTGAGGTACTTGGTGTAGTTCTCATTGCTCTTGAATTCCCGGTCCTCGGTGTAGATGTACGTAGCATCGACGCCGACGGGTCCGAAGAACACGCCAGGTTCTGTCTTACCAAAAACTGATTCAGTTATAAACTTGCTTTTGTCAGCATATGGGTACTTAGCGAAGAATCTACTTAGGGTCTTGTTCATATACCATAGGTTGTGTACTATTCTCCACCAGTTTGGTCTTATGCTGGTATATGTGCTTACCAGTTATGGCGACACCTCCGAGTAACCCTATAAGGGGTATGTATGGGCTAACTACTGATATAATACTCTCAACATCTTTTCTCAGTATACCATTATTCTTAAGTTCATCTGTCAGCGCAACAGGATCCTCAATTGCGTCAAGACCACCAAGCATTGTTGAGAACTGACTTATTAGTAAATCTGTTAGGAACCCGTCTGCGTCCTTCTTCCTTTTAGCTTCATAAGCCTTGTAAATTTTGTCTAATGTCTTTTCACTACATTTTCTTATATGTCCGGACTTCTGGGTAATGTACCCATCATCAGATGCAGTTATAAGTTCCTCGCGCCTGGTGTCTATGCTAGGTTCCTCAGTGCTCACAGTTTTAGCAATACTCTTTTCCGCAACCTGTAGCTCATCAACTAGTTTTTCAATAGCCTCATCTTCAATAACAACTGGCTCATTTTTACTGCGCTTACCTTCCCTCTTTGGCATACATTAGGTTATGTTTCATTTAACTTCATAGGTCGGTGGCTGCGCACTGAGTTTAATGTCAAGGCATTTACCAGTGGCAAGATGCGCAATGATAGACTTCTCCATTTCAGCGTCTGCTATATGTCCGAAGAACTCATCCCTCAACACCTTCATACTTCTCCTGTTATGTGTGCTGAAAAATAACAGTCTAGTGGTATTGTCCCTTATACCAGTCGCGACACTATTCAGCTTCTGAGTGAGAATGAACAATGTGATATTATGATGCCTACCACTATATGATAAAAAAGCCAGCATGCCGTCGTTAAGATGTTGATCACCTGTGTTACTCATGTCATCAACTATTACAGCAGTCTTAGATCCAGAGTAAATTTTTACTACTGCCTCAATAACAGGGTCTAGTCTATCTGGACTTATGCTAAGTTCTGGACTTATGCTAAGTCCTATGACATCAGGGTCGCTATTAAGATATCCCCAGTCTAGGTATGTCATATTTATCCACAGTGTGGGACAGAGTATTATGATGAAGTCAAAATACTTCCCATACTCCACAGAAAGTATTTTGTTAAGCAATGTGTAAGTTTTACCACATCCAGATGGCCCAACTATCAGAATAGTCTCCGGCTGATCCATACACTAATACTGAATAGACTGAAGCTGTCCATTAGCCAGGTTTATTAGCCCATCAGACAGAACGTACAGGTAGCAGGTACAGGCAGTGGTCCCAGCACTTTTATCAACCTCGATAAGTATTCCGTTTTGTGTGTCAGTCAGCTTTACACCCTGGCCCTGTACCCTCTTTAGCGCCGTTGTTGAAAAGTCACAGACCAAGGCGAACTTATCGTTGTAGAAATTCGCTTCACTAACATTTCTGTCAGACTTGTCATCACATGGGAAGAACACCCGGCTAGCCTCATTAAAGAAATCGTACTTCTTCATCGACTGTGTGTACAGGAAATTTGGTTGACCCTGGAAACTTATTTTGACACTCTCAGTAGCTGGGTAGTAGAACGACTCACTTCCATCAGTGGTTCTTGTGAAGATCATTACGATGTTTCTTAGAGACTTCCTTGGTAGGTTCACATTTTCATGGATTTTTGTAGTAGCAGCAGAAACTGGGAAGGTTTTAACCAGGGTGGCGTGACTGTAGTAGGAAGATTTCCCTCTGCTATAGATTCCCTCGGTCTCACTAGCCAGAATCTCATTCTCAACTGTCTCATACCTCAACTTTAGGTTATCCAGTTTAAAGCTACCTGGCACAGCCTTACCACTACCACCGGGTAGTAACACATTACCCGGACTGTTAATTTTCAGTATAGTCTCATGTGTATTCTGAAGCGCGTGGGGGTAGACAGCCCCATTTTCAGTAAGCCAGTCATCATCGATAGGAACTGTGAACCTGTCACCGTAGATGCTATTCATGAGAACATCACCAGCAACACTGTTATCACCACTTGCATCCTGACTCCTTAGCTTAGCAAGATTCACACTCCCACCAAGACCCTGATCAATTTTTCCAACCCGCTTTGACTTAGACCAAAGGTCCTCATAGCACCTGAGAACATGAGCCTCATTCAGATCTCTGTATTTTTCTCCATTGAACATATGGGTGATTTGTTTAAAAAGGGTGGACTTTAGATTGTTCTGATGGTATGACTCCTTATTACCATTCTTAAGGCTGAAAGTAAGCATTCTACTGCCAGGGATTAACACATGATTAACCGGTAATGTCGATAGCTTTACATACAGGTCCTGACCAGAGGATATATGTGTTGGGTTGAATGTCACATCGACTACTCTCCTAGTTCCTTTCTTACTACTGTCTGGTCTCTTTAGTTTGTAGCTCGGATTGATTCTATCTTCCTGCAACATAGACTAAGTTATATCTTATTTACTTTTACCATACCTGTCATAAACCATCCACACAATCGCTATAACCAACACCCACAGATTGCTAGCCAACCAAGCCAACCCCATGGCACCATACTTTAGCAGAGCAACTATAAGGTTACCAACCGCCACGATAATAGGACCTAACACTGGGCCGAGTTTCTTTGTCAGATTCCTAAAGGCGTTATAGACCGACCGTCCGAATGACCCGACAGCGTTAGAACCCCTTTTAATATTGTGACGCAACCCTATGATCACAGTCGTCAGAATGCTAGCCAGGCCAACAGCAAGTGATGTGGCACCAAGCCAGTTCTCCTTCATCCACTCTTTGAATCTCTCTAGCCTGGATATGTCTTCCTCCTGCTGCTCCCTTGTCTCTTCCAGTTGTCTCTGCTCTAACACAAGATCTTGAGCCTTTCTTAGTCCTTCTATTCTTTCTGCCAGCCCCCTGTTATCTTCATTTTCTGAAGTCATCTGTTCCTCCGTTTCAGCTGCTGCTTCATCAAAGTAGTTCGCTTGGAGCTGTAAGGCTCCCTGATCACCTACCCTTGAGTTTGGGTCCATGGCGGATGATGGGTTCAGTACACCTCTCATTTCACGATTTTCTCTAGTAGTCAGTCCAGGTATATCTACGTAGTTATTAGAGTTGGCCTGTATATCAACCACTGGGTAGTCCTCTGATTCAGTTTCTTCAAAAAAGACTTTCCTATACCCTATGTCTTTTCTGTAATCGCTAATTAGCTTTTTATACTGACCAACAGCATTTTCCGACCCAATAGCTGTCGAGTACTGTGGGACTTTTGTTTTACCACGTTTCATAATCTGTACTGCTCTGCCTGATAACCTTCCGCTTTTTAATTTAGGTTTAAACCATAATGTATCTTCTCCGTCTTTTCGTTGAATAATAATTGATCTGTCCAGTATCTCCTGTGCTATCCGGTTTTTTGGGTTTAGGTTGACTTTGTTTTTAACTTGAACTATTTTCGTCACAGCTACAACCCTTTCAAGTTGATTGCCAATATTAGCTTTATTCTTCGACTTAACGTTTTTAAGTCTTTCCATAACCTCATCGTACTTACTTTCGTTGAGTATGCTTTCATCATCACCAAGTGTCCCGTCAAGTACACTATATACCTCATCATTAATACGGGTGAAATTGCTCTGATCATCCTGTGGGTTATGGATGAATTCAACACCTGGTACTTCTATGGTGGAGCCATTAGCGTTTTTAATAGTAACCGTTTTACCATCATCTAAGTCTAAGAATGAATCATCATACTCTAATCCTCTTCTGGCTATAAGATCTCTAACATATATGATCCTCTCAGATTTGCCTGAACCATTATCACCCTGACTTAACAGGTTAGAGTATTCTAACTCCAACTGGTCATCATCCATTTCATCATATCCAGGGTATCTGTTTTTCATTTCAAAATCGTCAAATACGTCACCACCTTCAGCCATCTATACACTAACCAATATTATGGATATCACTATCAGGTATCCAGCTATTATGCTTGCTATCATACCCGAGCCACTTCACCAGGGCCATCTTCTTTTTCCTTTTCAGTACTTTCTCCACCCTGTAAACATGATCCTTCTTAACAACAGCACTTAACTCCTCCTCATAAAACTTCCCAATTACTGGCTCACCCTCTAAGTCCTCTATTTCATAAACATTCGGATCACCCCTAATCACCTTAGTCACCTTGAATAGTTCCTCTGTGAAGTTAGCCTCATAGCCCTTAGTGAATATGCTTTTGTACTTACTTATCCTGACAGTATCACCAACTTTAAATTTAGCTAGAGGGTATTCTCCAAAGGTGTGGCCAAATAAGGTGTTCCACACTTCAGCCTCATTACTTTTATTCACATTAGCCGGCTTCATCAGTATAGTTCTATGCTTACTGTTATTGTAATTACTAACCAGCGAGTCTAGAACATCAGTCCACTTATATGTTCCCTTACTGTAAAAGTACTTCCACATAGCCGTCTTTTGGGTTCTGTTGAACCGTTCCACAACAGCAGCCTTCTTATCTGATAGAGTGCTAAAGTACTTAGCACCAGCTCCCTCCAGTAAGGACCTCACCCCAACATTGTAAAATTCCCTACCATCATCAAACGGCACCAGTTCTGGATCCGCTCCAAAACGCTTCTTAAATTTATTAAGCAACAACGTTACCGCCTTGGTCATGTTTCCGGTGTCTTTCCTATACACAGGGATTGCAAAGGCATATCTACTTAGAATTTCAACAGCCGTCAGTATCCAACGGTATCCCCCGTTCTTATTCCCATACTTACCCATATCAACAAGATCCATCTGTAGCTGCTCACCTAGGTAGTAAACCCTAGTCTGTCTGAACTTATGCTTTCTAACTATTTTCCTATACCGTGTAAAAGTGTCCTGCGATCTCAACCACTCAGTGACCTTCTTCCTACTCACACCCGGTAGTCCATCAGCCAATGATTTCTGGTAAAGTCTCTCAGCTGACTGGTAACCAGTTGCTGGGTTATAGTATATATCTCTCAGCCCCTGTTCCAATTCTATGTCATTGTCCATATACTCTACGAGATGTACAGCTCCAGCAATATGCTCCCAAAACCATTCAGCGGGTTTCCACTCTGATCTGTCACATGGAATTCCAACTCATTTATAACACCTTTACCAATTTCCAACTCTGTCTCAATGTCAACAAATGACTGTGTCGAACCGAACAGCGGCTGCTCACTAGTGACTGGAAGACTTACTAGGGTATTACTCTTCCTCTCATTATACAGATTCATTGATGTAGATATTACATTACACATCACCACCAGGTACTTCAACCCATTATTCACATTTATCAGCCCACTCTTTGTGCTACTACCTGGTAAGAATATACGGGTGCTGAATCCCAGTAAAGATGCTAAGTTGTTATGCAGTACTAGCGTCGTGCTACTGTCGGTCACCATCGTACACTTAGCCTCTGGTTTACTAAGTGTTAATGTAACCCCACTGTTCCTCTCAAGTATCTTCTTAAAATCCTGGAATGTATAATAACCATCCCCAAGGAATTTGTTCACCCTCTTATTGTGAACATAGTAGTTACCCTTGCTGCTGGTCACATTAAAGTACTCCCACATTATGTAAGCCTTCTTCAGCATAATACGAGGATTTTTCCCTGTCATTATAGGCTCCTCAAGTCTAATAACCTTATATGATCCTTCTATGGTCACAGTAAGTTTCCTCATAATATAGATAATATTATGGCAGGCTTATATGTCCTAATATATGAGTCTTAATTTAGGTTTTAGCAATGGCACTGATACAACCACCACCAACGCCCTAGATGGTAAGGCAACGGGAGACATTAATATGGAAGGATTTCAGATAAGCCATCCCAGATATCCGTCAGATGGTACTCATGTGACTTGCAGGGACTATGTAACCGGGGAATTTCTCGCTAAGAGGGACAAACTAAAAGGTACAGCAACAGGAGACATTGATATGGGGGTGTACGGAATAACCCAGAGTAAAAAAGCAACTGATGACAACCACCTGATAAATAAGAAGTATGCCACAGAAAAGTTCGCTAAGAAGGAAAATTACAGACTTAACGCCACAATGGTCTGGTACTACCAAGCAACTGGTGGAACGCCGGAAGCACTCAATAGTAACGCCTACCCAATGGTCCCAGTAAGTAAGGACACCATGATAAGAATATTATGCCACTCGTTCGACACAGATGGAGTCGTGCCTGACAATGTTGTTCAGGTTGCGTACCGTCTGTACTATGTCACCTATAAGGATACACAAGGTTCCGAGCTACTGGGTACACTAACCTTAGGTAATGCAGATAGACATTATAGCGGTCACTGGTCTATACCTGTTAATCATGACTTCTATGTGAAAGATACTATCTCAGCACAGCAGGCTACTAATAAACCATCTGTCGGTTACATCTACCCAACAATAACTGGGCTGACTAGTGGTAATGAGAGTTGTCTAACTGTAGCGTTTTACGAGCCTGTTTAATCCTGCCTATGTTATGCTTAACAGAGAGAAGAGTATAATAAGATTCAACCACATATCCGATAAGCTTAGCCAGGGGGAGGTTGAGATGTTAAAGTCGCTTTACGAGCATTACCACATGATGGCTACCTGCTACCAGTGGCAATTTAAGAGACTCTCTAGGATCAATCTTACCATGAACATGTCTGCTATATTCCTGACTGTTGCTGGCGGGGCGTTTAGCGCATTAGATGGATTCGCTACATTATCTATAAGTGCTGTCGGACTTCTTATGCATGGGTATATCAAGAATAAGAGAATAGCGGAGAAAGTAAGTCAGTGTGAGGTTGCATACAAGAGCTATACAAAGTCACTAAACACCATCAAAGGATATCTCAGAGGTATCGAGTTTGACAGATCCACAATGTTTAGCAATCTGACTATGGTAGACAACATAATAAATGACAGCACTATGCCGCTGGAGAAGAAAATAAAGGATAGGTATAGTAGGGTCTATAGAGGCCATGCGTATATGAAATCATCGGAGTATTATGGAGGGCTTCGAAGAGATTAAAATGAATGCTAAAGATAGCGCTTACGGTGACTATGAGATTCCCAATGATGAACCTCAGACTGAGGAAACAGTTTTCAGTGAAACTAATGAAGACCCTAATTACGAGGTGAGCCGTTTTGGTAATGAGATCCGTATCGCTGAGGAAGCACCATTAAACATCCATGAAGAATTTGATGAGAGCAGACCGAACAGGATCGCTGGTCGTGATACTAACACAGCCCATGAGTATATTAGGATGGATGAGATAGGTAATAATAGGGTTGATGACAACATACCTGATATTGAGGAAACTAGCTTCGGTGGAAATACTGACAGTAGGGATATTGAACATAACAGACTGGCAGACTTATTCAGAAGAGTCCTTAACATCCGTGAATGTGATGACACCAGGTTTATGGACTATCTACTGGATAGCAGGATTATTAGTGTTACCAGAGATATTAGTCATATGGATGGTCCTACAGACTACCTAGTGACATACTCGGGAGCTGAGTACAGGTCGGAAGGGGGAGTTATGGCAGATGACACATTGAGGGATGGTATAAGGAGGCACTATGATGAGTGGAGTGAAAGACTTCATAGAGGAATTGTTAAGAGGGCCGGTGTGATAGCGGGTATTGGTCTTAGCATAGCGGCGATAGTCACAGGGCTAGCAGTTGGACTAACAAGAGGAGCCTCAGATGTGATACATGCGGGGAAGAAGAGGAGAAAGTGGGAGAAGCTTAACCCAGCTAAGGTAAGTATACCATGGTCAGATATTGAGGAGGCTGGTGGAGATGTTCTAGTATTTACTGGTAAGTATCTCACAGTTATCTTAGCGGTATCTGCAGTGTATCTGACAGCAAGACGGTAAGTAAACCTGAGGTAATCTATAAGATGACTGACAGCAAACCTGAGGTAATCTATAAGATGACTGACAGTAAGAACCCTAAGATCACTACTGATGTTAAGACTAAAGATCCCAAACGTGTAGAGGCAGGTAAGAGGCTGGCAGCAATATCCAAAGCAGCAAAGGAAAAGAAGATGAAGGAAAGGATAAAGATGGAGGAGCCAGATTCCTCATGGTCATTACCTTCTAATGGATATATGTTAGGACTAGCAGGACTTCTGGTGGCGGGCATGTCACTGTACTTTTCATGGAGGAGTGATAGGAGGGAAGTGATAGCCGCTGCTGTTGTCACACCCACAGATGAGCCAGTTGCAAAGACTAGTAATCTGGAGACATTGTAACTAAATATCACTAGTAGTATGTCGGCTCAGAGGAAGGAACTTATGAATGAAGGATTCGACGCTGTTTTAGTTACGGTGGGAGTCTTACTGTTTAGCATGGCAAGTAAGAAGTTGCTGAGGGAGCCGCTAACATCGGCTGAGAGTATGAAGTCATATGTAAAGCTAGCAGTTGGTATCACAGCATCAACACTAACTGTCAAATACCTGCAGCAGAAGAAGTACATACCTGAGGACCCCTTCAAGAATACCTAGTTAACATTATGGCAGGTGCATTAGCAGGTGGGGCTCTTCAGACAACATTCGCAGCACTAAGTTTCGCTGGGGCTGGGTTCCTATTTAATAAGCTTAACCACACTGGATATGAGGCGGAGATTAAAAGACATAACCTAAGCATGGAGAAGTTGGCAGCAGCCAAGGAATCATTCTACGAGAATGAGATAAGACACAAAGATAGGTTGGCTCAACTTAGAGCAGAGTTAAGTGATGCCAACGTTGATATAAATGCCACTAACAGGGCCTTGGATAAGCTGAGAACATACACCTCAAATGGTGTGACCTTCAGGGATGAACCTAAACTTGGAGACTTTTATAAACCTTCTAAGGAGATGCAGAAGTACCAGGCAATGTTTGTTGCTATAGCAGGAGTCTCTGTAGGTTTCATAGCACATAGGGTAGGGTTTATTTAAAGATATATTCCTATGCTATAATATGGGTAAGAGGGAGGACTATGTGGAGCGGAGATTCAGGAAAATTGATGAGATGTACACATGCGGCTGTGGCGGTCAACGTATAAACTGTCATGGTTTCCCAACCTGTACGTCATGTGGCCTACAAGGGCCTTTCACAGTGCCTGTACCAGAGTTGGATCTAATGTCATGGAGCAAGAGGAAGACTGTTCATAAGAGAAGTAAGTGGTTTGCTAGAAGGATAGCAGGGGTTGTTAATAGTTCTGATGAAAGAATGTTAACAGCTGATTTCATAAAGGTCGTGTCAGTTCTGATGAGACTTAACCTGATAGGAAAAAATGTAAGTAGGTATAACTACTATATAATAAGGTTGGCCAGTCGCAGAGGACTAACACTACTTACAGAAGTCAGTGACATGTGTGATGGATATAGTAAGAACATGTTTGATGATCGGTTGTTCGGATCTGTATATAGGGAGCTGGGTTGGGACATTGATTGCAGATGTCCTATGTTCCTGAAGTGGAAGGACACTTAAAGAAATAATTTTATACGTATAGTATATGGTCAATTATCATAGTAACGAATCTATACGTGAGTTGGTCAGTTATATTGAGAAGTATCATCCAATGGTCTTATTCGTAGTAAGGCCTGAAGACACCATTGAGAACCGTAGAAAAGGGTATAGGTCTGGGCAGCCTGACATTCTGATACTTGAGAATAGGTGTAGATATACGGGATTAGCCTTATGGGCAAAACCGAAGCTGACAAAAACTGAGATATGGTTCCGTAGGAGACTTGAGCGTGTCTCGTACAAGACTATAGTGTCGGACGACTGGGATGATCTTCGGCTGGAGTTTATGATGTACATAGCTATGTGTCTTAGACCAGACAGGGTGGATAGTCGGCAGTTGGAGTTAGTGGGAAGTATAAGAAGTAGCGGCCCACGACCAGGTAGGAAACCACTAACTACCAGAGACTGCGAAATTCTTAGATATTTGACTGATTACATTAGGGATGAATACCCAAGTGCTGTGTTAATACCAGGACTTGGTGCTGATGATAAGCCTGACCTAACTATAATTTCCCCAGATGTTTTACATAACGGACTAGCTATATGGATTTTTCATAGCGGCGGCAGATACCATAGAGGCGGATGCTATATAAGACTTAACGGGCTGAGCAATAAACAGTTATATTGCGTGGGAAAGATGGCCGGCAGGTCGTATTTGACTATAGCGGATGATCACGTAAGCAGTCTCATCTACACTATTGATAATTATATGATGAGGGATTATGAGCGCAATAACTACCTGCCTGGTTTCAAAGGTGAGGGCGGTCCATAACCAGCCTACTTTCCTATATAGGGTTGGTACCTGGGTGAGTAAACCCGGGGGTTTTTATGTTTAGATTTTTTACATCCTAGCCTTGTGTAAAGACTATTAAGATCTATTAACTCTCTCATCATTCTATCTATTTCTCTGTCAGGTACCTTCCCCTCCGACTCACATATTTTATCAACCAGATTTCCTATATCATGCTCTATGTCCTCCATATAGTAAATGTAGAAAATAAACTCTGATGGTGAGCCCATTTAAACACACCTGACGCCCCGTTTCACCGTGTTTCCCTCTAGCATCACTTCTGACCAACCCGCCGTTTTGACTGGTTGCTGCTACCGTCACCCCTAAAACAAGGCGCCAGGTGCGTTTAAATAAGTTTTATAAATATATATATATACCTATAGTATGATCAAGTCATTCAGTTTCGACGATAAAATAATCAGAACGCAAAAGGATGGTGATGAGATATGGTTCCGGGGAAAAGATGTCGCGGAAGCACTTGGGTACAAGAGGCCTCGTAAGGCAATCCAGGATCATGTTGATGTCGATTGTAAGAAAAAGGTAACACAATACCTGAAGCCCCAAAACGGGGCGTCAGGTCAGAGGAGAGAAATACACATGATAAATAAGCCTGGAGTATATAGTCTGGTGTTCTCATCAAAATTACCTATAGCTAGGAGGTTTAGGAACTGGGTGTTCAGAGATGTTCTACCATCCATAAGGAAAACTGGACAGTACATAGCACCTAGGCTTATTGGTAAACAGCTGTCACTGATGAATGAGACTGACCTACATTACCAGGTAATCAGGTATATAAGAGAGTACCATCCTAACGCTGTGGTCATACCAGGCCTAGGAGAGAATCAGGACACTAAGTTAAAAAGAATAACCAGCTGGAAAAAGGGATATAAGGGTGGTCAGCCTGATATAATTATAGGTAACCTACACAAGACATACTCCGGTCTAGCTATTGAGCTTAAGACCCCTAACGGTACGGGAGTCTGTTCAGACAGGCAGAGGTCATTCATAGATACCCTGAGCGATAATGGATATAGGACCATAGTCTCATGTGACTATGATGAGATACATAGGTGTATTGACGATTACATGGCAGGGGCCAGAGTTAGGTGTAGGTACTGCAGAAGAAAGTTCCTTAATAAGATCACTCTTGGTAGTCACTGCAGGCACTTCCACAGGATCTCCTATGCTTCAGAAGGTTAATATACCTACCCACCAACTCCCTCTCCAACTCAATTAAGTTAAAAACTTCATCTACTAGTTTTTCTACTTGCTTACGGATCCTTAAGATTCTAGCAAATACTACATCTTCCATATAATTACTATAGAAGATATAGTGCGTTTAAATTATTTAATAAAAAATATACAGATATAGTATGTCGGGGACACTTAAAGAAATAACTCCGGATGTTAGTATGTCAAGAACGGTTAAGAAAATAAACCCACTTGAAGAGATATCAGCATTTGATGATACGTTAGCGAGACGTAGACAGGATCTGCATAATGAGCTAGGAGTTGTTGAGGCTAGGAGGGCTCTTAAGGGCTACACTAGAGGTATGGAAATTAGTATTCTGGACAGAGGTGATCCTGAGTCTGAAATAGATCAGACAAGAAGCCTAGTATGCAGAGTGCTCGAAATTGAGATGGAGGATATTGGCGGTATAAAGTTTGCGGAAATGTTGAAGATAAAACTGAAGAAGGAACAAAATAATGGTGATTTCCTTTTTAAGGATGCCTACTTTGGAAGTAAAGCCGCTGTCGCTATAGATAGAAGTCACCTGGAGTCTCTAGCAGCAGTGGGAGGGAAGAACATGCTGAACCTATACGAGTCATGGACCTCTGAAGGTAGTGGCTGGGTCATAGGCAGCATCATGAGTCATTATCTTAATGTAGTAGCCTACACCCCGTTACAAGGCAGTAGTTATGCGGAACTCCCTAAAGAGTTGAGGAACCCTGCAAAGGGGTTGATAAATATACAGAACAGTGACAACGAATGTTTTAGATGGTGCCATATTAGATACCTAAACCCACAGAACAAAAACCCTCAGAGAATTAAGAAAACTGATAAAGCCTTACTACCAACTCTGGACTACACTGGTGTTAAGTTCCCAGTCGCAAGCAGACAGTACGGTAAAATAGAAACGCAAAATAACATGCGCATAAATGTATTCGGCTATGAGGGTGGACAGGCTTACCCAATATATGTGTCCAAGGAAAAACACGAACTATGCATGAACCTACTGCTGATTGATAGGCATTATGTGCTGATTAAGGACTTTAACAAGTTTATGTACCTAAAGACTAAGCATAAGGAGAGAAAACATTTCTGCATGCATTGTCTACAGTGCTTCAGCTCAGATGCTATACTGTCAGCCCATAGTGAGAACTGTATTGTGGTAAATGGCAAACAGGCTATAAAGATGCCTAAGCAGGGTGAGAACACACTAACGTTCATCAACCACCGTAAGCAGCTTGAAGTACCTTTCGTTATATATGCTGACTTCGAAGCTTTGGTGATGCATAATAACACACCTAGCAAAGATGACAGTAAGTCATACACACAAGAGTACCAGAAGCATGTAGACTGTGGGTTCTCATACAAGGTTGTATGCTGCGTCGACGATAGCTTTAGCAAGCCGGTAAAGGTCTACAGAGGTGAGAAGGCTGTCTATAAGTTTATGAAAAAGATGCTGAAGGAAGTGGCCTACTGCCAGAGTGTCAAGGAAAAATCCTTTAACAAAGATATGACTATGACTAAAGCCGAGATTGATGAACACGAAAAATCAGAAGAGTGTCACATATGTGGTAAAAGCTATGTGGACTCAGATGTTAGGGTTAGAGATCACTGCCACATCACCGGGAAATATAGGGGATCAGCCCATAGCAAGTGTAATATGATTTACAGAATTACTGATAAGATACCAGTAATCTTCCACAATCTAAGGGGTTACGACAGCCACTTCATAATGCAGGAGATAGGTAAATTTGGAATGGATATAAATGTGATACCTAACAACATGGAAAAGTACATGTCATTCATGCTGGGACGACATCTGGTTTTTATAGATAGCCTACAGTTCATGTCCAGCGCCCTAGGACGACTTGTTGACAACTTACCTAGGGACAGGTTTGTAATAACGTCCGAGGAGTTTAAGGGTGAGAAGTTCGATCTTATGACCCGCAAGGGAGTTTACCCATATGACTATATGAACAGCTTCGAAAAGTTCGATGACACCTGCTTACCAACCAAGGACGAGTTCTATAGCGTCCTTAATAATGAACACATCTCCGAGAATGACTATGCACATGCCCATAAGGTCTGGAGAACTTTCAGGCTTGGGAATATGGGAGAATACCATGACCTGTATATGAAGTCAGATGTGCTGCTGCTGGCTGATGTTTTTGAAAACTTTAGGAAGACCTGCCTGCAGTACTATAAGTTGGATCCATGTCACTACTTCTCCAGTCCTGGGTTGTCATGGGATGCGATGCTAAAAATGACTGGAGTGGAAATTGAACTGATGACTGATATAACCATGTTCCAGTTCATAGAAAAGGGTATGAGAGGTGGAACGTCATATATCGCTAACAGGTATGGGATGGCCAATAATAAGTATATGAAAAAATATGATGAGAAGATGCCTAGCAGTATCTTATGTACCTGGATGCTAACAACCTTTACGGATGGGCCATGAGTCAGTACCTACCGACCGGCGGATTCAAGTGGCTTGACGCTGACACAGTGGACTTGAGTAAGTACGGTGATGAGTCTGACCGTGGCCTTATACTTGAGGTTGATCTGGAGTACCCGGACGAGCTGCATGAGAAACATAATGACTTTCCTCTAGCCCCAGAAAAGCTTAAAGTAAAATCGGATATGTTGTCAGACTATTGCCGAAACATAAAAGATAAGTATAACATCCACATAGGAACAGTACATAAACTAATCCCAAACCTGATGGATAAAAGTAAGTACGTCCTGCATTACAGGAACCTGCGGCTATACCTGGAGCTAGGGATGAAGCTAAAGAAAATACATAGGGCGTTGGAATTTGATCAGTCCCCGTGGTTAAAAGAGTATATAGACTACAACACTCAGAAGAGGGCCCACGCTAGGAATGCGTTTGAGAAAGACTTCTTCAAACTCATGAACAACAGCATCTTCGGTAAGACCATGGAAAATCTCAGGAAAAGGGTTGACGTCAGGCTTGTGACTAGTCCATACAAACTAATGAAACTGACCTCCAAGCCAACATTCGCGTGAGTAGTAAAATATTCAACGAGAATCTGGTCGCCGTACATAAGATTAAAGAATGTCTAACACTCAACAGACCTGCCTTCATTGGGATGTGTATACTTGACATGTCTAAGACCTTGATGTATGACTTCCACTACAGATACATAGGAAATCTGTATGGACCTAAGGCTAAGCTACTTTTTACTGACACTGATAGTCTGCTATACGAGATATCTGCTGGGGATGTCTATAAGGACTTCCACTCTGACCGTGGTAAGTTTGATAATAGCGACTACCCGGTGGACTCTGAATATCACTTCATAGAGAACAAAAAAGTTATAGGTAAGATGAAGGATGAGGCAGCTGGGGTACCTATCACTGAGTTCATAGGGCTGAAGAGCAAAATGTACTCCTACACAAAAGACAATGACAAGGGAGATAAGAAGGCTAAGGGAATTAAGAAGGTTGTTATAAGTAAGGACATAAAACATAACGACTATAAGGACACTCTACTGGGGCAAAAGCAGCTCAAACACAAAATGAAAACTATAAGAAGTGTCTACCATCAGCTGGGATCCTACGAAGTCAACAAAATATCGCTTTGACGATAAAAGGTACATACTCAATGACGGTGTCAGTAGCTATGCCTATGGGCATAATTTCATCAGACCTCTAGATGAGTGGTTTTATAAAATGGGCTTTGCGTTTTCGGGGTAAAAAATTGGATTCTGTGAAGACTTATATTTTGGAAGATCGGTGGCAACCAACTGGTCTGGCGAGTTGGGGGCAAAATAAACTGGTCCATTTGTTGGGAGGTTTTATCTGACTCACAATAGACTTTACACTGGTGACTCCTGGTATGATTGCGGCACAGCACCTCGCCTTCGGCTCGGTGCGGCCGCCTGGACTCCAGGTTGCCTCTGTTCGAAGCTGTTGTGTGGTGTTAGGTACATGGCCATACGGGTGACTTGACCTTGGTGACTCCAAGAAGTAAGGGGGCGTCCTTCTTAGCATAAGCCCTGGACCATCGCCAAACGACTTGGTCTCTGTGGCCTTTTCCACCGTACCTGATTTAAACTTTATGTTGCATGGAAAAATAGGTTGGGCCATTTTCAATCCTAGGTTTTGGATTCCTGGTGGCAACCGACTGGTCTGGCGAGTTGGGGGTAAAATAAACTGGCCCATAAAATGGAAAAATTTCTGGCTATGTTATATACCAATTGAGGAAACGGTTGATGGTGACATAACCAACTTCTACATTGCCAAGCCGTGGGCCCTGCCGTGGACCATTAAAAGGGCTAACGGCAGGGCCAACGGCAGGTCCAACGGCGAAAAGTGATGGTAGCGGTGACATACACCCGGGAGAAATGAGCTGGTATTCTCCAGGCTGTCGCCTGTCGCCAGCTCATAATTCTCCCTAGATTATTTCGTATATCACTAAACTAAAAGTGCTAAGCCGCGTTCCAAGTCTCGGGCCGGTCCTATAGAGGGCGATACTAGGACTTGCCACAGGCGTTCGCCTGTGACTTGCCCTAGTTACGCCCTGAGGGACTAGCCACGACCTGACCAACGGCAGGGCTAGCAGATGGAACCAAATAATGACTATTTAGCGGAAAAGTGATGGTACCGGGGCATGGAAAAAGTGATGGTACTGGGGTATGGCAATCTAGCATAAAAAGTGACGGTATAGGCCACTTAAAAAGGTGATGGTACCGGGGCATGGAAAAAGTGATGGTACCGGCGATTTCCCCCCCAAAAAAGTGTGCTGGTACCCCCATATCCTATACTACTGACACTTTTATAAGTTTATGTACACTGAATTACTTACACCGATGTTTTATAAGTTTATGTACACTGAATTACTTAGACTGATGTTTTATAAGTCTACGTGAGAATTTTCTGCCATAACTAAACACTTAATAAGTATACTGTTCAGGTTTTTACGTTGTTTGTTTATGTAAATGGTTACACGAGAAAGAAACGTCATGTGGTTATTTTCAATGGGTACCTGAACCAGCAAAGTCGTCCCGCGTTGAAGAGCCGTTCATTTTTGTGAGATAAGAAGATGAGCACATGCTCATAACTGCTCTGAGCACTTGCTCATTTGCTCATAACTGCTCTGAGCACTTGCTCATATGCTCATAACTGCTCATGAGCACTTGCTCATTTGCTCATATGGCCCGATCAGGCCCGATAGAAGGTACGGCTTAATTCAAGGACTTGTTATTGCTTAAAAAATGAAACAAGACACAATACAATTTTGATAAATTTTTATTTCACATAAGCATTACATCGGTTCACTGATCATCATCACTATCTGAAAAACGTCCTTGATCTTCTAAAAGCTGTTTCAAAAGAAACTTTCTTTGGTCAACCGCTGCAGATAAAGCTTCATCAGGATCAAACGAGTCTTCATTCACAAGTGTCTGCTTCGTTTCCATGATCTTTCCATGCACAGGATCCTTTTTAAGTGCTTTCATCCAACGTAAATTATCCACGTAAACGTCAGCGAATTCTTTCTGAAGTTCAGGGAGAATTTTTTCAAAGGCTTTCTGCTTAGCTACACTTTCTTCTTGCCCTTCCATTTGCAACATTTTTAATAGTTCATCATATTCTGGCCGAACCGTCACTTTTGCATCGTCAATCATGGTTGCCCAAGGATCAATCTCTTCCTTTATTTCACCATCATCTTCGGAACTCTGACTGTTTTCATCATACGACGAGCTTGACATTTCTTCATCAGATTCCATATCAGGCTCCTCAGTGTCAGTGTATTCCCTTGACGGACAATCATCGTTTTCGTGCCGTCTTAGATTATAGCCTTTACTAAACATTTTCCCACAATATTGGCAGTTCATTCTTTCAGCTCAGACAACCTGTAAATGACGAGTAGGGACGGAAAGTCCTTATTAATAAACACCACTTGATTTTTGGACTAGGAATTTCTTTCGTCCATGCTTTCTATAGTTATTTCAACTTTAGCAACCGGTTTTTGTCGATCATTCTCTAACGCATTTAATCTTGCTTGAGTAAGATATGGCTGCCTTTTCTCGCGAGAAAGTTGATGAACATCAGCCAAATGGTTGGATAGCTTTACCAAACTTTGTTTCCCACATAAGGGACAATATTTACGTCTTCGTGGCATGTTTCGAAATGAAGTTCTCTGATTCGCAAGCGCGTGTAATATAACTCATAAAATGACATTTAGACGTCTAGTCAGCAATCGGGCCATCGGGCCTGATCGGGCCATATGAGCAAATGAGCAAGTGCTCATGAGCAGTTATGAGCAAGTGCTCAGAGCAGTTATGAGCAAATGAGCAAGTGCTCAGAGCAGTTATGAGCATGTGCTCATCTTCTCATCTCACAAAAATGAACGGCTCTTCAACGCGGGACGACTTTGCTGGTTCAGGTACCCATTGAAAATAACCACATGACGTTTCTTTCTCGTGTAACCATTTACATAAACAAACAACGTAAAAACCTGAACAGTATACTTATTAAGTGTTTAGTTATGGTAGAAAATTCTCACGTAGACTTATAAAACATCAGTCTAAGTAATTCAGTGTACATAAATTTATAAAACATCGGTGTAAGTAATTCAGTGTACATAAACTTATAAAAGTGTCTAATGCACATTGTCATTGTGATCATTAATCCAAAAAGAAAGATAATTTAAAATGGCTTGGTAATCAGAAAAACCTGAACTCTGTCTCAAATCCATCAGAAAGTTAAGAGTTGCCTCATGATCTTTTCCAAAATCTTTAAAATGTTCCGCCGCTTGTCCATGGTAATCTAGCTTCATGACACGAACTGCTTCGATAAATTCCTTCCAGGGGATTACCTACTCCAAGCATATTTTGCTCTAAAATCAGTACGATTTCGCGTTCGCCATACCCCATTTTTCGCCCTTTTGAACACTTTTAAGGTTTCAAAATTATATTCTATTGTAAAAATTTTTATATTGTAAAATAATTAAAAAATATATTTGTTTTTAAAAAAATCTTTATTAATTTTTTAAGGATTTACGTAAAGGTGTGCGCACACCCCTGTGACGTCACCCTTGTGCGCACACCTGTGCGCACACAATCCCATGACGTCAGATGACTTCCGCCGCACACCTGTAACGTCAGCCTGTGCGCACACCTCACTTCCGGTATGAAAGCATGACGTCACTTCCGACCCTAGATGTCCGGTTTAAGCTACTGTCATATATTGACCCGAGGGGCCGAAGGTCCCGAGGGTCAATATATGACTTATATCCCAAGTATCACGATTGAGGAGGTTTTCGAACAAGGTTTCGTCAATTTCGAAGAGTTTCGATCAAGATTTTTCGAGTTTTGTATATATCACTTGAAACTTATTTGTCCGTCGATCATGTTTTAAAGACATCGATCGGGTAAATTAGAATTGTAGTGGTCAATTATATGGCAAGGACAGCGTATAAAAGAACATTGAGGAGAATAAACAAATACGAACTAATCGAAAGGAAACCAAATTTTGTGATTAACATCCGTATTCCATTTTAAATTGTAATACTCTCGACAATGCTCTACTTTTAGAAATTTTATTTCAAGGGAGCGTTTACAATTCTTTCGAATCAGGCGGATCAATCCCAGCCAATCAAGCGACGCTTATGTGATGCTTGAGTAAACAGCACTGTCTTCGCAGAGGTCCACCCTGAGGCTCAACCAATCAGAAAACGCGAATTTTGATCCGCTTAATTTATTCATCAAACTATCCGATCATATTCATAATAAACATAGTCACGCTGTCGACAACATTTAAACTTTTATGTCGACGTATTCAACAGGAGGTTTCCGAAAGAAATTCAACGAATTACTCGCATCAATAGCACTAACAAAGTAAAGTCTTTTGATGAAGGAATAATAGCAACGACAACAAAATTTTCCCACAAGCAAAACAAACGCCGTTGGCGTTGCATATTCGCCGCTCGACACCGGATTATATAATGGCAAAGCTAATCGTCTAAATTCTATATTTGTTCTAACTATATGATTATACTTCGATCTTGACTTGTTTTGGTCTTCCAACTTTACATTTTGTTGGTGTGTAAAGTAATTCATTCACAGAATTAATACTTTCAGGTTTCCCGGCCGCGTGGATTTTCCTAAGCCCATTTTATAGTGATAGCGATATAGCATAGCGGAATTGCCTTTGGGATTCAACTTTTGATGAATAACCATGTAGGACTGAATAACTGTCGAATTATTAAACGCAAAGTTACAGCAGGAATGACCCCTTATAAGAGTAATAACGACACCAAAATGAGAGTATATAGAATTTACCGAAAATAAGGGTCGAAATGACTCCTTCAAAAGAGTAGAAATGAGTCTAAAATAAGTAGAATTGACGCTGCGCAAGAGTCAAAATAACTCTCCTGAAGAGTTTTTAAACTGCCCTTGAAAAGGTACAAATGACTCTTCGGAAGAGTAGGCTTTGAAGGAGTCAAAACGACTCCTTCGAAGGTGTCGTCCTGGGGTCACAAAAACGACTCCTTTGAAGGGGTCGAAACGACTCTTTTGAATTTACAATATATATATATATATATATATATATATATATATATAGCGAGTTTAGTAAAATGTAACAGTCAGACATTTTTATATTAAGTTTTTTTTATATTATGTTTTTGTTTTCTCTTCTCTTTCCTTTTCTTTCTTTTTCTGGTTTTGTTTTGTTTTGTTTTGTTTTGTTTTGTTTTGTTTTGTTTTGTTTTGTTTTGTTTTGTTTTGTTTTGTTTTGTTTTGTTTTGTTTTGTTTTGTTTTGTTTTGTTTTGTTTTGTTTTGTTTTGTTTTGTTTTGTTTTGTTTTGTTTTGTTTTGTTTTGTTTTGTTTTGTTTTGTTTTGTTTTGTTTTGTTTTGTTTTGTTTTGTTTTGTTTTGTTTTGTTTTGTTTTGTTTTGTTTTGTTTTGTTTTGTTTTGTTTTGTTTTGTTTTGTTTTGTTTTGTTTTGTTTTGTTTTGTTTTGTTTTGTTTTGTTTTGTTTTGTTTTGTTTTCCCTTGCCTTTCCTTTCCTTTCCTCGCCTCGCCTCGCCTCGCCTCGCCTCGCCTCGCCTCGCCTCGCCTCGCCTCGCCTTGCCTTGCTTTGTATTTTTCTAAAACTATTATTATTTTATTAAAACAATTATGTGTGATTTTTTTCTCTCTTTTGTTTCAGATAAACCAGTTGTTGACGTTACTTGTCATACTTTTGTGTTTATTAAAGAGGGAAAGGATTTTTCCTGTAAATGTTCTGGAAATGATGGCAGTCCTCCTCCTAGTATAATGTGGTTAAAGGATAATAATAAGTTGATTACTGTGGATAATATTTTGAAATTGCGTAACATTAGCAAACTCAACAATGGGACATACGTGTGTCGTGTGCAAAGTGGTAATAAAGAGAAAGAAAAGCAAGTTGACGTTACTGTTCTCTGTAAGTACACTTACTCCACCATTTGACATGAATCTTTTCTTATAGCAAATGAGTTACGCACGCATACGGATGGTACATTTCGTGCACGATCTGTCACTTATACACATAGTAGAATTATATCACGACCCGTAAAACACACTTTACAGTTTATCAAAGTGTGTCAAGCTGTGCCATGCGAAACATTATAGAGAGCTTAAGCAAATACGACGCCAATGCCAGCGTCAACGCCAAGGACAAAGTCCTTAATACTGTACAATAGAATTTTTCTCACACAACAAAGAAAATGAATAATTTTTAGTCCCAAGAGTAATCGTGACGCCATTCCCTTCTACATACAACGTTATTCAGATCATGTCCACGTCTTCAGGACGACGTTAACGTACTCGTGAAACGGCGAAACCTGTTACTTGAGACAAACTATGCCACAAAATGGGGTTAGTTCTTCAAACTATGCCACAATCTTTTCGTCGTCCTAGTTTGATTAAACTTCCTATAGACCTCTTGCAGATGACGTCAAAATGGTGCATCTGGAGGACAACTTCAAAGTTCCGACGTTCAACAGAGCAAATAATGAATGAAAATTCTATAGTTTATAAGCATTTATCCTCCACCAAGGGAATAAGTGCAAGTGGTCTATTGTGTCAATTTACTATATAGTTCATTTCAATAATTATTCAACTGACATTTACATATACGATTCATACGTTTCGTACCAATCGTATGGATTATTATGCATTTTAAACTCTATCTCAAATTTGATTGGCTAATAGCTAACGAACAACCGTCTATTGTCTGTAGATAAATGACGTCAACCGCCTGTCAATGGCTTGCTGAGTGGCGAAGCCAGTTGCCGCCATGGCCGAATCTTCAGGAAGATTCGCTGGTTTAACCGAAAATGATTGACAGAATCTGTTAGATCAAAAGGAAGCGACGAACACCAAACGTGTGACAAAGACAGCTCTAACAGCTTTTAACGAATACTTGAAAGAAAGAAGAATAAGTGAGCCGCAAGACAAAGAGTCCATTGCCAGTGTTTTGAAACTGTTTTACGCTGAAGCTAGAAAACATGATGGAACTTCTTATTCAAAAAGCACGCTGACTGGTATGATATTTGGTCTTAACAGACATTTCAAGTCTTCCCTCGATATAGATTTCATCAACGACCCATCTTTTACCAATGCAAACAAAGTTTTTGCTGCAAAATGTGTCGAACTCAAACGACTAGGTTTCGCCAAAGTTGAGCATACGCCGCCGATATGCGAAGAAGATCTACAAAAGTTGTACGAGAGTGGTGTGTTTTGTGTAAACAACCCGACAACACTGCAAAATAAAGTATTTTTTGAAGTGATGCTATACTTTTGTCGTCGCGGTCGACAAAATCTCCGTCAACTAAAAAAAAACGATTTTCTCTTGAACACCGATGCCCAAGGCAACAGGTATGTTTGCAAAACCACAGACGAATTAACGAAAAACAGAAGGGAAAACGACGAAGGCTTCGAGGAAGGTGTGATGTTTGAAAAACCTGGCACTGCAACTTGTCCTGTAAATTCCTTCGATATATGTATGTCAAACACCTAAATCCATGTAATGCTCTGACCACTGAGCCACGGAGGCCGTTGCCGAGAGCTTGATCGCGAGTTCTGTATATATAATAAGGTGGTAATGCCAGGAGAGAATTGGGTATATTATAAATGATATTGGGCATTTCACTCGATTACATAGCATGTTCTAAGGATTTAGGGTGAAGGAAAATTCGAGTGTAGAATATATACATTTTTAAGACCAAGCCGGGAGCAGTTGCGAAAAATGCAACTACACAGGCCCTCCGGCAGGAATTGAACCCACGACCTTGCGATTCTAGTGCAATGCTCTCACCACGGAGCCACGGAGGCCGTTGCCGAGAGCTGGATCGCGAGTTCTGTATATATGATAAGGTGGTAATGCCAGGAGAGAATTGGGTATATTATAAATGATATTGGGCATTTCACTCGATTACATAGCATGTTCTAAGGATTTAGGGTGAAGGAAAATTCGAGTGTAGAATATATACATTTTTAAGACCAAACCGGGAGCAGTTGCGAAAAATGCAACTACACAGGCCCTCCGGCAGGAATTGAACCCACGACCTTGCGATTCTAGTGCAATGCTCTGACCACTGAGCCACGGAGGCCACTGATTCCTGCCAGAAGGCCTGTGTAGTTGCATTTTTCGCAACTGCTCCCGGTTTGGTCTTAAAAATGTATATATTCTACACTCGAATTTTCCTTCACCCTAAATCCTTAGAACATGCTATGTAATCGAGTGAAATGCCCAATATCATTTATAATAAATCCATGTAATGAGTTTCTTTTCCAACGACCAAAGAAGAAAGATTTAATAGTGGAAAATTTACCAGACGAAGTGTGGTACGACAACATGGTTGTAGGAGAACGCACCCTCGGTGAAAAGATGAAAAATATTTCCAAACAAGCAAATCTTTCAAGACTTTATACAAACCACTCCATAAGAGCCACATCAGTTACTATCTTGGATAAATCTGGATTCGAAGCAAGACACATCATGGCAGTAAGCGGGCATAAAAACGAAGCAAGCATTCGGAGTTACAGTAAAACAGACATTTCAACCAAAAGAAGAATGTCGGAAACGCTGTCGGCTGAGTTAGTTGTCCAAGGTGTCAGTCAGGAAATACTTCCGAATCAAGAACAGTCATCTCCTAGTTTAACCCTTTCCCAAGAAGAGGTTTTTATCCAAAATACTCACACTGAAAATAGGAGGACTTTTAATTTTTATAACTGCAATGTCAATATCTCGCAGTGAGTGAAAGTTAACTTTTGCTTGTTTTGAACCTCTTTGTTAATAAATGACATATAGTTAAGTGGATTTGCTGCACTTTAAGGGTTTCCTTTATTTGACGGGTTTATCGTTTTTTTTTTTCTGGCCTATTGTTTATTCATGATAACATCACGAGTTCAAGGTCTTGTAATGTTATAACGTAAAGTTTTTCTATAGTAGAAAAAAGCATGTTGTTGAGTTGTTTATCTTGTGTCGTCCAAATTACATTTTTAGGTGTAAACGCACATTACATGCATAATAAAACAATTATTGGACTCGGTTTTAGCATGACACCGAGATTTATCAAGGCCTCGGTTTGTGTTATCCGCCTCAGCCTTCGGCTTCGGCAGATAACACAACCTCGGCCTTGATAAATCTCGGTGTCATGCTCAACCTCATCCAATAATTGTTAATTATCAGTTTGTAATATTATGATCGCCGAGGAAAACTCAGAGAAGTATGCTGAGATAAGGTTAGGTGTTTGTTTTTGTATGGTTCAGTGAAGTTGTTTACGAGTTTTACTATTGATTGAAGTAATTATACCTTTGGGACATGCTTTGTGTTTGTAGAATAGATGTATGTTAATAAAAATGTTGTGAGTGTTCTAGGACCGCCTGTTTGCATAATAGATATGCAAGCGGGAAATTTAGTAAAAGACAAAGGATTTCTTTGTCTGCTAATTTTCCCCTGCATGCCTGATGAGGGAAAATTAGTAGACAAAGAAATCTTTTGTTTTCTACTAAATTTCCCGGGGAAATTTAGAAGACAAAGGCGTATGCATGGGTAATGAGGAAAATACGGGATTTACATTCCCTTTGAGAACAATGAAAACCGAGGTGATCATGATATTATTATAAGTAATAACATAACTTGAGAGAAATTAGCGATGACATTTCCCCTTTGCCTCGGGAAGATTTGTGAAAGTCCGAGGGCCACAGGCTTTTGCAAATCTTCCCGAGGCAAAGCGGAAATTTAATCGCTAATTTCCCGAAAAGTCATGTTATTAGTTTGTAATATTATGATCGCCGAGGAAAACTTTGAGAATCTTACCGATAGGAAGTTTACACGGTTGATCAGAGAAGTTGCATCTAATTTTCCCGTGCATGATGATGAGGGAAAATATATGCAAGCGGAAATTTAGAAGAAGACAAAGGATTTCTTTGTCTTCTAATTTTCCCTCATCAACATGCACGGGAAAATTAGAAGACAAAGGATAAATTTCCCTTTTGCATGAGCGATGAGGGAAATACGAGGTTTACATTCCCTCGGAGAACAAAAGAATCCGAGGCGATCATGGTATTACTATATATCACAGTAGAAAAACTAAAGGCTCCTTTCCACATGCGATTTTTGATATATATATATATTGCACGAAGTGTTTGTGGAAGTTTTTTGATATATTGTCGCGAAGTGTTTGTGGAAGTTGATCGTCTCGGTTAGTTTAGTCAAGTAATATGAAGTAAACATTATTGTAAATCTTGCGTTTTATTTGTATTCTTTAAGACAAACCAACTATGGTATCGTTCACCAGCAACGCCAGTGAGGACATTGCCAAACTTGGTGACAATGTTAAGCTAACATGCATCGCCATTGATGGTTATCCAAAGCCAACATACCGAATTATGTTTAAAGGAAAGACCGTCTCAAATATAGGAGTACTAATAATTGAAAATGCAGACTCTGATCATATTGGAACATATACCTGTTTTGCCAGTAATACTGTTGGTTCAATAGAGAAACGTTTAGTTCTCAACTTGACAGAAACTGCACCCGGAACTCCAGCGCCAAGCACCAAACCAGCGCCTAGCACCACACCAAGAAGAAACACAATTGCTTGTACAGGTAAAGAGAACATGATTAATTTTTTGATTGTTTGCATGGAGAAAGATTGTAATACAAGAGAGAACTTGTGGTAACGTCACGTTTCTTATTTATTGCTGATCTTTCGACCTGTTGACTCAGACCTTCATCAGAGCAAATGTCAACATCGTGTTGGATCACGTAATATAAACAAAACAACTAAACAACCAGAATGACACAATGGCGTAGTTACCTGCTTGTACGTTTATTCTAAAATTAATTAAATGACATAATAGAATCAGAATTGTTGATCGAAGAGAGCGAACCAAGTGCTGTTCAATGGCTGTCTCTCTTGTGAAATCGTAGGAGAGTATATATTGTTAAAGATAAATATACTTGTTTTGTTTTGTTTTGTTTTGTTTTGTTTTGTTTTGTTTTGTTTTGTTTTGTTTTGTTTTGTTTTGTTTTGTTTTGTTTTGTTTTGTTTTGTTTTGTTTTGTTTTTTGTTTTTTTGGGTTGTTTTTGTTTTTGTTTCTGTTTTTGTTTCTGTTTTTGTTTTGTTTTGTTTTGTTTTGTTTTGTTTTGTTTTGTTTTGTTTTGTTTTGTTTTGTTTTGTTTTGTTTTGTTTTGTTTTGTTTTGTTTTGTTTTGTTTTGTTTTGTTTTGTTTTGTTTTGTTTTGTTTTGTTTTGTTTTGTTTTGTTTTGTTTTGTTTTGTTTTGTTTTGTTTTGTTTTGTTTTGTTTTGTTTTGTTTTGTTTTGTTTTGTTTTGTTTTGTTTTGTTTTGTTTTGTTTTGTTTTGTTTTGTTTTGTTTTGTTTTGTTTTGTTTTGTTTTGTTTTGTTTTGTTTTGTTTTGTTTTGTTTTGTTTTGTTTTGTTTTGTTTTGTTTTGTTTTGTTTTGTTTTGTTTTGTTTTGTTTTGTTTTGTTTTGTTTTGTTTTGTTTTGTTTTGTTTTGATTTAATATTATTTTGTTGTTTTTTTTGTTTTGATTCGTTGCGTAGTGTAGTGTAGTGTTGCGTTGTGGTTTGGTTTGGTGTGGTGTGTTGTGGTGTTGTGGGGATGGGATGGTGTGGGGATGACGTGGTGTTGCGTTGCGATGCCCTCCGCTGTGCTGTGCTATGTTTTGAAGTGAAGTGAAGTGAAGTGAAGTGAAGTGAAGTGAAGTGAAGTGAAGTGAAGTGAAGTGAAGTGAAGTGAAGTGAAGTGAAGTGAAGTGAAGTGAAGTGAAGTGAAGTGAAGTGAAGTGAAGTGAAGTGAAGTGAAGTGAAGTGAAGTGAAGTGAAGTGAGGTGTGGTGAGGTGAGGTGATGCGAGGTGAGGTGAGTTGAGGTGGTGTGGTGTGGTGTGGTGTAGTGTGGTGTAGTGTGGTGTGGTGTGGTTTTCATCTGACTTTACGGCGGCCATATTGGTGAGATGTGGTGAGATATGAGGTGATGTGACGTGTTCTGATTTGTTTTGTTTTGAGTTCACTAGAATTGTACTTCGCTTTCCTTTCTACAGAAAAAGCAATTTCTGACAAGAAAAATGGTGGAACAGAATGGTATATAGTTGTTATCACCTTATTTTGTGGGATAGGCATTGGGATTATATTCTCTTTCACTGTAATGTTGTTGTATCGACGAAGGAAAGAAAACAGAGATCACCCTAAACCTTCTGAAGCACGTAGGACTCTTGAAACTCACGATAATCCTTCTGTCTATCAAGAATTGGACTTACAGCGAATGAATAAGGAAGATAATTATCAGTCACTGAGGAAGACTTCAAGACACGTTGGACATCAAGAACCAACTGCTGAAGCTGCAGAGTCTAGTTATCAGGAATTGGATAAAGTGAGGGGAAGTAACGATGATAATAATTATCAATCTTTAAATCGTGTTTAGACATGCCACGTAGTGGGTATGTTCATTACAGTCAATGTAAAAGGCGGAATGACAAAATGTGCGATTTTTAAACGAAAATTAAGTCTGTCTTATTTGAAAGAACACTTAAAATGACAAAGTAACATCTTTTGCAATTTTTCGTTTCCTTGCTTCGTTCTTGAGATATTTCAGTTTGTTTGATGTACATATTAAACATATTGACGTCACATGTGCATAATGCGTTATCGGAGATTATAGATCCTATCAAATATTATCAAATATAATCGCTTGAAAAATCTACATTTTGGTGTTGTGGAAGGAACACATCCACACGACCACATGCTTTCCTAGAATTAATTTGGTTTGATAATGGCAACAACTTCCTTTACGACGTGTGATGATTATGCACATGTGACGTCAAGATGTTTAATTTGTATATCAAACAAACTGAAATCTCTCTACCACAAAGTAAACCAAAAACTACAAAAGATGTTACTTTGTCATTTTAAATGTTCTTTTAAATAAGGCAAACTTAATTTTCTTTTTGTAAGCACTTTAAAAGCTAAATTTTTTAACATTTTTTACTAGCCTTTTTACACTTAGTATAATATAAGGTTTTTAAAACCACATTGCACATATTTAAACACCAATACGAACATTAACATATTTTGGGCAAAACTAAACATTTTATACCAATATGTAGTCAAAAGTAACTACATCATGTAGTTAAGAGTATATTTGCAAAGTAATTGGAAAATGGTTTGTAGCATTACAACATTTAACACGTAAGGCGGTATGCAAATTTTCAAGCAACTTGCCTCGCAGTTTGGTTGCGACAGGTTTTATCTTAGGCTCGATTTCCAGCCTTATCTCGACTCGCGGGACTTTACCCGCGTACGAACGGCTGGATGCGTGAGCGGCTTGTTATGTCTGTGACGTAATGCATAATTTTCACACGGCAAAGATATTTTTGTCATTCATCCAAGCAACACTATAAACAGAGTCAGTGAACGATAAATCGCAGATGTTTGAAATGGCAGAAATGCAGCAAAGACACGACTTATAATTCAGTGAGCTTCGTGACTGAAGCAAGGTGCAATCTTTTCTCATGGACATCTTAATCAAGAATTAGGCCCGCCATTTCACGAAGACACAAACGGTATTAATGTAAATAAACAACCTAACATTCACCAGGTTCAATTCGCTTTTTAGCATCTTCGTCGTTCTACAAATCGTCGCCGAACTCTGCCGTGATTCAAACTGACTTGAGAAACCGCATCAAATCATCTTCCATGAAAGAAATCAAAGGCCAAATCGCAGTTGTGATTGATTTCGACTTAGGTTTTACGATATCAACAAACTATTGACGCTGACTGAAATATCAGTAATCTTCCTGACCTAGTAATGGTCACGTTGCAAATCGTTTAAAGAAATAATCTTCAAAAGTTTCGAAAATTCGGTCGTACACCTCGCTTATTAGCTTTCCATTGACCGCCACTTTGGGCTGTCACGATAATTTATACAAATGTTCAATAATATATGCCTGCTGAAAATGTGCAGGCGCGTTTGTGATTGGTGGAAATTGACAATGACAAGCTCACGAGCCCAGCCGTGATTTCGGGGGCGGGTTGGAGCCCGAAATAAGGCTGGAAACCGAGCCTAGTTTTATCTCGATTAAATAGTAGTTCAATAAAAAGAAATAAAAAAATTTCCAACAGTGCTAACCACCCCATCGGTGGCTGCGTTGGAGTGGTGAAACAGTACGAAATGTTTGAATAAGAATAGAGTTTAATTCCCATAGGACAAGGATTGTGCACCAATATGGGCGCCATTTCATTGTTTCTGTGCACCAATATGGCCGCCGTGAAGTCAGATGAAAACCAAGAATATTCACCATGGTTAATATGTTTTTCCAAGGTGAAGCCATATATACTTAAGTTTTCGAATGATTATTGTGGGACAGTGAACTCGGGTGGAGAATAATAATAAGGTGTTACTCCGAGTGACGAACCATACCAGACAAGTAGAGAAAACTCTACTTGGCCCGGCTGGGATTCGAACCCGCGACCTTCGGTTTACTAGTCCGATGCTCTACCAACTGAGCTACAGGTCAAGTTGGGAGCTGAAGGTCGAATAATAGTACTTGGGCTATTTGATATTTCGAAACCGACTAGTTTCTTCAATATCTAGACAACAGTCTTCATACAAGACGATTTCGAATGATTATTGTGGGACAGTGAACTCGGGTGGAGAATAATAATAAGGTGTAAACCGAAGGTCGGGGGTTCGAATCCCATCTGGCCGGGCCACTTGGAGTAACACCTTATTGTTATATTTAAGTTTGTCGCCACGAAAAATTCTCTTTTTTATCATTCAAATACCACTGAGATCTTGGAATAAGAACTTGTAATGTGGTTTGTGAAGTGAACATTTCCGATTGAACAATTTTGAAGCTCGTAATCTAAATAGAACATTTAAAAAAAATGAAATAAATGTGGCATGTCTTTTTTAGTTGGCTTCCTGGCATTATAAAATAAAGAAAGACTGGGAACGAATATGTAGGGCATATGACGTATGTTAAGATACATTGTTTTTATGCATAGTTGTTTAACTGCATTCTCAAGCACTCTAATGGAGCGATTAATTTCTTCAAAAATGAATTAATGAGCCATTTTAATACATTTTGAGAGTTTATAGCTCAAAGACTATTCGGCAGATCTTCTTGAAATTTTCAGTGAAGGCTCTTGTCATGTTTTGTTCAAAACCGCAAAAACGTTTTTACTTCATAGGCATTTTAAAGAGAACATTTGAGTTGCGACATCGGCATATTCGATTGTCCATTTTACTCTTTTTTCTTTGTACATAATGCCCCCCTCCTGTGTGAGATTATGATTAAGACCCCGTTCGCACGAGTCCGGAGCGAGTTGAAAACGGCGCTAAAAAGTCACAGAACGCCGTTGCGTCGGTACACGGCGCCAGATCGAAATTGTGTGAAGACGGCGCTCTAACCGGAGCGTTTTGAAAACGATTTCCAGACGGAACGAGTGAAAACGGAACCCTTGGCGGTGTCGTGTGATCACAAGATCCGGCACTTTTTCGCTCCGCTTTAGTACCCAGTTCCAAAATTTTCATCTCCTAACCAAACGGCTGGTGTTTTTTTCAGCGATAGAAAACTTTAGTTGTCTTCTCGACTTCGGAAAGCTTCTGCTAAGAACTTGTGCTGCTGTTTGACAATTCTAACATTATAACAATGACTAGCGCCAAATGGGAGAAGATGAAGTCAATATTAAGGAGAGTTCCTAATAGAAAGACTAAAATTGTAAACCTAGAATGCACCATACACTTTGGCGAGACAATATTCTTTGTATTGTTCCTCGTTTCCATTTACTTTTGACGAGATATGGTTATTTAAACAGTGCACAGCATTGAAGTACTGGATGTACACCAGAAAGTTCCGGAGTCGTGTGAACACCTTAAAGCGTCGTTAAATTATGTCCGTTAGCACGTAACCACATTTTACCGTTTCTTTTCTATACTGGACTAGTGTGAACGCAGTCTATAAGTTTGTTTCCCATTCAGTTCCGACGGTGTCTTGTCGCGGTCGCGGACTGGAAGCGTAGCGATGCGTTTGTTTTCTCATAACAAAAGAAATGCATCGCATAGGCACTGGGGTAGGCCAAGCTATAGAGCTTTATCCTACTACGGGAAAATGGACGCTCCCGCCTTCCAGAGTCCAGGGTGACACCTTTGGCAAGTGTCAGTAAATTTGAAAAACACTCCTGTTGTTGTTGCAACAAAACTGTGGGCTTTAAAGGTCAGCTCAAGGCAAATTACATTTTTCGCTTTTATATATGTATTAAATTTAAAGCAAGTAGAATCCGAATATGATGAAAAAAGATTTAATTGAAATTTTTTTTCGTTGATTCTGGGATGTTGAATCGACGAATTTTGAAATATTTTTATTAAAAGCCGTGTTGTATAAAGAGTCTGGCACTAGCAAGTGTAAACGGAGGAACGATTTTACGATCCATGAAAGTAAACAGACTCAAAAAGTGTCAAATACTCTAATACATGTGTGCTTGGAAACTTGCACAAGTTATATTCATCATAAATCAGTTTTTCTTATGATTTAAACCGTCCAAGTTCAACTGTTTACGTCACAAATTTGCTAATACCATACTCTTTCTACAACACGGCTTTTTTTTAGAATACTTCGTTGAACAAAATCAGAAATCAACAAAAAATACGGTAGGTTTGTTTCAAATTTTTATCATCGTATTCGTATTCTTCAATCTCCATACTTTGGCGCATATAACAAGCCGGAAAAATAATTTGCCTTGAGTTGGCCTTTAAATGGTACAGTTTTCAGACATCTGTTTGGCGCCAAAACCGTCGCATGCTACATTGATTTTGCACGAACGAACGAACGAACGAACGAACGAACGAACGAACGAACGAACGAACGAACGAACGAACGAACGAACGAACGAACGAACGAACGAACGAACGAACGAACGAACGAACGAACGAACGAACGAACGAACGAACGAACGAACGAACGAACGAACGAACGAACGAACGAACGAACGAACGAACGAACGAACGAACGAACGAACGAACGAACGAACGAACGAACGAACGAACGAACGAACGAAAGCAGAAAATAAAGTTGCCTGAAAGGCAATTGGCGAAAGTTCATCATATTCTATTACCTTGTCCTTAAAATTACCAGTTTAACTTCATGACAGCTATTGATGCATGGTTTGCAATCATTCTCTTGAGATTCAGAAGATAAAGATTTGACAGCTAGCTGCTAATGAGATGTTTTACATAATTTATATTAGCCTAGGCTAGTTCGTATCACGGACTTTTTTCTTCAGCCACAAGAGGAGATTTGAATCATCGTTATGATCTGTTGAAATCTATAACGCTGCGCAAACTTCACTAATGACGAGGCAATTCATGAAAGGTTTGCCAAAAAACATAAAAATTAAATTGTTAGAGAACGACCCTGTTCCAGGTACCGAGCCATCCATGACTACATTTATCAGACCGACACGACGACAACAGCTGCAGGAGTATCCACGGAGGAAAGACAGTAATCAAAAAACGACGAACAAAACAAAACAAAACAAAACAAAACAAAACAAAACAAAACAAAAACAAAACAAAACAAAACAAAACAAAACAAAACAAAACAAAACAAAACAAAACAAAACAAAACAAAACAAAACAAAACAAAACAAAACAAAACAAAACAAAACAAAACAAAACAAAACAAAACAAAACAAAAAGAAAAAAAAAGTGACTTAGAAGAGAAATTGTCTTTGAACCGGCGAGAGAACTACTCTAGCAGAAATGAAAGTTTTCAACAGAATGGAAAACGAGAAAGCCCATCCTGTTATATTTGCGATAGAAAGGACACATTGTTCGATAGTCTGTTGGTTTTGTAAAGGAGCCGGAGACAAGCCACCATTTACAAGATAGCAGTAATGCCAGGAATATGGATATTTTGCCCAAGGTTGTGAGTAGCTTAATCCCCCAATCCAGGATCGGAAGTGACGTCACGCTTTCATACCGGAAGTGAGGTGTGCGCACAGGTGTGCGCACAGGTGTGCGCACAGGCTGACGTCACAGGGGTGTGCGCACAGGTGTGCGCACAGGTGTGCGCACGTTATAAATAACGTTTTTTCGGAATAAAGAACACAATGCTTATAGTTTTCATAGAGATACCATTACTACTGCATAAATATGGATACGAAGATTACGGAATGCCGAACTATAGCCGAACTAACGAGTTTAGAAAACATGTATGTCTTGAGCGAGTACGAACAGGGTTTAGTATTTGAGAGGAAAGTAGAGATTATCGGTCGTTCGCTCGAGTGGGGAGTCGAAAATGAACAACTTGGGCTAACAGCGAACCTTACGGATTCCTGGACACCAGAACAAGGACAACAGTTTTTGATGGACTGGCAAGATAATGAGGCATTGCTACAGAACGAACGATTAGGGCTCGCTTCAAACCATATGGATTCTTGGACCCCTGAACAACGAGAAAATTTCATGATGGATTGGCAAGACGACGAACCTTTGCTACAGACTGGCCGTGGACAAAAAAGATCAATCGACGACGTAAATGAAGGTGCAAGTACATCTGAAGAGGTTAGCGATAATACCTTTTTCACCGTGACAGATGTTAAACAAGTGCAAGTCAAAAAGTTTCGAACAAATAATGGCTTTGAATATACTGTTCCAATCACTGACACGTATGCTGATGAGTGTGAAATATGTCACAGAACATTTTGGGATTTAGAAAGACATCGAAGAACACACACAGGAGAAAAACCTTTTGAGTGCGATATTTGTGGTAAAAGATTTGCAGACGCGAGTAACCGTACAAAGCACCGTAGAATACATACAGGAGAGAAGCCTTACGAATGTGATTTTTGTGAAAAGAGGTTTTCAGATGGAAGTAGCTATGCGAAACATCATAGAATACATACAGGAGAAAAACCTTATGAATGTGATCTTTGTGAAAAAAGGTTTGCACAATTGGGTAGCCTAACAGGACATCGAAGAACACATACAGGAGAGAAGCCTTATGAATGCGATATTTGTAACAAACGATTCTCGCGAATGGATCATCTAACGAAGCATAAAAACACGCATACGGGTGAAAGACCCTATGAATGTGATGTTTGTAACAAACGATTCTCGCGAATGGATTATCTAACAAAGCACAAAAACACGCATACGGGTGAAAGACCCTATGAATGTGATGTTTGTAAAAAACATTATACGCGCAAGGATGTTTTAATGAAACATAAAAACACTCAACATATGTTAGCGTAAAGACATTTTATTGAGACGTTTAATCGAGACATTTAATATTACGTGTTGTTATATTAACTTTTTTAAGTTGTTATTTCGAATACATAGACGATAATCTTATATGTTTTTACTGTTTAACGTATGTTTTTTTATGTAAAATTATCGTACTTTAAGAAATATATTGTTTACCTAATCGATTAATTGTTATGGTTACTTTATGCATGCGGTCTGACGAGGCGCGGTGTCATAACAGCGAAAAAGAGGGTTTGACGAATACGAAAATGTATGCATTTTTAAGGCGAAACATTGAGACGCGTCTAGTAATTAGCACCGTTTGGCTGACGTCACAGGGGTGTGCGCACATGATGTGACGTCATTAGGGGTGTGCGCACAGGCTGACGTCACAGGAGTGTGCGCACAGGTGTGCGCACAGGCTGACGTTACAGGGGTGTGCGCACAGGCTGACGTCACAGGTATGCGCACGTTATAAATAATGGGGTTTTTCGGAATAAAGAACACAATGCTTATAGTTTTCACGAGGAGAACTTAATAAGATTAAATGATGGAGTGTTTACATGGAGAACCTGCTTCTTGTTCGACTACGAAAAATGGTTCATTTTGGTTCTGTGGTCAAAAACCAAGCTGTAATTTCTTTTGCCCTGAGGACACAGGTTATCTGTTTGAAAAAGCCATAGTTGCCTGGAGATCTGCGGGACAGCCGCATCCGCGATGTAATGGACATCATAAGCTTGCAACGATGCGTGTGGTTAAAGATTTGATGAAAATGAGTTATGGAAGACCGTATTTCGTGTGCTCTGACAAGAAGAATCCATGTTCCTTTTGGGTATGGGGTGATGTGGCACCAATGATGAGACCGACCTGTTATCATGGATTTCCGTGTGTGTCCCGAAAGGTGAAAAAGGAAGGTGTTAACAAGGACCGTGTGTTCTTTTGTTGTCCTAACGACAAGGAGAGTTCGTGTCGATATTTTGAATGGGTTCCTGAAGAAGAAGAAGGACCATTACAGCCTGTGAACTTTACTTTGCCTGGACAGTGCCAGCAAAAGATCGGCGAGGAGAACTATATTGAGAAACACATTGACGATTTAACACGTGGTTTTGAGAACATTAATTAATTATGAACATTAATTATGAACATTATTTAAACCTGTTTAGATTTATATCTATTTTTAAACATTGTTTGTACTTTAAATAAACGCATTTTGACTTTTTTGTATTCATTTTGTCTGTGTTTGCGTGCAGAATGGAAGTGATTTTGGATGAGCTTCTTCAGAAAAATGACGTCGACATTGATATGAGGACGTTATCACATCATATCAATTATTTGCTTGAACATCACAAAACATTGTATGAACAAATGGCAACGCGTGTTCATCCCTGCGATCTAACTATGTTTTTTCACGAAACGAACGTTATCAATTTTGGTCGTGCCATAGCTTACTTGACCTTAGTTTATGTGATGAATGACTCTTGCTCCGAGCACGTTACACGTAGAGCTGTACAGTTGGTTGCTACACCTCTTAAAAGCTTCGATTTCACAAAGTTTAAGATCGAAGAAGAAAGTTTTTTCCGTAGAATGATTTCTTTTGCTAAACGTATTTTTTCGTTATAAAATATACGAACATGTGAGATAAAACTCATTTAGTGTTTTGCACGATGGATGTACGGTTTAAAACACCTGCAAATTTCTATATTTGTGGGCAAAGTCAAAGCGGGAAATCGTATTTGGTTCGCTTCATGTTGCGTCATTTAGAAGAACTGTTTTATCCTGTTCCGACCAAAGTAATATACTGTTATGGAGAGTATCAAAAGGAATTTGACGAAGTGCCTATGCCGAACGTTGAACTGGTGGAAGGTTTCCCAAACGATCTATATGACTTAACAGATGGACATGATAACTCTCTAGTCGTGCTAGATGATTTAATGGCTCACTGTTGCAACGATCAACGTGCATCGGATCTATTTACGTGTGGTTCTCATCATCGTGGCATATCCGTGTTGTACCTTACGCAGAGTTTATTTCCACCTGGTAAATTGTCACGAACCATCAGTTTGAATTCTCACTATATGGTGGTATTCCGAAATCTACGCGACTCGCTTGGGATTACAACACTTGCGAAACAAATGTTTCCTAAACATGGCAATTACCTTTTGGAGTCGTATCGTGATGCTACAAGTAAGCCCTATGGATACCTAATGATTGATTGTCATCAACTGACACCGGAGAACATGCGTCTTAGAACCAACATTTTACCTGGGGAGAGACAAATTGTCTACATGAAGCGTACTTAAATTGCGTGTGTCGTTTAAATCCGTCATTTGCAAGATGTCGAAGCGTATGAAAGGAAGTCTTCCGTATCTTCAGGTTATAGTGAAATCTAAACCTAAATTGCGAAAGTTGCTTATCGATAACGTTCCTGCAAACGTTATCACGGCTATCTGTGAGTGTTCACTGAATTTACTTAAAGGTGTTATTCCAGTAACACCACGTCAGAAGCGACGTTTGGTGCGCTACAAGACACATCTCCGCGCGTTGGCAAATAAGAAAGTGTCAAGAAAACGGAAAAAGTTGTACCTTAATCAGAAAGGTGGAAATTTACTGTCAGCTCTTTTACCACCGGTTCTTGGTGTACTTGGAAGTTTATTTACAAAATGAAACATGCAAAACGTATGGTTTTGGTCCCTGAGGACACACTTCAGAGATACGAGCAAAGACAAAGACTGGAGACCTCCCCGATTATGGCCAACATGATGCATAAAGATACGGACATGTCAAATATTCTTCAACGCACGGATATGGATGATGATGAAAAGCAAAAATTGTACTATGCGAACTTGGAACGTTATATGGACTTAAGGCGCCAAAAGGACAGTCAAATACCAACCGTTCGGATAGCACCCGGCGCTGAAAGTAAAGAAAAGGCACAGTTACCTGATGCAACCGTGGCACAGTTACCGGATGCAACCATTGTCGGACATATACCTAAAACAATGCGTGAAAGAGCTACATTACTTTTGAATCGATTGAAAACAAGACCTGACGTTATTTCCTGGGATGAAACGGGACAAGTCAAGCTCGAGGGTGAAACCATCCCACAATCAAACATATCTGATTTGGTTTCGGATGCTATGAGGGCAAGAAAACATTTCAATCCTACGGGTTCAAAGGAATTTTTTCGTGTTTGATCTAAGATTAATATGCCTAAAGATCTTGTGAGAAATGAGGAAAGATGGAAACAAGTGGATAATTCGTCAGGTGGAGAAGATGTTTCCTACCGCACTCCACAACGTACAACCCCACCATCAAGTTATTTCCAGACTCTTCTAAGGAAACATCAAGGACCACAAGCTCGGAAAAGTTGGCTTGATTATTAATCATGTAACTTGAGAGTTATTTAATAAATTGTTTTTAAACTTTCTAATTGTTTTGTTGTTTTTTTCTCACTGGGGGTGATAGTGTGAAATCCATATATGCTGTTCACTTATACAGACGAGCGGTTCGCATGTGAAACTTTGTGTTGCAAATCAAAACGTACACGATATTGAATTTACAACATTTTTTATTTTTCAATCAGTTTTTTACAACATTGATTAACATTTGAGTACTTTGTTAACAATACTCTAAAATGACTTTTAACAAACTGAGACACTTTCGCATCATTTAACATAGTATCGTTAGTAAATAACTGCACGATTTTATTCATGCTGTGGCCTCGTGCTCTATGACTAAGGTAAAATATGCAATACATTCCACACACATCTGACCAATCACTTTGCAGTTTACGAGTGTTAAATTCCCATTTGTGAGACTTTAAAAAATCTCCAAACGAATTCTTATAGTAATGTGGTGATTGTCCGTAACTGTCAAAAAATTCTCCTTTCTGTTCCGATGAAAAGTAAAAGGCCACCCAATGCGTTCCAGGTTCGCTGCTCGGATCTGTGTTTGCGACAAATCCGCACGGATATTTGTCAATCATTTGAGGTAATTTGTCAGAAGGAAACACACCGCAAAACTTCTTGCTTGTTATAGGATCTTGTTGTAATGCATGTATTATCTGAGCAGTGTTCATATTTAGCCAGAGTAATCGTAAATGACGTTCCTCTCAGAGTCGATCTGAATCAGATTTTCAAATTCTCCGTAACAGACGAGACTCACAGCTGCTGTAGGTGCGGTAGAGAACTTGATGTCAACTGCCAAATTTCCCCTTTGAACGGTATTAAAATGGGATGATGCCCCGCACATATCGGCGGTCAGATCGAAAGCATAGATGGCGTACCCTTTTGAGAATTCCTCTCGCGATATATCGTTGCCGGCGTTGAGATACATTTTTCCTGTGCCTGAAAACAATGTGCTAAATGCTTCAACAAATCTAGGGCTCACACCATAGGAAAGCTGTATCGGCTTAAACGGCATATCTTCTCCATTTACGGTTATTCCAATAGACGTCACGGTGAAATGCTTAAAGTTGTACGGATTCTTGGTGTATACCCCATTAAACGCCGTGCTATTGACAAAACCAAAGACAAACGATTTCGGTACAAGGCCATTAAAGAGGTTATCTTTTCTCAAGGAAGGATTTCCTGTTGGAACAATGAAACTCTTGCACTCAACGCGACGAATAGGGTAGATCGCTGGTCCTTTTTTCAATGCAATTTCATGAGCCATGGAAATGCTCGGACTCACTTTCACTTTGCGTATCTTGAGATAAGCATCGACCAGTTTCACTTTGTGATCGGGATTGGCCTCTTCGGACATCAGACAAAACGCATCGCTACTTCGATTCAGAATAATTTTCAGGTCGACAAAGCTCAATAGGAGACGATCGGTCATAAATACATCGCTGAATATAGGGCCAGCCATTTCGACAATTCCACCTAGTTTGTTAAACGCATATCTCGAATTAAGACCTGCGTTGGCGTTGCCACCTGCTAGGGTAGGATCCGAAACGTCCATTTTTCCTGCGGTATCTTTGTAATACATGGCTGCGGTGAGTTGAGATTTCTTTGTCGCCGGACCATAGTTTAGGAGGGTTTCCAGATATGCTCGGTATGCATAGGTTCCAGTAGCCTGCGTAACTTGCTTTTCTTTCAGAAAGACGTCGACTTGTTTGAACAGACTGTGTAGGAAATTGTTCACTATTCCAACCTTTTCGTCTGCGCCAAGATTTGTACCATTACCTTTTGTCACTTTTGCTCTCACCACAAGAATCGTTTTAGATAAATCAACATAATCTTCTGTGCCCGGAGACAGAAACGTGATTGGACCACCATCTGATACACTGGAAACAGGTTGATGATCGATCCAATGTCCTTTTTCTAAACTGATCTGTGTTGGAGGCACAGAAAAGAGATCAAGTTCACTTTTTGTGCATTCTTGCGATTTGGAATGTACGAAATTCATGTTTATCCGAATATGTCAAGAGCTGTTCTCCGCTTCTTGGTTTGATCGCGTCTGGTAGTAGACGTCGATGCTTTTCTCTTTTTAACTGTTTTACGCTTTTTGGTCTGTCTGCCTCTGACAGTGGACGCCTTTCGCCTTTTACGTTTTCCGCTTCCTGTTTGAGCATAAGTTTGAAGTCGATTAACGGCTTTATTCTTTGCAACGTTAGCAGCTTCTTTTCCTCGGCTTTTCACTGATTCTTTCAGATTTCGTCCAGAAGCAATATCTTCTAACACATTAGCTCCAGCATTCAAAGCAAGTTTTCCAAGAGTTTTTGCTCCACTTTTTACCATCGGCATCATTGCTCTCGCAACATTACGAAACAGCCCACCAAGTCCATATCCCATCTGACCATAACCCATTTGCCATGGACTGCCTCTGAAAACAGGCATTCCACGACCTTGTTGTTGTTCAAGGTAATAGGATACGTATGGATTATTCATTTTTACGTAAAATAACTCTGCTGTTTGAAGTACACTGTCGCTGTCACCTTTCCACGTTCAAATGGCACTGCAGCGCCTGTATCGCTTCTTAAAAGGATTTCCACATCTTCGAATGATTTTGTTTGGACAGGCACATACTGTATGTTTGTGAACGTTTTAGTAATGATGTCACCCGACTTTCCCTCAACGGGAACGATTCGGAGTAAAGGGGCATTCGTATCTCCAACGACTTGTGGCTGTACTATATTACAATAAACGTAAATTGCCGCGACATTAGGCAATTCTGCCACGTAAGGACTTTCGGTCGTTGTTTTAAGATTTGTGTTGTTTTCTCCAAACCCCAACATAATTGCTACTCCTTTCCTAAAGGCCAGCACATGTTTGTTTTTTAAAGTCACTAAGATTTTTCCAGTTACACCATTAAACGATAAGTTAATGTTATCGTTAACCTTTTTTGTCGTCAGCTCTTTATTGATGGCCTTGATAAAATCTTGCACTGTCGGGTAGTAACCGTAATCTATATCTATGGATGAAATAGGGTTTGTATCACCATAGTAAAGGCGAGTGTCGGTAAGACCCTTTGCTAAAGTATACCACGTGATAGGGTATGAAATGGAGTACAAACCCACTTCCCAATCACCGTGCAGATTAACGGCTTGTGGTAATTTTACACGATAATTTCCTGTTTTGTTATCGGGAAAAGTAGAGAGCGATGCATTGCTAGGAAGCGTGAGATAAAAATGTGTTCCACTCATGGTCAGTACTAGAGTACAAATAAAAGACACGCGACACAGATGTTGGTTTAAATCTTATTTATTTCAGAAGCAGGTACCCATGAATTAAACTTGGTTGGGTACCCTAACCATTTTACAAAATATTGTACATTGTCACCTCTTCCTCGTTTCTTCAAAATTTTTTCAACTTCGTAGACATCGTCCTGTTTAATGACTTTTTGCAATTCTTTATCGTAAAATGTCCCTTTCAGTTCCTCATCATCATAATCTTTGAGTTTATACACAGGAGGATCGCGTGGCACTTGTTTGCTTACAGTGAATATTTCTTTTGAGAAATTTGGTAAATAACCCTTTTCAAATTTCCGTTTGATTTTACTAATTCTTACTTGATCACCGATCTTAAACTTATACGTTACATTTTTCACATCATTATGTTCATCGTACAAAGTGTGCCATACTTTCTTTTCGTTTTCGACAGTAACATCTGTTGGCTTTGTTTTAATACTACTATGAACACTATGATTGTAAGAGTACACTAAATCAGGCAGCATGTCAATGTATCGCATGGTTTTCTTGGCTGTGAAGTATCGCCACATCTTTGTTTTCAGTGTACGAATCAACCGTTCTACGATCGAGGCTTTTGTTTCATTATACGTGTTGTACAATTCTATGTCCTGCTCCTTCATCAGTGCTTGAAAATGTCTGTTGAAAAACTCAGTTCCTTGATCAGTCATGATCTTTTCAGGCTTGCGTCCAGAAGACAAAATGACTTTGAAAGCTTCCACCAGAGACAAACCTGTTTTATTTTTCAAAGGGATTACCCAGGCATACTTTGAAAACACATCAACGCATACGAGCAGATAGCGATACCCGTCGTTCAACTTTTGCATGGATTGCATGTCCGCTAAATCCATTTGCCATTGCTGATCGATACCACCGACCATCACACGGTTTCTTTTGAAATTGCGATGCACCGGTTTATGTAAAGTGTACGTGTCTTGTGACATCAACCATTCTTTAATTTTCGCGCGACTCACTTTATGTTTTCCCTCCTTTTTTACGTCATCATACAAACGATTCACTCCACCAAATCCTCCCGGACGTTTCGGATCGTAATAAACGCTAGACAAGTAATCATCCATGTCTAAGTATAGAATGAGCGAAATCTTTTATTCTTCACCGTTTTGAATACTGTTAGTGTGTTCAACATTTTGAACATTGTTAATGGGTTCAACATTTTCAATACAGCTAGTGTGTTCGACATTTGTCAAATGTTCAACAGGTTTGTAGTTTTTGATAGTTTTACCACTATAACCCATCTGTAAATGCCCCTCCAAATTGAGGTCATTGCGACCAATACTTATACCTATTCTAAGCATTTTCTGTTTATTATGATTTTTGTTGATCTTTGGCTTGTTACTGGTAGAATTGCCCATGTTTACACAATGGTGTCTATTGTACTCTGAATACATCAAATGTGTACATGGAATATTTAATAAAACATTTTTAACTTGTGAGAAACTGTCAAACATTCTCTGATACTCATAGAGTAAACAGCTAACCATGTCTAAACCTCTCGATATTGACGATATAGAGTTAATTCGTCATCATCGTCAGAAACGTATCGAAAAGAAACTGTTGAAAAGTTACGCTGAAGAGATAGCATCCACTATACGTCGTCTTGTGACTGAACATTGTAACGACTGCCTCATTGATCATTCTTCTCAAAGACAGCACGACTGCCTCATGATGGAAAGGGATGAACAGTTATGTTTATACTATGACCGTGCTTTGGAAAAGGTTTCAGAAGCAAATGTCATGAAGGCTTTTACCGAAAGTTTGAACGATATTAAACCTAGTGTGAACGGTTTTGAAATGCTCAAGTATACGTGTGATGATTGGAGATCTATCTTTTGTGCAGATCAAAGACGGGTGCTTAAACAAGAAATTTTCAAGTTATTGTAACTGAATAGGAAGTGTAACAATCAAAAACACTGTATCACCTTCGATTTTGATCAGATTGTGATGAAAGTTATTCTATAAACGTGAAAGCGCATGCGTACAAATGTAACAAAACCCTATAAAACACTGCACCTTTTCTGATTTTTGATCAGATCAGACAAACATTTGATAGAAGCAACATGTCTTGGAGAAACATCGTAACCCAATGGCTTTCGGACAAAACCATAACGCAAGAGGGAAACCTGGAAACCTTGGATTTGATGAGACTTTTGATACAGAAGAATATGATACCGGCAACGCTTATCGATAACTCAACGCTACATTCCATCATGTTAACACAAATCATATTAGAAACATTAAATGGTATAACGGTACCCGCAGCCCCCCAGAATGGGAAATACTTTGTTTATCATATGAACGCCAAAGAAATGATGATGGGGGACCTATGCGGAAAGAATGCACAGCAGATCAAACTGTTGGAAAAACAGACAGGGGTAAATCTGGATCATTACCACAAATTAAAGCTCGCAAATTAACGAACATTTCAAACGATTTATTTTAAACATATATAACTGTTCAACAAATATATAACTGTTCAACAAATATATAATTGTTCTTTGTATTTTTTCAATAAGTATAATTGTTCTTTTAACTGTATTTAAAATCCATAAGGTAATGTTTTGTATTCATCAATAATAACACGCTTGTTATACACAATACGATAATCCTTTTTCATGCGTTTGGTCACAATGTTTTTTGTCTTTGTGTCTCGGGTTATCTTGAACGGGATGTCAACGGACACTTGCCCTTTGACATTACATTTTGCATGTAGGTACACCAATGCACGTATAACATCAAAGTTCACGTTTTGCCTTGCGGTGCAATTCAGCGTGATACCACGTATCTTCGTCTCCACTTTGTTGGTGTTGGTCCGATAACAATAATTCTTCGGACCACCCGAGATGAAGGTAGTGATGTGATCCCCTTTCAATTCGTCAGTTAACTCCCCGAGATAAGGACCTGTCGGAGGATCTGGATCGCCCGGTTTGCTGACAAAGATCACCGAATCGGTATCGTAGTACAGGACTCTTTCCTGCAACATATCCAATACCCCGTAGAGTTTGAGGCGCGCATAGGCGGTAGTGAAAGCGGCGATGACCACGTTGGTTTTGGCGTTGGGCTCGATGAAATTCTCGGTGTACTCATATCGGATCTCGATCATGTCATCACTCACCAGGTTGGCGTCGATCACGTTTATTTCGTCCGAGGACAGGTAATCAAAATACACCTGCGGGTCTCGAATCTGTTCCGTTTTGACCATATTGGTTCGCTGAGCAAATTTACCTAGAAAAGAAAATGAAAAAAACAACAAAAACTAAGTATCTGTGTAGGTCGTTGCGCAAACTCGCGTAGATAAATTGTTGTAGTAGGGTGTTTAGAGCGTACTTACCCCAAAAACTGTTGAGCATCAATTTTGACAGGGCGCGCATGCCAGGGTTGTGTTCAATCTTCTCACGATCCAACTGTATTTCTTCCACTTCTAAATACTCATCCACATAACGTTGTTTTTGTTCTTCGGTAACACGGTCCTTCGGGTACCCACTCGCCTCCTGCTTGATTTTGAGGAGGGTGTTGACATACTCGCTGAATAGTTTGTTTGACGAACGAGGAAAATGCCATACTTCGTGGAGTTGTAGGATTCGATACCCCTTCTCCAACGCTTTTTCCAACTCCACGCTACACCACGTTCCTTGGATAGCTCTCTCGTTATCGGAATGGGTACAGGGGGTCTGGTTACACGTATCTGCGCAGGATTTGCAGAGGGGGAACATCAGCTTACCCTGGGTACGGTATGGTAGGACAGGATGGAAAAGACCACGAGGAGGAAGCACTGTGCATTTGATCAGGCCGAAATAGGTGGAGATATCTTCGTCAAAGTTTTCGGTGATGATACGTGGATGGCCGACGACTGCCCGAGTCATTTTATTACACCAAGGATAGAGGCTCGTAAAATCCACATATCTATAAAAAGAAATGACGGCATCATTAGATTTGACGGCCCTAAACCTAGTATCATTTTGTTACAAAATCGTCTTACCTTATCTTCTCACCCTCTTTGCACTCGTGGAAGAGTTTCGTAGCGTTAGTTCGTCCACCATAGAAAGAATCACGAGGCTGCAAAGGATCCACCATATCGTAGTTGTCAAAGTACCGTTTCATAACGTCATCACGTGCCAATTCTCGCTTCATCTCACATTCCCACATTTCGACCACATTGAAACCACGTTGTTTAAGGTATAGGGTCTTTTCCACGGTGGCTTGGTGGAGTTCGTGCATGGTTTTATTGCTGACACCATTGACTGTATCCCTTGCATAACATTTCATACAACCTATAAAAAAATTTTTTAATACCATTCCGTTTGAGGGAGGGATGTGTTGACAACTTACCGTGCCAGAAACAGCCCTGGAATTCATAAGCCGTATTGGTCTCTTCATGATATCCATCCAGGAAATATTTGCCAACACTCTTCTCTCCACCATTCCGTTTATGTTGAATGTAGATATCATTCTTTTCAGCAGTGTAGGATAACCATTTCAGAGCGATGTTGGATTGCTTGATTTTCGGCTGGTAACCGTGAGGAGAAATGATGGCGATGGTATCTTCTTCAAGGAAATTCGTTCGATAGACCAGATTACATGCCGATGCAATGGTAAGGCATTTCTCGAACGGGTCAATATCAGTAACATCACGGAACAGTTCGCGAAATTCGAGGCAACAGCGACGGAGAATATCCACATCGGAACGGCAATAACTCAGGATTTCTTGCTGGAAGTCGAACACGTAATTGTTCTCTTTCAAATTATTGTGCCATTCTAGAAACTTTTCTTTCTCCTCGGGACTCATTCCATCAGGAAGGTAAAATGGGCTAGGTGGGATAGGTCCAACGTAATTTTCATTCTCTTTTTTGTTGAAAAGGTGAGGAAAATAGCCTTTTGCGAGTTCGTCCAAACCAAAGGTTTTGGGGAAGTTTGCCAATTTTATCGGTATGAAACTCAAAGAGTCGATGAATTTGACGTTGAACATAGGCACCGCCAGCGTGAGGACCTTTGCACCGCGCATGATAACGTCGTAGTGAACACCGTTCTCGCGTAGATATTGGAGAATGAAATAACTGTCGTAACCTTGGAAGTTATGCGCCACCACGACACATCCCTTGTGTTCCTCGGTAAACAACCATTCGCAAAATTCGTTTCGCGTGTTGTCTCCTTGAAACGACCATTCGTCACCGGCTTCGTTCTGGACCACGCATAAGTTGGGTTCGTGGTTACCATTTTCTTGACGACATTCGAAATCGAAGAACAGGAGTTGGTTGTACCCGCCTTCATCATCATCGGCTTCGTTGATCGCTTCGGCTGTGTCTCGTTTCTTCACAGGTTGCATGTAACATTGATGGTTGTCGGATCGAGTATACTCTTTACATATCTTGCATTTCGTCATGCCACAATGGTGCTTGTCAGGTTTCTTTTTACTTCGCTTCACGACGGTATGACATTCTGAACATTTGACGAGATCGGAACAGATGGATTTCGATTTTCCCACCACTTGTTTATGTCGATCAAAACACTCTTGACTTTTAAAATACCGATTGCAGCGGTCACAATGCATCCAGGATACAATGGGACAGTTCAGAAAACGACAGCATTGACACGCGTTGGGACACAAATGTTCTCTCTGATGATCGTAGGCTTTCTTACAGGTATGGCAGTACATTTTACGAGCGAAAAAAGCGGGCATGCTAGTGATAACGTCGTAATGGTTATCGTGGAGATAGAGGTAAATTCTTTTCTCTTGATCTGGACCTGAAAAAATGAGGGCGTTCTGATGTTCTTTGGAAACGATGTTGATTTGGTACTCGGAAAGATAGGTTTGAAACTGTTTGACTTCGTCCAGTCCACAGGGTCCGACGGGGACGCCAGCATTCCTGTGTAATTCTTGAGCTAAACGTGCTTGTAGCGGTCTCTCTGGGTTTCGTATTTGACGATCCCGGCTATCGCTTTCGATTTTGGCTTTAGCAACAACCAGGGCTCTGGCTAAACAAAGTTCGTCTTTGTTTTGAATGCGTACAATAGATCCTTTTTTAATCAAATGCTTCTCCAAATTGATTTCACTTCGCTTCGTACCTCTACCACCATGGGGCATTTCCACATGAATCAGATTCACATGTACGGAATCATTCAACCGAAATTCACGATTCGATTGAATCACACGCTCAATTTCAGCTAGCACACGTTCAGTGGTGAGGCGTTGACGAGGCATAAACGGCAGCGAAATAGGGTATTCAAGCTGAGGCGATTGCAATACAAAACGAACTTGATCGTGCTCAGGGATATCTCGAGTGACTTTATCTAACACGTTTTGAAATATCTCGTGGAGACGGTCATGGAACTGGGAAAGCTCCAAATGGGCAAACGTGTCCGTAAACTGCATAGTATAATCGACACCTGTTGTGCTGAACTTGTTCACTCTCACTTGCTTCACATCGGTCACGGTAAAAAAGGTATTATCGCTAACCTGTTCAGATGTACTTGCACCCTCGTCTACGTCGTCGATAGGTCTTTTTTGTCCACGGCCAGTCTGTAGTAAAGGTTCGTCGTCTTGCCAATCCATCATGAAATTTTCTCGTTCAGGGGTCCAAGAATCCATATGGTTTGAAGCGAGCCCTAATCGTTCGTTCTGTAGCAATGCCTCATTATCTTGCCAGTCCATCAAAAACTGTTGTCCTTGTTCTGGTGTCCAGGAATCCGTAAGGTTCGCTGTTAGCCCAAGTTGTTCATTTTCGACTCCCCACTCGAGCGAACGACCGATAATCTCTACTTTCCTCTCAAATACTAAACCCTGTTCGTACTCGCTCAAGACATACATGTTTTCTAAACTCGTTAGTTCGGCTATAGTTCGGCATTCCGTAATCTTCGTATCCATATTTATATAGTATTAATGGTATCTCTATGAAAACTATAAGCATTGTGTTCTTTATTCCGAAAAAAAATATTTTATGGGGAATTTGATGATATCGCGTACGTTCGCGTACGTTCGCGTACGTACGCAAAAATGATGACGTCAGCCTGTGCGCACACCCCTATGACGTCACTTCCGATCCTGGATGTGCTGTACGTACTGTACGTACGCGAACGTACGCTGATGACATCATATGGGGGCTAAATAAGTGCTGACGTCATACACATTTACTTCCGGTTCATAGCGTGACGTCACTTCCGATCCTGGATGTACAGTACGTACAATACGTCATTTCCGGTATGATAGGGTGACGTCACTTATGTGTGCACACCTCACTTCCGGTGCATGGGCGTGACGTCACTTCCGATCCTGGATTGGGGGATTAAGCTACTGTTGTGCAAACTGTTAAAACTTCAAGCAGGCATCTCGATAAGTGGGAACGCACGTCGCTCTTTCGTAAGTAGCAAAAATTATTGTAGACTAAATACCGATATTTCCACTCAACCATTTGTTAAGTAATATTTCATAAACGAGTGGGAGTGTTAGTTAGGCCCGCTTTTCCCTTCCTGCGGGAGGCGGAACTTGCAGGCGGAAGAAGGGAAAGAGGGCCTGATACAATTCTTCACCTGGCCGCATTTAAAAGGCTTTTTCGTCTGATTGGTCCATAAGACAAAATAAACCGAAAAGCTCTATTTTGATTGGTTTGTGTACATTTAATTATGAATTTATATGATTTACATCTCGATTTACATAATTATAACAAAGCGTCTAACGAATCTAGCGATTCAACGCAGAAATTTAAAGTAAAATCTAAATAAAGAACGGCGCGAATGTTTAGAAAAAGTCCTGTTTAATGAGGATGTGCTGTTTAGGATGTGCTAACTAAGGGTCTGGGAACGAGATTGGTGCTAGCTGTACTCTGTACTGGTTATGGCAAGAGTTTATTTAATATACCAACTTCTCCCAAGCATCTACGAAGAGAGTTTATAAGAGACGTGCTCGTGAAGGAATTATTCCAAAATAATTCTGGATTGTAGTCGTGAGTCCGCTTCAATATCTAAGGAAATAGCAAATTTAAAACTTGGAACGGCTGGATTGTGCGATTAAAGCTTCGTCGATAGGAAATTCAGAAAATTCATTTGGGGGCGGAAAGCGGCCGGGTAAAGCATTGTATCAGGCTTTATTTCTCGTCTCCTCTCCCGCCTGCCTGCCTCACCTCATCATAATAATGAAAATCATGAGGCTGCATGTTTGATTTTTTGGTCTAGTTTCCAGATAGTCCTCGGAAGATAGTTTCCTCGGTTTCGCCTCGTTGACTATCAGCTTATGGAAGAAAACTCGGGGTCATTGTGTAATTGTTAATTATCTGGCAGTAGTTGGAAAAATTCTTGGAAAATCACAGTTTTCATGGGTTTTCGCTTCGATTTTCTCTCTCAAGTTGTCTCCTTTCTCGTCCGCCATGCATAACCGCTGAAAACTTGGTTTAAGGTGGCTCCATAGAGTTTCTTGAAAAATGCAAAATACAAGTTTGAGAGTCCAAAACACGTGCATAAACAATTCGGGAAAAGAATAAAACTAAACGTTATGCATAGTTAAACAGCCTGACAATAAAAAAACTGTTCCCAAATAAATTGCAACAGTTGTTGCCATACCAACAATGAAGTTTCCAAGTGGCTGCCAATTACCCTTCAAACTAATTTAATTCGAAAAAAACTTTGGTGACCCCCAATTTTTTTTTCATTAAAACTTTTCTTGAAGTATGAATAATCAATAGGCCGATTTAAAAAAAATTCTGTTAATCCTAATTTTTTAAAAATTAACAAACATGACTTTTCCGAAAAAAACAATTATTCGTTCTATTGATTATTTATACTTCAAGAAAAGTTTTAATTAAATGACAAATGAGGCTCACCAAAGTTTTTCTCGAATAAAATTACACTAGAAAACTTAGCGTGTTGTAAGCGTGTTTTAAAAACATCGATGTGTGTTCCAAAGACACGTAGGCGTGTTCTAAATACACGTAAGCGTGTTGTTGGCGTGTTGCGATATGTTAGACGTGTTGTGCCGTGTTGTAACAACACGTCGCCAGAACACACTAACGTGTTGTTATAAGCGAATATCCGTTACAACACGCCTTCAACACGCCTTGCTACACACAAAACGTGTTGCAAACCAGTCCAAAACACGCTGACGTGTAAAAAGTCAGACATTTTGTAACACACTATGCGTGTGAAAAGGGAGACATTTTTAACACTATCGGGGAAAGGGGTAGGGACAGTAAGTAGCTCGACCAATCAAATGCGAGAACAGATTGCCGCCAAAAGGAAGTTTTCGAAAGAGATTTTCAACACTCGAAGAAGAAGGCCGAGGAAACGACGAGAGCTACTAGTATTCCTTTCAATTTTAATGTCAGGAAAGCTACGCGGAGGAAGAAACAACAGCGCGCTGGAACAGTGCAAGCAGTTTTACGTATACGAGAGATTTTTTGATGTTTATCTGTCAAGATAAAACTGGTTTCTGTAGAGAAATGCCCCGAAGAAGAGTCCTGACAAGCCGCCATGTTTTGAAAGTGAAGACGAAAAAGCAAGACATCGCAAGTAACACCAGACGTCGTCGACTCTAGCCTAAAACTATAGTTTAAGGTACTGTACTTGACTAGAGTTAATCCTAAGTAATTTCCTTGCTTCTGTACTTTTATTTAGTGGAAAAATTTCTAAAATTTGAACCATTTTATAGCCATTTTACTCTCAACTTATATTAACTCGTATTTACTGCTTTTGTGTGGTTGGAACTTGACAGCAAACTTTTTTGTCGTTCGTTTTGATAGTTTGAGAGTTTGATAGTTAGATGGCTCATGCTGCTAAACCAATAAACTACTATGTATTATTTTTCGGAAACAAACATTTTACTATTTAAGCTTAAATATTGTAATGACTGGATTTCATCTTCAAAACATAAAGCTTACCAAGTATTAAATATAGCCAATCAATATTTGTAACCAAACAATTGTAATTTTTTTATAGTATCCTAGTTTATTAATATTTCAAAGTTTAATTTTATAATTAATTGTTCTTCAGTTCAAATCAGAAGTGGATCATGCTTATTTGATGACTGAAGTGGTCTGAGTACATCTCCCTCACATTGTGGTTTTTATTCATGCACAATTACTGAATTACAAGTGAGTACATATTAATTTTGTGTTGCATGAAAATTGTTTGTAAATAATTATTCTTTGCAATATTTATTTAATTTAATTATTGCATATATGCTAAGAACTTGTGTACATTTTTGGCTCAAAACAATGTTTAGCACTATTCACTAATGCCAGTCAAATGGTGTATATTTCTACAGACTCTGGTTTAAGGTGTAAAAAATTTAACTTTTGTGGATGATATCATCTTAATTTTCATCGATAATTAGATGAAAAGGAAACTACACGGGGGCACCACATTGAGTGGGTGTCTCCCCCAAACTATCTTTTTTTGAAAATTAGCTGGGTGGGTTATGTGCGCAATACTAAAAAAATGTAAATATAAAAATATGGGGTCACCATCATGACTTAAATTAAATAATTATAACTATAAAAATATGGGGTCACTACTTAATGTGGGATATCTCCCCCAAAATGATATTTTTGGAAAGACTACACATTTAAGTATATATATATAGTGACCCCATATTTTTATAGTTATACATGTAATTATTTAAGTCCTGCAGGTGACCCCATATTTTTATATTTTATATTTACACTTTTTTAGTATTGGGGAGATACCCTGCACCCTAATTTTGCAGACAATATAGTTTTGTGGATACCACTCAATGGGTCATTCCAGAAAAGATCCATACCTCCCCACAGAGGAAATTTGTGCCATCCGGGGAGGGGAGGGGAGGGGGTAAATCTACTGATAATAGTAAAATGTACTAGGATGTCTGAAGGGGGGAGGGGGTCAACTTCACATTTCCTCCATGGGGGAGGTGTGGATGTTTTCTGGAATGACCCAATGTCAGGTGACCCATATAGTTTCCTTTTCATCTTATTTTTTTATTTTATTTTATTTCTATATTAACTGGTGAAAATGAAGATCATAAGTGATGGTGGCCAGACAGTCTGTACTAATGTGATCATCATTTTCACCAGTTAATCAGCACAAATATGCAGACTGCATGTAAATAGACAATATATCAATATAGAGAGAGTTTAAGTAGGCTGCCTGGTTTCAAACCATGCGTATATGTACCATATGCATAGAGTTTTGTTTTTGTCCAGGGGGGCTGAACAGGGCCTTTCAAAGAATTTTCCCATGGGGAGTCTGGGAGCATGCCTCCCCTTGGGAATTTTTGAAATTTAGAGTCCCGGAAAAGTCCTGCATTCTGAGGGGTGATTTTTAAGAAGACTGAAGGTCATGAAATATCATAAAAACTAGTTAAAATACAACACATGTCAACTATTTTTCGATGTTGTGTTTACTGGGTTGTCTTATGTGTACATGGGTGCTTTTGGCTGGCAGGAACGAGGCTGTAACAGTTACTTTACTCTAACCAGTATAAAGTACCTATAATTTGTGAATGGTGGAGGGGCTGAGTTCCCCCATTAAGATTTCTCGGGGGGGGGGGATAAAGCCCCTCAGTCCTCCCCATACTCTATGCCTATGATATATACTCTCCGTGCATATATTATATTCTACTTTTACATGGACAAATCTTAAGGTGGCTCCATACAGTTTCTTGAAAAATGGAAAAATACAAGTTTGGGAGCTCAAAACACGTCCATAAACACGTCCATAAACAATTCGGAAAAAGAATAAAACTAAATGTTATACATAGTTAAACAATCTGACAATCAAAAACTGTTACCAAATAAATGGTTGCTATGGCAACAATGACGTTTCAAAATGGCTGCCAATTACCCTTCAAACTAATTTAATTCGAAAAAAACTTTATTTATTATTCCCCATTAATACTTCGTTTGAAGTATGAGTAAGGAATAGGCCGATTTTAAAAAAATTCTGTAAATCCAATTTTCTTAAAAAATTAACGAACATGATTTTTCCGAGAAAAAAAATTATTCATTCCACAGAATTTTTTTCAAAATCGGCCTATGCATTATTCATACTTTAAGAAAAGTTTTAATGAGAAAAAAATTGGGGTCACCATCGTGTTTTTTCGAATTCAATTAGTTTGAGTGTAATTGGCAGCCATTTTGAAACGTCATTGTTGCCATAGCAACAACTGTTGCTATTTATTTGGTAACAGTTTTTCATTGTCAGACTTTTAAACTATGCATAACATTTAGTTTTATTCTTTTTCCGAATTATTTATGCACGTGTTTTGGACACTCAAACTTGTATTTTCGATTTTTCAAGAAACTGTATGGAGCTACCTTAAACTCGGAATCATTCGGTGCCGCGCGGAAGAATGCCAAGAATGCTTAGAAAAACCTTATTATAGTGCCTTTACTTCATCTTAATGCTCTATGAGCTAGGTTTTGACTGGTTTTCTTTGATTTTCCCTCTAATTATCTTAACCATCGGCTTAATACATTAGTTTCTTCGTCTTTTGGTGTTATCAAACTATTCAGGAAGCATTCGTAAATGACGTCAAGACCGGAAGGACAATATCATAACAACAACATCACAGAGATTTGAAAGATTGGAGTACAGTGGTTCAGGTTAGTGTGAGAATTTCTTTGATATATTATTATTGTGTTCACTGCAGCGTTTGAAGCCAATTTGACAATGCAAAATCTATCTTCAGAATTAGCTTTTTTGCGGATACATGTACGTGTTTCATTCGGGTATAAATATTTTCTATTTTACTTCCGCCTTTTCAAACTTAAGGTCTTGGCCCCAATTACACGATACCACGATATACTTGCGTATATCGGATTACATTTCGTACGGGATAGGGTTAGGCCCCAGTTACATGATCATACTGGTTAGGTCCTCTGGTTACACGAGACCATGGCAATCCGGTACGTGCCATTATCAGGGAAAATCACTCCGCTTCAGTGAAGATGATATCAAAAGTTATCCGACACATGTGTAACTTGCTGAATCCGCTACGTTCAGTTCTGATTATTCTAATTCCACCACCTTTCTTGTCCATAATAACAGCTTTTCCGAATACATTTAAGATTATAATCAAAGGCTAATACAATATATTTGATTCTTGGCAGGAATAGTGACTTCTAGCGGTCGTCTATGATGTCTATTTGTTGATTGTATTGTGTTTCGACCGCAGACACTACAAAATTATCAATATGGACCAAACTTTCTATATTTTGCTTTCACATGCACCGTTCTAGCCATTCATTTACTTTATTTATTTATAATTGTATTCAGGTTTAATTTTTACTTCCAATTCTCTATTGCCCGTTTCAACAAAGCTTTTGGAAGCTAGCTTTTCCAATACATTCAAAATTGAACGACAAATAATATATATTTATTTATTTATTTTTATTTATTTACAAGCTTTGTCATAAATGACCGGTGATCCCTACAGAGCTTATTGCTCCATTCACAGGGTCCCTAAATATAAATATACATTATTTACAACACATTTTATCTACAAGACTGGGCAACGGACGACACGAGTGACATTTAATACAGACAGTTTTAAACGTTTGCGGGACATCAATGTCATATATTTGTTCAGTCATGGTACGATAATAATTCAGTAAGTAGGATTTAAATTGACCAATGGAAACATCAGCTTCACGGGTACACAGCCAGAAATCTCACAGGCTTGTTGCAATTTGCGGGATGTGCAGGCTTGCTGCAGGTTGTTAACAAGTTGCTGCAAGCCTGTTGATTCGATCAGGCTTTAACAGGCCTGCGGCAACAGACCTGTTGCAACTTGTCGCCACAGAGCCGTAGCAATTTGTTAAAACACTCCGCAACAAGCCGGTTGACGACAAAGAATAACAGGCCTGATAAAACAAATTGCAGCAAATCTGATGCAATCAACAATGCTGTTACAACTTGTCCCAACAGACTTGGTGCCAGTTGTCGCCCACAGAGCCGTAGCAATTTGATGAAACATTCCGCAACAAGCCGGTTGACGACAAAGAATAACAGGCCTGATAAAACAAATTGCAGCAAGTCTGATGCAATCAACAATGCTGTTACAACTTGTCCCAACAGACTTGGTGCCAGTTGTTATTGCAAGTCTGCACTAAGCTGATAACAACCTGCGGCAGACGTGTTACAAACAATCCGTACTTGGATTGCCACAACAAGCCTGGTATAAAATAATTTGGATCGGTGACCTCGTGGTTCGTCGATCTGTACTGTATGTCTTGTTTATTAAAAGGAACAGAGCGTTACTACATGTAAATTTTGTAAGTAATGATTACGATGTTTTTCCCCATTTATATAATGATCAAGTTTTCTTTGTCAAGACTTATAGGCTCTCAATAGAAATTTTCAATTTCACTTCATATTAACGACCGAAGGTGTTTGTGTGACGCGATCGTAATAATTTCACTTGATATAAATTGGTGTATTTTTAAAAAATATCACCATGTCTTTATGTGAGACAATTAATCTTCAGTTTAAAATTTTGCTCAAAATTCTTTTAGAGCAAGTCTCAAGAACGATGATCACTGGATGTTGAAAAGTATTTATGAAATTTTGTAATAATGTTATTTATTTTTGGCAATTATTAACTCGTTGACTCATTGAAGATAACAAGTGATAAAGATAAAAATAACTTCACTCTTGTTCAACATATATAAATTGCTTGCAATAAATTCATGAAGTATGCAAGACAAGACTTTATATTTTAAAGTTAAAATTACAAAACTTCAATATATATAATAAATAATAAATATATGTAGAAGCAAAATGCATATCAATTTCCTTAAATCATAATGAATAATAATAGTATGCATCAATGTGTGGAAATATGAAATTTATTTCAAGTATTGACCATGATCTCAGTGACCAAAGCAAATAATTAAGTAAGATAATGTATATCAACACTGGAAATAGATTTAATATTACACATTAATGTATCATTCTGTTTATTGCAAAAGATCTGCATATACTGTACTGACAATCAAGTATATACATATAATATATTATATAATTATATATATATATATATATATATATATAATATTTCGTTGTTTGTAGTAGATAAAAGAGTGCTCAATACTGTGAATATTAAATATAAACAAAATAATAATATTATAATAATAATAATATTAATATTAATAATAATAATAATAATAATAATAATAATAATATTATTAATAATAATAATATTATATATATAATATTAAATATTATATATATATATATATATATATATATATATATATATATATATATATATATATATTATATGTAATATGATATGTATATATTTATAACATAGCTTTGATATAGCAATGTTTTTGATTGGCTGTCGTGTGTGCTCCAGAACTCAATGGAGCATGGCAAAAAAGCACAGGAAAAATTTCCAAATAAAACTGAGTTTTCAATTGACTTTTTATGGCCTTATCAAAATTATATTATCAAAATACCAAATCATTTAATTTTATTGAGTAATAAAGAACAACGACCCAGGAGACAAACTGGGTCTGGGTAACCAAGTTTAAACAGTCCTTTTGGTTGGATTTTAGTGAACAAAAAAGACTTGGCTACGAAAGTAAAAAAACACAACTACCAAAACGATTCACCGGCTTGTGAAAGGATTTAATGCTATGTTATAAAAGAAATGGCTCATGGTTTAGTGTGCTTGTGCTCTCCCAATTTCCCGTGTGCATCCATAACTTGATGGAGCACCCTAAACCATGAGCCATTTCTTAAATATATATATATATATATATATATATATATATACTATAACTGCCCAATGTGCCCATTGAGGGTCTTCATCTGCTTACATGCCTTTGACATATCAATACTCAACTGGGAATGCGAAGATGTAAACTTATTCTTATGCAAATTAATTGATTATTGTATACTAAACAGACTTAAACAGACTTGCAGGTTTGTCTGGGATTGGTTCACCCATAGATAGTGGAAGGGGAACTGGATAGGAAACTTACAAAACCGGAAACGATGTTTGCACAACTTGCTATGGTAATTATACACTTATAAGTGGAAAATGCACCTAACGGGTGGTCCCACATGGCTAAAATCAGACACTGCTGAACTTAAGTGATATTACACTTTTGTCTAATTTCAGCAATAGGTGCATTAGCTGCTTTTAAGTGTGTAATTACCATAGCAAGTTGTGCAAACAACGTTTCCGGTTCTTTAACCTCGTTTGAAGTTTCCTATCCAGTTCCCCTTCCATTATCTATGGTTCACCTTAGAGGGCTGGTAGCTCCATGAACCCACCTCAATTGATTCATATGTTTGGTTCATGGAGCTGCACCAGCCCTCCAAAAGTGTGTTAATCCTGGGCCAATATCTCTACAAGTGTTTTAACTTTGTTACCCTATATACTGCCAGCTTTTACCCCCAAGGTCTGTTAATTGTGAACATGTCAAAGCTGTAACTGTATTTAATATAGATGGGTCAATGGGTCATTCCAGAAAACATTCACACCACCCCCATGGAGGAAATGTGAAGTTGACCTCCTCCCCCCTTTGGATGTCCTGGTACATTTTACTATTATTAGAAGTAGATTTACCCCCCTCCCCTCCCCAGATGGCACAAATTTCCTCTGTGGGGGAGGTATGGATCTTCTCTGGAATGACCCAATAGTGAAAATTACATTGATCACACAAACAGTTCTAATATTCAGTAAGTAGAAAAAAAATCTATTCTTCAGAATAATAAAGAGAATCTTCTCTTCGAAGCTCAATCCACCCTTCTGAGGTTATCCTGCTTGACCATGTTCTTGCTTGCCATTTGTAGAATGCACCCCAGAAGTCCTTTAGGCTCCTTGCTTGTTCTAGGGAAGTTTCCCTGATGAATTTGCGCTATATATATCAAGAGAAATAGCGTTAATGTTGGGAAAATTATATTTTTAATATACTAACTCTATAGTCTATGCATTGTATATAATATATTATAATATATATATATATATATATATATATATATATATATATACAGTATGTGTGTATATGTGTATATGTGTGTATGTATATGTGTACAGTACTGCGGGTATGTATTATCAATCAAGTTACTAACTATTAAAATGATTTCTTTTTTAATAGCAGACACTGAGGACTTGTCATATTTCTGCCCAAGAAGATGCAGCACTTTGCTTGCCAGTGTTCCTGATGAAACCTTAAGGAGTGGTTCATAACCATTTATTCCAAGAATCTGAAATGGATAATGTTATAAAAGGATTGGATCTCATCTACAACATGATATTAACAAAGTAACAAAATGTGAACAATTAGTGATCAAAGTAATAATCCTTACTCGTCTACGTTCCTCACTTCTCCAATAGGAGAAACGAGTTCCTTCGTATTTTGTACAGTGGATCATTAGCTCTTGCACTGATAGACCTGTTGGTGAATCTTCTAATTCTGCTTGAAGCAACCTCTTTAAAATTTAAAAAGAATACAGTAAAAACCCACTAACAAGAACCTACATTTTACCAAATCAGCCTTAGTGGGATAGGTTCTTATATATTCTTATATAAAAAATAAATTCTTAATTTCAGCATGGGGTTCTTATAGTGCAAGATTCTTGTTAGTGGTTTTTACTGTTAGTAGTGATTGAAAAGGTGTCATCATGTTATTACCAAATATATAAATCTATTAATATTCAAATATGTGCTCCAAGACATATACAGTACAAAATATGATAGAGTATTAGGTCTGCCTTAACCACATCATCCAATTACTGGATATTCTATATTGGGAGAGCTAATTCATCAAAAGGACTAGAGTGCATAAATTTGTCACTTCCTTGGAAATTTTAGCCTCATCTTCAGGGATATATTGAGAAGGCTAATGATCTCATTCTATTTAATCATATTCATCACAATTATAGAGTAACCCCCCCCCCCCCCCATACAGAAGCTCCCACCAGTAACCAAATAATGGCAAATATGTTACAGTATTTTACAATGAAAACAGATATTTAGTGTGCCTATATACTTTGTATTTTTATACAAAACCTTCCCAGTGCAAATACTTTATCATATTCTGTGCTTGTCTTATTTAATGTACATAATTATGTTATACCTTTTTCTCGTTGTCCACTATTGGATAACGGCCCTTGGTACAATAATACTGTGCCAGAATATTGTTGATGTTATCCTTTTAATGTATCGGGGGAAAAAATAAATTTAAGTATTTTGTATACTGTCTGGTAAAAGTAGAAGCTATATTTCAGTACCGTTGTACTGATAATTCTCAATATATTAAATCCCAATAAATAAATGTAGTTGTGATATACATACAGTGTGGCAGCATTTCCCCATGTCAAATTTATGCGAGTCGTTGCTCTTTTTTAGAGCTTTCACGACCCTCAAAATTTCTGCTTGGCCACGCTTCAAAGATTTCACTTCCTCCTTTAAGTTACTTATCTCATCCATTAAATCTTAAAGACAAGAAATTAATTCCTATTAAATCATTATCTACTCGCTAGCTTAATTGTGACTTAACCTTGCCATGAAGAGAAGAAACCATGTTAACATGATAAGGTAAAGTATACCTAATACACGTAATGTACCTTTGTTTGTCAAAGTGACTGATCCTGTTGTCATTGGCACACTTTCTGCATTTTGGAAAACTAATGTAGAAAGTAAAAAACAATTTTGCGATTTAAATTGTATTTTATGGAAGTACTGAAAATTTCAATGTTAGGTAGAAAATATAAAATTAATTGCATTACACTGAGACAACTAACCTGCTGGTCTTTGACGTTGTTGTTGTTCCTGTTGACCACTGCCCTGTGCCTGTGGATTTCCCTGCACTATTAAAGGATAAGAAAATATATTTTTATGTGCAGATAAATTGAAATTGCTAAAAGGTACAGACAAATTAAAATTAGATTTAAATTATAGCCTTGTAACAACTAACTTCGTGGGGTTTGCTGTTGGACTTGCTGCTGCGGGTTTCTCTGCTGTCCTATTAATAAATTAAAAAATATTTTTGTGCGTACGGATATTACTGTAAAATTAGAGTTACTAAAACTAGTAAAAGATACAGACAAAAAGTTAGTTTGTAACCAAATGCAATTATTATGCAAACCTCTAGCTTCTCGAGAACTGGTGCTGCTTTGAGCGTTTTGTTCTCGGACCTGCCGTCTCTCTGCAATATTAGACAAGCAAGAGATTGTAAACAAAGAAAAAGACAGGGAAAACCCCTAAGGCTAAGTAGATTAGTCAAAGTTATCAATTAGCAATAGAAAAATGTGTCACCTCTGTTGAACATGGTCATAATAGACGGTGACATCTGGCTGTTTTCTTGGGAATCAGATGGAGGGAAATCGTCCCAACTATTAAAACGAAGTGAATATAACTTAACAAATATCAAATAAATTTCGTACTCGAGCAATGTTGTTATATTATGAAACTTACTAGAATTCTTCGCTTTCATAACCGTCCATATTTTCTGCTGCCATGACATAGACTAATTGAAAACAGTAATAATTTATAAAAAATTGTAGGAAAACCCCCGAAATACATAAAAATGAAAAGTAAAAGTGAAGGAGATTCGTCAGCTTCGTCGTCAGCATTATGCGGGAAGCCGCGGGAGTTAATTCAAGAATTGTTTAAAAGTCTAACTAACCAATCAAATCACAGAGCCTTAGTTCTCATTAGGAAAAAAATTACAAATAAGGTCAGGTTAAGTGGCGTAGTCAAACCCGGAGGAAAATTCAATTTTTTTAAACCGATATTTGACGAAAACGTTTCGTGATACAACAGCCATCGGACACCTCGGATAACTAGACTTTCCGGTGACTTTCTCCTGCATTTATTTACTGGAAATCCTTTATTTTTGAAAGCATGAAACGAACTAGAAAGTATGTTGAATCGTGTAGTTTGTGTGACGTGCATTTTGAGTCAAGTAATAGCTACATAAAGCACTGTAACACAAACAATCACAAGAATAGACAGCTTGTGACCAGAAATGTAGCCATCATGGATGCTGAAGAGGATCTGGATAACTCTAGTTGGATTGAACCTGATACCGTTCATGCTTCGTGCGTACCTTTAGCTCCTCCAGATCTTCATCATACAGACCAGATCAGCAACCAACAAGTCTTTTTTGAATTGGATCCAACCTTTTTTGACAACAGTCAAGATAACTCCCGAACCTCCAATCGATATCGGCACTGGCAGTAGTCACGAAGAGGAGTCGCATTCAAATATGTTTTACCCTTTTCCAGATGAAAAGTTTTTTTTATTGTATTGCTATTCACATGGTATAATGAGACCGAAGGTAGGAGAAAATGAAATGTTTTGTTGTAAAAAACGTTAATCATTATATGTTAGGATTGTCTTGTTTCTCTACTCTCTTAAGCCTGGTTTTCATGTCGCCGATCGTCGGCGATTTGTGATTTAGATGCATGTTAAATAAAAGAATAAAAGCACTGCTTTTCTGCATTATTCTTTATTATTTAACATGCTGCTGCATTTCCCGTTTTAACATGCATCTAAATCACAAATCGCCGACGATCGGCGACATATGAAAACCAGGCTTAACCAGTATTGGACTATTCGTCATTGTTGCTATCGTCCAGCAATCAAATTACTGAAATTGGTCTCACGGCGTCAAATTGGACAAAGGGGAATCCCCTAGCATTTAAAAGGTGAAAGCCGCCATAAAGTCGAGGGGGTCAAGGGGGTATTTTAATAAGGGGGTATTTTAATAACGGGGTATTTTAATAACGGGGTGTTTTGCACAAGGCCGAACTCATGCCGGATGCTTCTCTGGCGGTCTTGAGCTGGAAAACAATTGATGTAAATCTTGAAGCAACAACGGGACCATGTAAGCCTATAGGATTTAAAAGCCCAAATGCAAAATTCAGGCCGGCCACATGTAACACCCCCTTTATATCTTACGCTATATAATTACATCATATTTCATCAACGGGGAAACCCCTGACAGTCCAAGCAAATAGTGCCATTATCATCAAACCATTCTAATTATTTTGAGAACAAGTGTTATTTCAATCCCATCTCAAAGAATTTTCTTTTCCAAAACATTTACTGTACATTCTGTTTTCGTGGTACCACATGTGAAAGACTTGTATAAACAGCAAATTGAAGCAAGAAAAATTTGTTGAGGTGGGCCAGTTAACTCTTTCTTGTCCGAATTGGTCTTTTAGTATTTTATTCTGGCTAACGCCAGACGATTTTATTCACCTCTGGGGAAGCCCCCGGACAGGAATGAGTTAAGCAAAATATTCTAACATTCTTATATTTTCTGTAATACTTTTACCTTTCATATTATAAGTCACGAGCAGATCTCGACTTCTTGTGGATGATGCTGGATCGATTTGGAGTAAATCCACCACCTCTCGAATCTGTTTTATCCTTCAAAATTGACGGTTTAGAAAGCATGTTGCCATTAAATAAGGTGACCATATAAAACTTACATTGTTTTCAGTTACTGCAATACTGTGTTTTTGTAAAATTACAACTTTAATTAGGGTAGTTTCCTTCAAGTTTTAGTAAAATATACATTCCTTAAATAGGCATATGGGGATGGCCATCCATTCTACTGGATTGCACCATCTAAGCTAATCCAAATGCAACTAGCCACACCCATGATTGCAAAACAGATAGCTAGATATCCAGAAAGGACACACAACATAATTGAGGAAATGTATCAGGTAAGATAAAAAAATTAGTACAATGTTGGTGCTCTTAAAAATAGCGTGCCAATGCAAAATGGGCTTGTAAAGGTAAAAAGGGTCTGAGAACTGGATGCTAGGTATCTTTCATAATGGCACCAATTAATTTAAATATCCTTAGTATGTGCATACCAATTCACTGGCTTCCTGTCTAAGCAAGATTGCAAAGTTTACATGAATATTGGAAAATATAAAAGGAAGTTGCAAAAAAATCCATTATTTGCTTGCTAAAGTTTACAAATCATGTAATTTTGATCTAGTTACAGCAAAATTTACCCTTTCTATTTTCCAATATTCGTGTAAACTTTGCAATATTCCTGACAGGAAACAGTGAATCAATTTACATCTGAACACCCTTAAACATTGAGTTAAATACCATACATTACAGGGTAGAAAATGGCATATATGTGAACAGTTCCATACTACCTCCGCCACTGTGAACAACATGACAGTTTTTGTAGAAGAAATTATTCAGTACTCCATGCAAGGTCAAAGAGCTTATGGAAAAGTACAACATTTTTTCACACAGGTACATTCAATATGCATGACTACATCTACATCATATAATTATATTTATTGTATACATGCAATGTCATGTTATTGTATTACATTTTCCAAGTACAATGTTTGGTAAATAAGTAAAATAACTTAACCTATATACAGAGTTCGAATTAACGGTGTGCAATGTGCAATTTGCACATCGTTTTGGCCTAAATAGTGAAAATTGCATATCACTTTTCAAAACGATGTGCAAAAAAAATCAGACTTGGGACTAATGAGCATCCATCCACGTTTATATAGGTAATGCATTGCCAATCTGTCGTCTTATGATTATTTAAAAGCGCTTTCGCTTTAAATCCCTTTGAATTGGCTTTGATCTAGCAGCGTGTTCGCGAATCTTTGACATGAATAAAGTTCTTTTCATCTCAGGTGTGAGGTGTCAGATCAAGGTGTGATATTTTTAGCCGCCATGACAGGTGTGATTTTTTAGCTGTCACCATGCAGGCCTTATGATAATAATCGGATGTCCCATATTTGGCTTTAGTGCTTTTGTTTTGCTTTTCGAAAAAGCTGTTCAATCGAAATCGCTCTCTTTACTCCGTGCTTTACTATGGCTTCTTTATCAAAAGGCTGTACCAGCAAAGTAAACACTGTTGAGAAATGGAAAGAAACACTAAACGCCGACTGGCTCGAGTACGACGGTGATGGCAAAGTGGTGCATTCATTGCGTTGCAAAGTTTGCACAATGAAAGAAGAGAGAATTACCTCCGCGAAAAACTTCTCGCGCACATTTATTAGCGGTTCAGCAATCGTAAAGAAGAACTCCGTAGTAAACCACATGAATTCGGATCAACATAAGATGGCAGTGAAGCTAAATTTAAAGGAAATCCTGAAAACAAAATACGTTGACGAATATGTAAATGAGACCCCCATTGGCCGAGGACTCAACAAAATGGCACAAGATGATCGTAAAAGGATGGAACACCTTTTCAATGCCAGCTACACAGTATGCAAAGGAGAGTTGTCTTTTACCAAATATGTCCCCATTTGCCAGCTCTTAGAAAAGTGTGGTGTTAGCCTTGGAGAGTCATATCGAACAGACCGAGCTGCTGCGGAATTTTCAGATGATATTTCTGGAGTCATGAAAAAGACACTCGAAGATGATTTGAAAAATGCCAGATATTTTTCAGTTTTATGTGACGGCAGTACGGATACAAGTGTGAAATCGCAAGAACTTTTTTATGTTTTGTATATCCAGAAGGATGGCCACCCAAAGTGCAAGCTGTTGTCGGTGGAGACAGCTGACAACGAGGATGCCGAGGGGCTAAAGGCTGCGATGACGGATGCTTTTGCTCGTCTTGGCATCGTAAATTTTGAGTCGAAACTAGCAGCAGCTGGCATGGACGGAGCGAGTGTCAACATGGGGAAAAATACTGGTTTGGCAGCTCGTTTGAAAGAAGTTGCTCCCTGGCTAGTAGCTGTCCACTGTTTTAGTCACCGACTCGAATTAGCTGCTGCTGATGCGTTCAAAGATACTTTTTTTGGTCAGTTAGATGAAATGTTGCGTCAACTATTTTCACTTTATAATAAATCGCCAAAAAAGCTAAGAGAGTTGAAAAAACTCGCTGAAGCATATCAGGAAACTGTGGATAAGCCAGTCAAGGCAAATGGTACGAGGTGGATAGATCATAAAGTGCGGGCTATGAAAGTGTTCTTGGAAAATTATGGAATGTACATGCAGCATCTTGAGCAAGTAAGTAATTTTAATATTTTATTGTATTCTCCTTATAGTCAAACATAGAAAACCGACCTAACATTTAACAGAAGTATTTTCGTTTTACTCAAGGGCTTGTCAAAATTGCAATTTTGAACAGAAACGAGTATCCGGTTTGACTGTAATAAGTCTTGTAGATTTCACTCAGACGTTTTATCTATTTATTCTAATATAGGCTGCAACTACATCACCAGAAATACAAAAGCAGAAGATTGAAGGATTCTTGGCTAGATGGAAAGATGCTCGTTTTCCAATGTTCGCTGCTATCTTCGTCGACATTGTTGGTCCTCTGCGTGTGCTATCCCTTGGACTACAAGCTGACGACAACGATCCTGTAAAAGCTTTGAGAAGAATTAAAGAATTTCACTGGACAATGGTAAAGCTACAGGCCTCCTCTTTTGGCACCGCCAATTTTAACGCGTTCAAAGAAGATTGCAAAACAATCGACGAACATGACAATTCGAAACGTTCTTATAAAGGAGTAGTACTCAAGAATTATTCCCGTGCACTCAATGGCGCTGCTGAGCAAAGAAAGGAATGGATGAACGCAATTGTTAAATGTTTGGGGAACCGCTTTAAAGATCTTCAAGAGGCACCAGTTTATAAGCATCTCTGTCCTATTCTGGACACCCATTCTTGGCCAAGCGAGGAAGATAATCTCATCAGCTATGGAGACGAATCTGTCATCCAACTTGTCAACCACTTCACAGAGCTCTTGAAACAAAACGCTTGTGATGTGTCTAGAGAAACGATGCTTACAGAATGGAGTTCGCTGAAGCTGTTAATTTCGGAGACATATAGCAATGCTATTCCATACCAGGATGTTTGGGCTGCCATATTTTCCTCACCAGCTAGTAAACTGCAATTTTCAAACATTCTGCATATTATCGAACTGCTATTGATTACGCCAATCTCGAATGCTGTAGTGGAGCGAATGTTCTCCGCGATGGGGAGAATGAAACCGCAGCTACGAAACAAGATGTCTCGAGACAGGTTGGATAGTCTCTTAAGGATTAGCGAAGAGGGTCCTTCAGTCAAGGAATACGACCCAACAGCTGCGATTGATCGGTGGTATGGTCAAAAAAAGCGCAGAATTGGATTTGGAGGCCATGATTATCCCGAGAAACGAAAGAAAAACAACGACACGTCCGACGCAGCGCGCCGGCACGCCTACTTTTCTGATCAAGAGTCCGAAAGCGATTAAAATGCATTAAAATTACCTAATGTTAGACTTGCCCCAGTCTCTCGTTTATTGATCGCGTGGCGCGGCCAAGTGCACATATTTTCGAAAAAAAAGTTGCACATCGTTTTTTCTCAACTAATTCGAACCTTGCCTATATATTTTTCTCTTTGTTTGTCTAATTTAAATCATTTTTAACATTTTCAGCAGATTTTAGCCTTGTTCACGCCTTTTCAGCCTTGGTTTGTCTTGTCATGCAGATATAAAATGTCAAAAGATTAAACTTATCTTTTGTAAAGATAATTCTCTCTTTTTAGAAAATTAACAACTGTCTGAAATTTATGTGCAAAGTACTGAAAGTCAAGATCCATCCAATCCATTCAGATTGCTTGGTTATCACAGAAGATATGGAAGATCTTGACATCAATGACATCAGTGAAATCAGCACAGCACCTCTAACCTTCAAAGAGATTAATGGTGAAATATATGAGCTTACCCCTGAGGTATTTCTCAATAAACATAATATAACCCTTCTTTATCAAAAGTCTTGATACCGTTATTTTTTCTATCTGTATAATTACCAGGAAATAGACATGCACAGAACTCCACATCCGACAAAAGTAGCAGCTAGTGGTAAACAGACCTTGACTCTTCCACTTGTCATATTCTCGGATGAGACAAGTGGAAATAGATCAAAAAAATGGAACAGGTTGGAGACATATTCCTTTTTTCTTGCAAGCCTACCAAGAGAAGAAGTTACAAAATTTAGTAACATAAACTTCATTTGTGTATCAAATTTGGTAGACTCAGTGGCACTTGGTAAAGTAATTGCAAAAGATCTATTAGGTATGTTTAGGATTGTTGTTTTTTTAATATTTTTATATATTTTATATATTTTATATATATTTTTATATATTTACATATTTTATATATATATTTTTTATATATTAAACAGAACAATACATGGATGCTTGGAAATATGAAATTTATTTCATGTTGAACAGGATATCTCACTCGTTCGCTTCACCCACCCATGATATATACTGGTCAACACTCGAACACAGGGGACACAGACCCTGGCAGGGTCCAGGGGCCGAGCTGGTGGTGGGGCTGGGGGGTAGGGGGGCAAAGCCCAGGCCAGAAAATTTTTTTTTATACCTGTTAATATCTATGAATCATATGATAGCTAATATATGAATCATATATCTATGAATCATATGATAGAAATCATAGAATGAAGTTTACACGGACATTGAATGAATGCATCCTTTAATGTACTTGGATTTGACAAGGCAATTGGCACCCCCCTGCACCCCCCTGTAAATCCATCACTGTTGTTAATACTGAGTTGCGCATTACAACGATGCATGCTATAGTGAGGCTCCAAAGTAACAGATCAGATGATAATATAGTAAACATTTCCTGCATATTTGTTTATTTCATATAGAACTTGAAAAAGGAATTATAATGTTTGATGCACTTACTGCTACAGAAATATTTGTCCAGTGTCCCATACTCTGTGTGGCATGCGACAATCCAAGAGCTTCAGAAATTTGTCATCACCTTGGCAGTACAGCAAAGCATTTCTGTAGAGATTGTGATGTATGTTTTAGAAATTACATGTACATTTTATTAGGTATACTGTACAGTACACAGTCTGTTACAGTATTGCACTAGTCAGACACAATCCTCAAAACTTTTAATTACCATTTCTATATAGGCAACAAAGGAAAGTGCTACAGAAGTTGGTGACTTTAGGACAAATGAAGCAACAAAGAATACAGTTGTCCTTATAAAAAATGGAAGGTACAGTACTGCATTTTAATAAATTCAAATGTAATTCTAGAGCTGTGACAATACTTGAAGATTTGAAAAAAATCATGAACTAAATCAAAACATACATGTATTATTATAACGTAAATTAGAACAACAATAATAATAATAATAAACCTACAGATACATCTTGTTGGAATTCTAGCATGACAACATGATTACAGTACATGTATCTTCAGAATTTTGTCAAACTTTTCATTTTTAACCACTCATTTTTAATTAGATGCAAATACTCACAGCGAGCTGCAAACCATCTTGTTCGATGACTGGAAAACAGGCTTAATACATGGGTTTGCTTTCATATCTCAACCCCATTGGCCATATATCATTTACTATTAAATAATTAGAAATGTTCATGTATTTTCTCACCATATTTTTGTGTTCCATATTTGCATCTAGATCTGAAAGAGCAAAAACAATGTTGCGGAGACAAACTGGTGTGACAGAACGTGGTGGCCAATTTGATGAACTAAAAACATTTGATGCAATTGAGTGAGATATTTTATATTATTTTATTCACACCAGTCACACAATCTGACACAAAAGTTGTAGTCAAACAGAGAGTTTTTCATTAGAATCTTTAACTTGTGAGACTTTATGTTATGTTGTGAGACCTTGTGTTACATTGTGAGACCTTACCTTACATTGTGATCTGAGACCTTACCTTACATTGTGAGTATCTTACGTACAGTAGTTACATTACGTTGCGAGAACTTATGTTGTGGGACAGTACGTTGTGAGACCTATGTTACCTTGCTTGATCTAATGGACCTTTTCACCAATAGTGGTGCCATCTTGAATTTGAATGCATTATGGTCTATCCAGGGTAGCAAGCTCCGTTAAAAGGGTGATTGCTTAGTGTTGAGACACAATGCAGTAATTTTTTCTGGACAAACACTTTCATGGCAACAATGTCTAGATACATGTATGATTGTTGTCATATTGGTAAAAGCAAGGTTCGAATTAGTTGAGAAAAAACGATGTGCAACTTTTTTTTCGAAAATATGTGCACTTGGCCGCGCCACGCGATCAATAAACGAGAGACTGGGGCAAGTCTAACATTAGGTAATTTTAATGCATTTTAATCGCTTTCGGACTCTTGATCAGAAAAGTAGGCGTGCCGGCGCGCTGCGTCGGACGTGTCGTTGTTTTTCTTTCGTTTCTCGGGATAATCATGGCCTCCAAATCCAATTCTGCGCTTTTTTTGACCATACCACCGATCAATCGCAGCTGTTGGGTCGTATTCCTTGACTGAAGGACCCTCTTCGCTAATCCTTAAGAGACTATCCAACCTGTCTCGAGACATCCTGTTTCGTAGCTGCGGTTTCATTCTCCCCATCGCGGAGAACATTCGCTCCACTACAGCATTCGAGATTGGCGTAATCAATAGCAGTTCGATAATATGCAGAATGTTTGAAAATTGCAGTTTACTAGCTGGTGAGGAAAATATGGCAGCCCAAACATCCTGGTATGGAATAGCATTGCTATATGTCTCCGAAATTAACAGCTTCAGCGAACTCCATTCTGTAAGCATCGTTTCTCTAGACACATCACAAGCGTTTTGTTTCAAGAGCTCTGTGAAGTGGTTGACAAGTTGGATGACAGATTCGTCTCCATAGCTGATGAGATTATCTTCCTCGCTTGGCCAAGAATGGGTGTCCAGAATAGGACAGAGATGCTTATAAACTGGTGCCTCTTGAAGATCTTTAAAGCGGTTCCCCAAACATTTAACAATTGCGTTCATCCATTCCTTTCTTTGCTCAGCAGCGCCATTGAGTGCACGGGAATAATTCTTGAGTACTACTCCTTTATAAGAACGTTTCGAATTGTCATGTTCGTCGATTGTTTTGCAATCTTCTTTGAACGCGTTAAAATTGGCGGTGCCAAAAGAGGAGGCCTGTAGCTTTACCATTGTCCAGTGAAATTCTTTAATTCTTCTCAAAGCTTTTACAGGATCGTTGTCGTCAGCTTGTAGTCCAAGGGATAGCACACGCAGAGGACCAACAATGTCGACGAAGATAGCAGCGAACATTGGAAAACGAGCATCTTTCCATCTAGCCAAGAATCCTTCAATCTTCTGCTTTTGTATTTCTGGTGATGTAGTTGCAGCCTATATTAGAATAAATAGATAAAACGTCTGAGTGAAATCTACAAGACTTATTACAGTCAAACCGGATACTCGTTTCTGTTCAAAATTGCAATTTTGACAAGCCCTTGAGTAAAACGAAAATACTTCTGTTAAATGTTAGGTCGGTTTTCTATGTTTGACTATAAGGAGAATACAATAAAATATTAAAATTACTTACTTGCTCAAGATGCTGCATGTACATTCCATAATTTTCCAAGAACACTTTCATAGCCCGCACTTTATGATCTATCCACCTCGTACCATTTGCCTTGACTGGCTTATCCACAGTTTCCTGATATGCTTCAGCGAGTTTTTTCAACTCTCTTAGCTTTTTTGGCGATTTATTATAAAGTGAAAATAGTTGACGCAACATTTCATCTAACTGACCAAAAAAAGTATCTTTGAACGCATCAGCAGCAGCTAATTCGAGTCGGTGACTAAAACAGTGGACAGCTACTAGCCAGGGAGCAACTTCTTTCAAACGAGCTGCCAAACCAGTATTTTTCCCCATGTTGACACTCGCTCCGTCCATGCCAGCTGCTGCTAGTTTCGACTCAAAATTTACGATGCCAAGACGAGCAAAAGCATCCGTCATCGCAGCCTTTAGCCCCTCGGCATCCTCGTTGTCAGCTGTCTCCACCGACAACAGCTTGCACTTTGGGTGGCCATCCTTCTGGATATACAAAACATAAAAAAGTTCTTGCGATTTCACACTTGTATCCGTACTGCCGTCACATAAAACTGAAAAATATCTGGCATTTTTCAAATCATCTTCGAGTGTCTTTTTCATGACTCCAGAAATATCATCTGAAAATTCCGCAGCAGCTCGGTCTGTTCGATATGACTCTCCAAGGCTAACACCACACTTTTCTAAGAGCTGGCAAATGGGGACATATTTGGTAAAAGACAACTCTCCTTTGCATACTGTGTAGCTGGCATTGAAAAGGTGTTCCATCCTTTTACGATCATCTTGTGCCATTTTGTTGAGTCCTCGGCCAATGGGGGTCTCATTTACATATTCGTCAACGTATTTTGTTTTCAGGATTTCCTTTAAATTTAGCTTCACTGCCATCTTATGTTGATCCGAATTCATGTGGTTTACTACGGAGTTCTTCTTTACGATTGCTGAACCGCTAATAAATGTGCGCGAGAAGTTTTTCGCGGAGGTAATTCTCTCTTCTTTCATTGTGCAAACTTTGCAACGCAATGAATGCACCACTTTGCCATCACCGTCGTACTCGAGCCAGTCGGCGTTTAGTGTTTCTTTCCATTTCTCAACAGTGTTTACTTTGCTGGTACAGCCTTTTGATAAAGAAGCCATAGTAAAGCACGGAGTAAAGAGAGCGATTTCGATTGAACAGCTTTTTCGAAAAGCAAAACAAAAGCACTAAAGCCAAATATGGGACATCCGATTATTATCATAAGGCCTGCATGGTGACAGCTAAAAAATCACACCTGTCATGGCGGCTAAAAATATCACACCTTGATCTGACACCTCACACCTGAGATGAAAAGAACTTTATTCATGTCAAAGATTCGCGAACACGCTGCTAGATCAAAGCCAATTCAAAGGGATTTAAAGCGAAAGCGCTTTTAAATAATCATAAGACGACAGATTGGCAATGCATTACCTATATAAACGTGGATGGATGCTCATTAGTCCCAAGTCTGATTTTTTTTGCACATCGTTTTGAAAAGTGATATGCAATTTTCACTATTTAGGCCAAAACGATGTGCAAATTGCACATTGCACACCGTTAATTCGAACTCTGGGTAAAAGCAATAATTCTTGTACGTATAAGGATACATTTGTTATGAATCTATCCTTACACATCCATGAAAGTGTTTGTCAAGAAAAAATTACTGCATTGTGTCTCAACACTACACAATCTCCCTTTTAATGGAGCTTGCTACCCTGGATAGACCATAATGCATTGCAAATTTATGCATTGCATCATTATATGATGTCAGTGGTATATGATCATTGGTATATAACATCATAATTGTTGGTATTTCATGTTAATTCTATATAATAGTTTTTATTTATATAATTGTGATTTTAAATTATATATGACAAATAGCACACGTATACATCATCATATGTACCTTAGACCAATTGTATATTTTACTCTATACCCTGTAAGTATAGTGTAAACTATAAAATTATTGTGCTATAAAAATTTTCTGTTAAATATACTGACCTTCACTTTTTGTATTCATTTACTATACTAGGCAGACACCAATTGAAGTTCTTCACACCATACTACTTGGTTCTGAGAAATATCTCTTGTCAAAGACTATGAAATCACTTTCCACTGCAGATAAAAAGAAGATAAAAGCCAGAATTGAATCATTTGATTTCTCACCATACCCACAAAAAATAGCAAGTAGCATAACAAAAATGCATGGTTCTTTGGTTGGGCGTGATATCAAAGTATGGGCACAAGTTGCAGTTTTTATACTGATGGATATAGTACCAGCTGAAGAACTGGAAGTGTGGGTCCATTTGAGTAATGTATGTTATTGGGATTACTGTATTTGACCAGTTAAGCATCCATGCTTGGAAAAGCGGTCCCACCCCCATATTCGGACACCAAGTAATTTCAGACACCAAATAAACTGACCTACTTTAAAAATGATCTGATTCAGTAGTGACATCTTCGCAAAGGTCTGCCTCCAATTTTTATGAAAGTTAGCAAAATTTGATGCTAAAGTCAAACAAAACCTTGTCAATTTCACAATGATTTATCATTTAATGTCTTGCATAGCAACTCTCAACTGTTTTACTTTGTTTTTGTCAGTAATGTTTGCATAAGTGCCCAGCATTGCTCGCGTAAGTACCCACCCCTTCTTTTGGTCAAAATTATAGTCCAGGAGGGTGGGGGTGCTTGGGTGCTTAACTGGTCAAATACAGTAATATTGCCTTAAACCTGACATACAAGTTTCCAAAAGTAAACACATTTTTGGAAAAGTTTCCAAAACTTGTTTCATAATAATATTTATTGTTCATGTATTACCAAAACTGATCATGCCACAGATCATCAGTGTTGGTAATAATATTTATCATCAAGAAATTGTTTAACCCATTCCACCTGAGGAGATCCTTTATTATTATTATTATTTACATTGTTCTTGTTCTTGTTATTATTATTATTATTATTATTATTTGTGGATTCTATCAAATGCCAGAAGAGGCTAGTTGCAGTTGGCCTCAGTAGGAATGGATTAAATTTATTGTGCCATATTGTGTAGTATCATTTATACTTTTGCAGATATTTGCAATTGCATATAGCTCATATGTCAACTCAGATGACTCTGAAAATATTACTCTGGCAATATCAAATTTCATTGAAACAGTGGAAATTGTTCATCCAGAATTATTGAGAAAGCCAAAACTGCATCTTCTATTGCACCTACTGGATGATATGTTGAATTTTGGTCCTCCCATTGGTTTTGCCACTGAAAGGTCAGAAACTTTGAAGTTTCATGCCATAAAATGTGTGAATGTGTAATTTGTTTCAGCTTTAATAAGTCACAAAATAGGAAGCTGTTTCAAAGAATGTTGGTTTTACTTATATCTTATTAGATGTTTTTGTGTGTAGTATCGCTGTATATTTTTTACGAGTTGTGTCAGAATACAAACAATGAGTAAACATTTGACTGGCTGACAATCCAAATATTCAAATAATGTGCAAATACAGCTAGTATATATACATTACTGTAAACTTACTAGAAACATCTTTTATATTAACATTTCGGATTTGAGGCATTCAATTCGGTGATCAGACAAATGAATATTTACTCAAACCGGCAAGCATGCAGCAGAGATATTGGCCAAAAATTTGTCAAACACCAAGTTTTGAAATTTGTGTTAAGTGGTGGACATTGGGGTATTGATTACAGGTATTTTAAAAGCTTCATTTTTGAAAGTTTACTTGTAGTAGCTACAGTAGTAGTGTAATTTATATTATTAATAGAAACTTACTTGCTGTCTGCTGCAAATGCTGTGAATTAGGATTGTTTACAGACTTTCAATGTAGATTAATATTGGTTAGCTTTCACCTGAAAAAAATTATGATTATATTGGTATATATAGTATTTACCATTACCCCTATACATACTGGCCATTCCTATTCACTCTGTTTCATCCAACTTGATTCATCCAAGGCCAGTTATATAGAAAGCTCAGATGGCCTATTCGGCAGATAGTGATAGCAGGTGAACAGTGATATCCATGGTAATTGGTTTAAACTATACTGTATGGTACATGTAAACTTAGATTTTATATGTACTGTACACAACTATCCAGTGGATAAAATTTAAAGTTGGTCAGAATGTACTATACTTGTAAAGTACAGTACAGTAGACAGTGAAAATTCTTTATTATATTTCAGACAATGTGCCACTCCTCAGTTACAACATCTTGCAAAATCCCCAAAATTGGTCAAGTTCATGTACCAAGATGATCCCAAAACAAACAGCGAAAAGGAAATTTATCAACCAGGATCATTACGACTGGTAAATACATAATTTATAATTATATGTATCATAAAATTATAAGTACAGTACTGTGTATTCACTAAGTTTGTTTACATGTTTTCAAGGTTTATTGACACCCCTTTTTAATTATACTTACAATAAATACTTTCTTTAATAGCATTTACCATTACATGTACATCATTTATTTGTTTCCAGGGAAAGTATATCAATGGCCGCCTACAGAAGTTTCACATTGGTTCTTTCTTCTCCATTACTGCAATTGGAAGAGACATGGCAGTATCAAGGTCAAGTAAATGCAATTACTTTGATGGATGCATTTCAAAGGAGAAAGAATTGGTACGAATGGGACAAGCCATTGCTTACAAGGATAGGAATGGACAGGTAAACAATGTTTTACATGTATCTGAAGGTTTTATTGATATTTACTGGAATTGTTAATGTTAATTGCAATTATTCACCAGCCTGTAGACTAAAATAATTGTATCCCTGATTTGTATATTGTGTGAATGTCTGTGTAAATTTCAATGTCTACAGTATCAAGCTCTGAATGTTCACCAAGGTCTGAATCACAAATTAAAGTGTGTATTGTTTCTAATGTTACCTTCTTTTCTGTCTATAAATCAGAATTGCTTTGGTGAGTTTGATGGTGCAGTTAAGCTGCTCAGTCCAGGTGATGGCAACAAAAGTTGGATTCAAGTTACTCAGCTCAATATCCTTCGAGATGAAACTGGAGAAGTCCAATATGGACTTTTCAAGTGTCCCATCCTGGAAAAAACAGATGAAAAAGAAATAATTACGTCAAGCCAAGTCCATCAGCGTGTCAACATTGTACATGATTGCTCTTCCATGCAGTGTAAATTTGAAGATTCTAACCAAGCCATGGTCGAGGAACGAGAGGTAGTCTCACATCATGTCTTAGTAAATAGACACGATTATTCAAATAACAGATATTTACTGAACAGGTTCTTTTTGGCTGGTGATACCATGAGTTTTGTAGCTAACACATAAATCACAATAATTATAGTTTGAATAGGATGACCAATACAAATGCACCATAATTGACCGTACCGAAAAAGATGGTAACTTGAACATTTAACCACAATATGCATGCAAGTAAATATTGTTTCCTGCATAACTATTGGAAGATAGGGTTTTAAAACAAACAACTTTGGTATGAATGAATTTCTTGCTTACATAATCCATCTTAGCATGATAAACAATGTTTAGTTGTTATTTAAGCTGATTTGAGGTTGCAAAGCATTATGGTTAAATGTACAGCCGTCATCTTTTTTGGTAACATTATTTGATGCAGAAATCCATTGTTCTTAACTGTACAATTGTCACCTAGTTGCCATTTGCATATATCCTAAAGCAAAAATGTTACCAAGCCCCTGTTTTCTCCAAAAGCAAACTGACTATGACAAACTTCGAGAGTTACATGGTATTGTAGTGTAAAAAGTTTTTCGCTGGATACGATGACCGTCATTGGTTGGTTTGTGGTCACATGACTTTAACTAAATTTCAATGTCTACCGAGCAGGCAATAATTGAGAACTTATTGCCTGCTCAGACAATAAGTTTTGAATTGTTGACTGCACGAACTTTGAACTCTTCACGGTTTCCTATAAACAAAAGCTTGTTTGGTAATTAATATTCAGTGAACCTCAAGCTATACAGTGTGTATCAAAAAATTCGAACCCTTAGAAAATGAATTAGCATTTGTTTCAAACAACCGACAGTATTGTAGTAGTTTGAAAGCCCTAAACACTTCTGAGCCATGGATGCGTAAAAAACACGGTCTAATACACCTGGGAAATTAGGATAACTTGAGGTGTATGCATGGTGAAAGTATTTAAAAGCTTTTCCTCTTCCTGTTTAACTTATGTGCAGATTAATTTATAAGTCAGCGCTTTTAGGGCTTTCAAACTACTAGAATAGGTTGTTTGAAAAGAATGCTGGCTAATTCATTTTCTAAGGCCAAGGGTTCGAATTTTTTTGAAACACACTGTATAACAAAGCACTTAATGTCTGCTCCCGAGGGAAACATTTTAGTTTTATTTTCCCTCGAGTCTCGATGTTTCCCTCGATTTCGTTGAGGGAAACTGATCTAGACTCGAGGTAAAACAAAACTAACTGTTTCCCTCGGGAGCAGACATTACGTGAATAATGTTTCGAGCAGTATAAATTAACACATAATGACTCAGTTATTAAAGGTGTAGAGTTAATACTGACGCTGTTCAGAATAATTTCTTATTTCGCACAATTTTATTGTCCTTAAAAAAACAACATGGTATCATATGGAAACTATAATTAATATCTGAACAGAAAAATTATCTGCTGCTTCAGTGGAACGCTACTTTTTGATCGAGAAGAATGTATGTAGTTTAATACCTTAAATATTACCACACCTGGTAGGTCCTCTTGTAATTTTGTTCCTTTTGTGATGGGGTAAACGTTCTTTATCCTGTTTTGTTTCAATATATTATAAACTGGTTCTTCAGTCGAGGTACAAACTGTATTAAAAACGATTTCACAAACCTCCACGTGTTTGCGTATTTATTGGTATCGCGGCCAACCCGCGAGAATACCGCGTGATATAAGCGGGATACGCGAAACACGCGAGAATAACGCGTGTTTCAACAGTTGTTGCTTCGCAACAGGCTTGCAACAAGCCTGTGAATTGACAGCATTGCTACGGCTCTGTTACGACAACTTGCAACAAGTCTGTTGATGACAGCATTGCTACGGCTCTGTTACGACAACTTGCAACAAGTCTGTTGACGACAGCATTGCTACGGCTCTGTTACGACAACTTGCAACAAGTCTGTTGACGACAGCATTGCTACGGCTCTGTTACGACAACTTGCAACAAGCCTGTTGACGACAGCATTGCTACGGCTCTGTTACGACAACTTGCAACAAGTCTGTTGACGACAGCATTGCTACGGCTCTGTTACGACAACTTGCAACAAGCCTGTTGACAACTTGTTGCAGACTTGTCACGACAAGCCACAACAAGCTGAGCGAACGCATCCGGGTTCAGACCTGTTGACGACAATTTGTATCAAGGCCGGCAACAGACCCGTTGCAACTTGTGCGTTTCTGGCCGTGTATGTGATGGTAAACTATTGAAAATTCTTGGAGTTCTGTTGTAAAAGCTATTTTGGTAAGTTAAAGTATTTACTCTCGGTACGTTTATTGCAATACTGTTATTTGAGTCACGCCTGGTGACACGATTACTTGATTTTATAGTTATATATTGGTCGTTTCTTTTCATTGCCTTGAAAAAGTACACTAAGTCCAGGTATTCATGCCAGTAGCACAAGGGAAGTAACCCTGTCATTAACAGTCGGTCTTTGTAACAGGTGTCTGATCGAAACGGCAGCGACAGGATGAATCTTGTTGCACGTCGTTGAACCTTTTCGATGTCAAGGATTGATGAAACAGATTGAGGCGACCAGACTTGCGAGCTGTACGCGAAGTGACTTCGTACCAACGTCTTGTATAGTGTGCAACGGACTCGAGGATCATGCATGTCGATGGAGGATCTTCTTACAAACCCCAGCATCCTGTTGGCTTTCGCACATACAGCTGAAACTTGGTGGTTCCATTTGAGATCCGGGGTGATCAAAACTCCGAGGTCTTTTTGCACAGCTCGCTTACAAATGACTGAGGTGTTGGTAAGATCATCATTGGTCAGGTGGTAACATGACTGCACAGGGTTTAGATTTCGTGTCACCGTAAGAACACCACATTTGGATTGGTTTAGGTTCATACGCCACATTCGACACCACTGGTTGATTCCATCAAGATCGCATTGAAGATGTTTAGCGTCCTCCGTTGTTCCTATGGTACGATAACACTTGGTGTCATCAGCAAACAGTGCTACGGACGATGCAGTGGTCTTTTCAGGTAGGTCGTTCACGTACATAAGAAACAATAAAGGACCAAGAATTGAACCCTGAGGAACACCTGATAGTACTGGTATTGGTCGCGATGTCTTTCCCAGAACGGTGACTTTCTGAAAGCGGTCAGTTAGGTAATTTTGAAGCCAGTTAAACAAGTTTCCACAAACTCCAAAGTTACGTAGTTTTTTTAGTAGAAGCTGATGATCAACCCTGTCGAAGGCTTTAGCAAAATCAAGATAGAGGATGTCAGTTTGGACTCTTTTGTCTAGCGACTCGCCGATCTCATGTAGAACTTGTAGCAATTGTGATGTTGTTGACTTTCCCCTGAGGAATCCAAATTGGAGGTTATACAATTGACATGATACATGGTTGATCAGTTGGTCGTAAATACAACGCTCGAAGACTTTTGATACAATGGGGAGTAAAGATATGGGTCGATAATTTGAGACTTCGTTCTTTTGACCACCTTTAGGAATAGGTATTATATTAGAGACCTTCCATTCCGCTGGGACTCTCCCGGTACTTAAGCTTTTGTTGAAGACATCACTAAGCGATGAGGAAATATAGGGTGCACAGCATCTGAGCAACTTTGCTGGAATTCTGTCTGGACCAGTAGCTTTGTTGTCATCGAGCGAGAGAAGAATGCGTCTAACGTCATCAGGAGAAATGTAGATATCACTAATGCAATCACACGATGCGGTGGTCGAAACTGGATGATCATTATAATCTTCTTGGGAAAGGGGTGGATTAAACATAGAATAGAAGAAGTTATTTAAAAGGTTTGCAACGTCCTGGGGATTTTCAGCTGTGATAGTTCCTTTAAAACAGTTATGTTGCTAGGTATTTAAATTCACAATTGTATTAAAGTGGCACTACGATGGGAAAATCGTGTATCTAATTTTGATTGCGTTAAAATATAGTTTGCAATTGATGAATACCGGCATTTTCAGTTTCTCAAAATATTGTCTCTTTCTCGAATTATTCAGGTTTGTGAAACATGTAAATTGGGTGCCTTGTGACGTCATTTTCTCACACAGGCAAAATGAGATTAACAAAATGACTAATATCTATGTAAGTATACGAGGAAGAAATAATTCAAACTTTGCACAAGTGTAGTTATCATAAAAGTACGCTCCACTGTGCGCATCATGTTGTTGCTATGGAAACTGTTTAGAAACACCAGCCTTTTTACTAAAAATTAAAAGACTTTATGTTTCTTTTCAAAAGAATATGATGATTGAAACATTCGATACAATATCTATGTGTGACACAAATATTCATGTCAATGTATTGCAGTATGGAGGGGAAAAAATGAACATTTTTGTTTTACAAATGGAAGGCGCTTGTTTGCAAACGGCATCCATGGAAACAACGTAATGTGAACAGTGTAGTGTATTTTCCCAAGAACTATTCTTGTTCAAAGTTTGAATTATTTCTTCCTCTTAGTTTCAGATATATTACTCATTTTGTAAATCTTGTTTAGCCTGTGTGAGTAAATGACGTCACGAGGCACCAAATTTACATGTTTCAAAAACTCAAATGTCCCGTGAGAACGAGACAATATTTTGAGAAACTGAAAACGCTGGTATTCCTCATTTGGAAATTATAGTTTACTGGTATCAATACTAGATTCACGATTTTTCCGCCATAGTGCCACTTTAAAGTTTCAACTAACAGTTTATTAAAATTTAGGTAAAAGGATCGAAAAAATTAACAACCAAGCTTTCGGACTAAGCGTCCATTATCAGGGTTAAAAGACTAATAAATTTAACAAGTCAAGAAGTCCAAAAAGTCAGCGTCGTTTGTTGTCTCAAAGCTAAAAGATAAGATCAACCAACTCAAGCAAACGGGTGTCGTATATATTCCTGGTTTAAAGGTCACTTTGACTGAATGGTTCTGAAGTATGCGTTGGGAAGCACGGGTGGCGTGTGCTGTTAGCGCGCTGTTTCTCACCAAGAAGTTAAGCCCGGTTAGACGGGGTTAGTACTTGGATGTGTGACCGCTTGGCAATGACCCCGTTGTCGAGCTTGGACTCATGTGAGTAGAGTTGTAGTTGATCTCTCCTGTGCTTCGAGGGTTTTTCGCCGGGTTCTCCGATTTTCCTCCCTCCGCAAAACCAACACTTACATCATGGTAGTCATGTTCAATTGAGACATTTCGCTCTGTTTGACCACCAGTTGCTATAGGCAATAAAGTCATTAAATCTAAAAAATCTAAAATCTTCTCACTCGTCCCTTGGATGAAAGGAATAACTGCAAAGCCTTTGTATTCTTCATTTAACTGATCCTGTTGTATAGAGTGTTAGTGGTTGTCGTTCCCTCATGATTTTGTAAATGATCTTTTTATGAACCAACAGGACACCTGGGTAATGAGTAATGAGTAATGATTTATTTAACGTCGTAAACACAGGATGTGGTCGCCCAATCATCCGAACCAGAGGCTCGTGTTAAAAGTGCACGACATAAACTAAGACCTAAGTGTTGATTTTACGGGTGTGTACTCGAGCTACTGCAAACAAATAGGTGGGAGTGGGCCGAGGAAGATCAGATTGAATGCTGAATGTGGTGCAGGACTACCCTGAATTGTCAATTTAAAGTGTCTAGAATTCAGGATTATCCTGAATTGTCAAAGTGTCTAGAATTCAGGATTATCCTGAAGTCTAGGGGACTCTGTTCCACATGTGGGATGTTAAACTAAAAAGCATATAACAAAAGAACAGTACGGGTGTTGTGGGGGTTGTGGTTAGATTTAGGGTTACCGGGGGTTGTCGTTAGGTTTAGGGTCAGGTTTAGAGGTGGGGGTCAGGGTTGGGTTTCATTTTCTTTAATATTCAGGATTATCTGGAATTCTAGACCATTGCACAATTCAGGATAATCATGTAAACAAATACAATAGATATAAGTGATTAACGACAGTAGCAGTAGGGTACGGGCTGACTTTAGGTTTACCATGCTTTCAGTTGTGTGTAAGGGTTTTCCGCGTGTCTGGTGGCGTGATACTGCGTTAAGGCTAGTTTCCACTCAGGAAAATCTTCCGCAGGACAGAAACGGTCAAGAAAGTTTTCTTTGTCTTACGAGCTCTCGGTCAAATGACTTCAACACAAAGGAAACTTTCCTGTCCGTTTCTGTTCTGTGGAAAATTTTCCTGAGTGCATGGTAACCATCTTTAAACGAATGCACGCAATAAGCTTTTGTTTGTTCAGAGCTTCGCGTCGTGTTCATTAGAAAAGTTAGGATAGCGTCTTTTCTCTTTCCTCGGGGTCATGCTTTGGCCATGTATATAAGAACAATACTGTGTTCCAGGAGTCAGTAAAAATTAATTCAAGGGGATTGAGCGTTGCTTCTATCTTCTGGTTTTTAGGCTATATTAAAGTGGTACAACATTGTATATCTACCAAGAAGTTTTCAGATGGCTCTTTCTGGTTATGTATTTTGCCTTCTAGCACTGGGGTTTTGCTATATCAATGTATCAGAAGGTACTCACAGCTCTTGTATACTAATAATAATGATATAATAATCATTATAACAATTATAATAATATAAATATACAAGAGGGCAGTATATTTAGTTTATAATTTTATAATTCATTTTTTTCCCTCCTCTCTCTCCCTCTTTACATCTCCACCAGTCCACCACTATAATTAGAATTTCTTTACTTGTTTACTTGTTTTTTACGCTAGACGCTCATTCGAATGACATGTCACCTTGACAGTTGTCATCAATATTCTCCTCATTTCGTCACATCGTGTTAGAATTTTATATTTAGAATAGTATCACCATTGTAATACAAACCAGGTTAAGTTATATAAATACTGCTTGTAAATATTTTAATCCATTACTGCTTAGTACTGACGATGGCATAAGTGTTGCCGAAACATGTTTACTTTTAAAAAAATTGTCGTTTATTTGAAGTGTATTTTAACTCTTGTGCTTTTGAAATCATATGGAAACAATAATAATAATAATAATAATAATAATAATAATAATAATAATAATAATAATAATAATAATAATATAATTATCTGACAGCTTCAATCAGAAATCGAGCCCAAAGTGTCCGAATAATTAACGTATATCGACGCTCTGACCACCTCGAGCTATATGGAAGAAGACCCTGTGAAGATCTGATGTCTTCCTGTAAAGACTTGAGAAGAACGGTCATACCTAATGTAAATATGCAAATCTCTCACAGCCCTGACTGTGTCTCAATAGCTGAGTGGTCAGAGCGCCATTTCATTGATTCGGTGACCTTGGGTTCGATTCATATCACTTTACACCACATCACATCACATCACATCACATCACACCACACCACACCACACCACATCACATCACATCACACCACATTGCATTATGTCACATCACATTACATCACGTCACATCACATCACATCACATCACATCACATCACATCACATCACATCACATCACATCACATCACATCACATCATGTCACATCACACCCATCGCATCGCATCGCATCGCATCGCATCGCATCGCATCGCATCGCATCGCATCGCATCACATCGCATCGCATCGCATCACAACACAACACAACACACACGTCACATCGCCTCGTGTCATATCGCACGTCCCATTTGCTTCGCATCACATCGCATCGCGTCACATCATCACATCCTATCGCGAGATAAATTTCCAGCAAAAACGTGTCAGCGTTTTTTGATATGTCGAGTTTTGCCGATTTTATTGACGACCAAAGTTAAAAATGCTGTTTTCCGACCAACATTCCGACAAAATAAGTCATAAATTCGAAACCAGGCAATAAATAAGAAAACCCGCTGACAACGTTTTGCTGGACATTTATCTCGGAATCGAACTGCGAAAAATTTTTTGGAACAAAATGAAACGCTTTGTTCTTAAGTCGCCCCGAGTGAGGCCCTCTGGTTTTAATTAAAAAATTCACAACTATTAACGTTGTGTTTATCGCGAAACCAAAAACACCATTGTATTCTACAAATTCATAGCTTTCTAACGATATCTATTTTATTTTTGTGGCATAAATTCTGATGAATTGCGAGCGCTTTACGAAAATGACCCTGCAAACCTTAACGAAGACCTTAAAGCCTAGTTCTCATATGTCACCGATGATTGGCGATGAGGGCTATGCGACGTCGGCGACATATGAGAACGTACTTCAAATATTGGCTACGCTATACTACGAGCTTACGACAAGAACGTTTCTTTTATCCTTTTCTGCCCAACCCGTGATGCTGAGACGCGTTGGATTTAATAAGAAAGCAAGCAACAAGTTCGGTAGCACTAAGGCTATGTTCACACGGTATTGGCCGAATTCGAGACCGGTCTCGAATTCGTCCTATGTCGCCGTGAAAACAGGCGGAACCGTACTACTTAGAGACCGGTTACGAATTCGATCGGTACCGTGTAAACGGGGTCTTAACACTTTGAAGCCTGACGACGGATCTTTAAGTTTTATTCTGGCTAACCCCAGAAGATTTTATTCAGCACGGAAAGGACCACTCAAAGTGTTAAAACGTATCTCTGTAAGACTTCGAAGCCTGAAGACGAGTCTTTAGTATTTTATTTTGGCTAACCCCAGAAGATTTTATTCAGCACGGAAAGGACCACTCAAAGTGTTAAAACCTATCTCTGTAAGACTTCGAAGCCTGAAGACGAGTCTTTAGTATTTTATTCTGGCTAACCCCAGAAGATTTTATTCAGCACGGGGAGAGGTCCAGGCCTCAAAGTGTTAAAAAGTGTTTGAAATGAAGAAATTGTCTTACTGTGCCAAATGACTATAAACAAGAAATTGCCTTAAGAAAGACGCCTAATAAATAGAAAATATATTCAACGAAAAGTAGTTGGGTGTAAATAAAATGTAAATGCATTTGCTATTTTTTACTATTTACATAATAAAACTCTATACCACGGCAAGGGTTTGTTCCCGCAACCTGGTTGGACAAATCTCGACCTTTGAGATGCCAACTATTTTTTCGGTGATTTTATATCAGGTTATATCATATACGATATTAATTAGAACGCCGAGTAAAGCATGTTCATGAATGCCCATTCATTATAAGTATCGGGTAATGTCCCTTATTTTGTATTGTTGCAGCTGTATCTCTGACTCTAAAGCCAGGTTCAACCAGTCCAACGTACGTACAGAAAGGAAAGTCCTTAACACTGAACGTAACGTATTATTATAATGGGAGTGAAGTTGTTGAAGTGTTATGGCTTAGAGACGTCATTGTAAGGTTATATAGAAAACGTAATCCTGGTGCTGAAAAGCAATTTGATGCCAGAGCTTCTATTAAAGGAAGCGCTAGTTTGGTTTTAGTGAACACCACGCTGAATGATAATGGAACATATGAAGTTCAAGCAAAGGCTGATGATGTTACACTTGTAGACAAAAAAGAATTTCTCGTTGTTATTCAAGGTAAGTTTGTGGTTTTGATTGCACTATAATTATGTTGAATTATATATAATTTTGTAATGACTACGTTTATGATGTATCAGTGTGTTGCTGGTCCAGTTTTGCAAATACTTTTGATAAAATGCCGTTATAAATTAAATAACAACACATGCTCTGATTCGCTACTGCATGAATCAACAATTATTGGATGAGGCTAAGCATCGCATGATATCAAGAATTATCCAGACCGATCTTAATGTTATCTGCCGAAGTCGAATGTAATTTTTGCGCGCTTTGAGGTAGTGACGTCTGTTCCCGAGTAATAATGACGATCGATATGAACATTTTAACATTTTTTATAATAAAGAAACCAAAATAAAAAAGGTAAACTTGAAAATAAAATATACGAAGACCCACAAAAACTCGTCTTCGATAACAACATTACTGAGCAACACCGCTGCCAAACGTTTACGCATGCGTGAATTCGCTGAGTAAATATTGCAAGAGAAGTGGGAACTAGCCGTAGCGACAACAACCAGACAGTGAAGACTAAGTAATTCTCGACTATTCATTTGTGTTTTTGAAAAAGGGTAAAGAAAATTACGAAGGGGTAAATTCAGAATATGTTACAATATTGACAAGGAAGCCATGCACAAATTACCTACCTTATCTTTTTGGTAGCACGCTTATAATTTTAACTTTTGTGTCGGACTCTCGGACCAGTCCAAATATTTCAGTGTTTTTCCGCTCTTTTTCCGAGGACGAGCTCGGACGTCGCGCACGCGCAAAACGTTTGGCAGCGGTGTCTTACGGAGCATGCTCAAATTTCGGTTCCAGTCTCCATGCTGAATGGGTCCCGCGACCGGAGGTATATTAATCTCCCGAACAGTCATTCTCCCCTTCTTGACGCAATAATGTCAAAAAATATCAACAATAAATACAATTTTTTGTTTTTAACAAGGCTCGTGTATCAATGTACCGTAAAATGCTTACAAACAACACTGTCCAATTCAATGCTTCTCTAAAGGACACAGCCTGATGATAGGTCTCTTGATAACACCTTTCCCAATTTGAACGTCTGCGACTCGTACTCTTCCATCTGCTCCCGGATACGCTTGATAATGCGACCAAGAGGCCATCTTCCTCTCGGGGTGTCAACTGACATTACGATGACCACATCACCCACTTGCCACTTCTTCCTCTTGTTTAGTCCAGGGAGCCACTCCCACGTCCATCGATGCCAAAAGTGTCGGAAAAGCTCTTGCACTCGGCGCCACCTTCGTCTGGGGTTGAAAGCGACATTGTCTACACTCTCAGGCGCAAATCGTCCTCCCACTTGCCCATGCAAGAAGTGGTTGGGTGTCAGAGGTACTATGTCTTCCGGACTGACTGATTGGTAGGTCAGTGGTCGAGAGTTGATCAGTCCCTCAGGGCTCAGCCCCCACGACTGCACTTAGAAGCTCTTCAACTGTAATGTCAGCACGACCCAAAATGGCATAGATATCTTTCTTTGCCGCCTTTATCATTATTACTTCATGGACACCACTGAAATGTGGGACGAATGGTGGATGGAAGTGCCACTTGACTCCATAACTGGCTGTAGTATAGTGTCCTGGATCCTTTCTTTATCCAAGGCTTTCAATTCCTTCAACTCGTTGTTCCCCCCAACAAAGTTAGTTCCATTGTCGGGAAGGACGTCCCTTGGAACACCACGTCGCGATGCCATTCGAAAGAATGCATTAAGGAAGGAGTCGGTATCAAGACTGTACGCTACTTCAAGATGCACCGCTCTGGTAGCCAGACAGGTAAACAAGCACCTTGCTTGGTGATGAAAGGTCCACCAAAGTCGACAGAGGTCTGGTTGAGATTACCCAATATCGGGCGGGCAGCTGGGCAAGTACTTGATTGGTTCCTCCATGCAGACCCTGTTCGTGAGCATCCTTGATTATCTGCTTATTAACCCAATGACTCCGGATAACGGGCTTCCCATGGCAGGCTCTCTGCATAGCAACGTCTTCCATCACACCTCAGTACACCATCTTCATCTGCTTTCGGTCTCAACGGTAGTAACTCTGATCCAAGGGGTAGTTCCTTCCCTGCCCTCAAAGCTCGGATCTCCTCTCTGAATGCTTCTTGTTGAGCGAGTATGATGAAATGCCTTCCTTCGCTGGTGATTTGTTCTGGTTTGATTGGTCCTTTTCTACGAAGGTTTGGCGGCAACCGACAATTATCTACGAAACGATTCACTCTTGAAGAGACTCTGGTGAGTTTAGTCCAACTTGAGTATCTTGTTGGGTCCAGGCGCTTCTCACTGGTTGATGTAACAAGGTCTGATCTGCGACTTGCTTCTGTGCAAGGTACTGCTTACGGATCTTTATGTTTGGTTCACATTTAGCTTGAATCTTTGTCTCGGGCCATTCTGTCTGATCTTGCATCAGAAATGAAGCGATCAAAACAAGGAAAGGAATTTGAGGAACCCACCGCCCACACACCCACCATTTGTCTTCTTTAGCGAGTTCGGTAACGTTCAATCCTCTCATCAATAGGTCAGTTGGATTCTGTTTTGTTGGTATGTGTCTCCACTGTGCTGCATTGGTCATGTTCTGGATCTCCCCCACACGATTCGCCACAAACGGTTTGAATGACCGACTTCGTCCTCGTCGACCCGCTGATGAGCTTTCCTCGACAGACAACAGATGGTGTCAAGAATCCAAGAGGATCAAACAAGGTAGCTATTTTCCTCAGAAAGCTGCGTTTGGTTTCTTGACATTTCTCGGGTGGGTTGGCTTGAAATCTGAACTCGTCCTCTTTGGAGGACCAGTACAGTACAGTACAGTACAGTACAGTACAGTACAGTACAGTACGGTACGGTACGGTACGGTACGGTACGGTACGGTACGGTACAGTACAGTACGGTACGGTACGGTACGGTACGGTACGGTACGGTACGGTACGGTACGGTACGGTACGGTACAGTACAGTACAGAGTAAAATACAGTACACAACACTCCCAGGGTCTTGACAGCAGGTAGCTCACCCTTATCAAGATCCACCTCTGTTGCACAATCTGATGATGGGATATGCTGTAAAACCTGAGGATCATTTGACAGCCACTTTCTCGCATGTATCCCTGCAGTGGCCAAAGCTGACATACAACTCGATTCCAGTTTCCACATCAGAGACTGAATTGCTGTCATCCGTGTACGTACTCTCCAGAACGGTCTCGGCTGCTAACATAATGGGATCTCTGGCTGATGCTTCTGGGCATGCTGTCTGGCAACAAACTTTGCTTGAAACGGAGACGTGTTTATATGCACCAAAGCCAACACGTGTGTGTCTATGTCTCGCCACAGGAAACGATGATATGGTCGATCTTCTGGATTCAACCTGATTTGAAGATAGATCTCTTTAGTGTCACACGTCAAGGCCACAGGGTTTCATCGGAATTTCAGCAGTACTGCAAACAGTTGATTTTGCAGGTTTGGCCCTTGAAGTACAGCATCATTAAGAGACACATCTTGGTATTTATGATCAGGCTTCTTTTCTTCTGGCAACACTTTGCGAACATATTCTTTCTTCTGGTAATCGTTAATTACTTCAGTATAGGCTTGGCCAACTTCAGGGGATTTCTGCAGTCGTTTCTCTGTGTTTTGCAGTCGACGTAGCGCGATACTGTAGTTGTGTTGTCTGGTAGTACTCCTTTACTGCTTTCCATGGCATACCAACACTGTAATGGCTATCATTACAGGTGAGAGAATGTTGCTGTCTCTGTTGCTAGCTTCTCCTCTGGGTTGACAGTCTGTTTCCTTGGGCTCGTCAATGTCCCAAGAAAGGTGAAGGTTGTCTGGTTTCTAGCAGCCCCTTCCTTAGGGTTACCAATGCAGGTCCATCCTAATTGGGTCAATCTGGCTATGGGCTCTCCTAGTTGTCCTCTGAGATTTTCCAGCGAATACAGTAAGTCTGACTGATCTACTCCAATCATTAGATCGACGATCTGGGTCCTACGGATGGGAACTCAATCTCCTTCAAATGCTGCCGTTTAGACTTGTACACCTTCCAATCTACTTCTATGCTACCAGACACTCGTTCTGTTGTATAGGCAGAGACTTCCTTGAACGTCTTTCCATCTAAACTGCTAATCTGGAAATCGACTATGGAGTTGTGTAACTTTTCCTGGTAGTCATTCAGTACATTCACAGTCAGTTCACAAGACCCACCTTCAAGGCCAAGCTCTCAAGCAACATCACTTTTCAAGTAAGATGAACTGCTACCTTCAGCTAAGAGAGCATTTACATTGACTTTCTTGGTCCCATTGATTAGGTACACAGGAACAGTTCGCAAGGCTACGAATTCTAATTCTTTGCCATGGTGGTTGTGAGGGTGGTATGGGGGCCTTTGGCAGACTGATCCACTTCATTTACATGGGCTGAGGGATTCTGTAGGTTTTTCTCCTCTCTTTCGTTTCCTTGATCAGTTACTCTGCTTTGTTGTACTTCCACTTTGTCTCCATGGAGCATTCTGTGATGCGAGCTTTGCTTCGTTGACTATCAGCTCGTAGAAAACTCGGTCTCGTTTTCTAATTGTTAAATATTTAACGAAAGTGACGTAACAGCTGACCGACATTGAGAATTAACTAGAGTATGTTAACCAATAAGAAACATATATATAATAAGTACATTCTTTTTCACTTGATTTATCATTTTTGGAGAATTTTAAGTTGTTAACTGAAGGTTTAACGAAGTTACGTCTGAACTAATAAAACATAACCACTTTAATTTTATCCCAGAGCCACGGCGCGATTTGCCGTTCATGCAAAGCCTGGGACGAGGGTGCTTCCCTCCATTTGCACGCGTGTTAAAAAACCATACCATATAAATACGAAGTCCAATACGAAGTATAATTCCATCCACTGAACGCCACGCGGTTTTTCAAATTAGAACGTCGGTTTGTTTCCGCGGTTTGGATTATTGCATGGATATGCAGTTGTAACAAAGAAGCAACAGAAATTGGTTGGCGGATCTCAACATTTTAACACACAGCAGGTAAATAAATCGTCGGTTATTTTCGAATTAGTAAACAGGTAATTTGTCTGATCATTCGCCAAAACCCCATAGTATATAAAAAAACTTGTGGGTATCTGGACCGATAAAATTGCGGGTTGAATTGAAGTCCTCAGGTCGCGCTGGTCAAAACACTGAGGGCTCACCAGTTTTCGGTAATATTTCGTCTCACATGTTTTTTAAACTGCCTGTATTTTGCTGGAATATTTGACTACAACGCATACGGAAAATGCTGCTGGATTAATCACTCAAGTAATATCAGCATGTCCGACATTCAGAAATTGTTTAATTGTGTTTTAAACTACAATTCTACCATAACATTAAATTGTCCCACGTTACTGTAAATATTCACCTATTTTTGCATGTCTACCGCTGCCTGACTAGAAAATTTCCTCTTGAATTTTTTTTCCTGTTTTTCTATTTAAAAAATAAAATACGGGGGAACAATAACGTTGTGTCCTGTCACAAGAACGAGGTGTAAACAAAACAAACTTAACAAATATGCATCTGACCAAGATAATAGTGAGTTTTCCCATTTTTAAAATACTTCCCCTTAAGCCAAAAACTTGAAAGTTCTACCGCAAATAGCATTTTACAGTATCTTCTTCTGTTTGATATATGTTTCAAAGTTGTGCGTTATGCATTTTAAAAACAATATCCGAATTTCTACAACAGTTGTGAGAAGTCCATTTGATATTACTTGACGAGCAATATATGTGGTGCGAACATTTTGGACATTTTAAAAAGTTACACACAACACAGAAACTTAAAATATACATCAAATGAAAGCTTATGAAATGCCTAATAACATACGTAGACAATGTATTTCTACCATACATAGTTTGGACGTTATTAGCCGTCTTCTTCCGTAAACAAATATGGCAGGATTACCATGATAATCAAGAATTGTGAAACTTTGGCCTGGAAGCCTCGTTTTCATGAAGCGTGACGTAATTATCGAAAAGGTGTATTGTTTAACGTCCCTACCTTTGTGACTTGCTCCGTGTGATTTAGAGCGTCAACAAATTCCGGTATGGATATCAATTCGAGATTCAGACCCCGTTTACACGATGCCGGTACAATTTGAAAACGGAACAAAATCATGCCGTTTAGGCCTTGCGTTTACACGATACTGGCACAAAAATAACATGAAATGTTGTATGCTGTATTTGCATACCAGCATGATTTTGTTCCGTTTTCAAATTGTACCGACATCGTGTAAACGGGGTCTCAAATTCAACCTTGCATAAACAACGTCGTCGTTGTTCCAATCTAGCAAACATGATTCAAGTTCCATTTTCAGAATCCAAATCAATTATAACTACAACTACTGAGAAACGTACGATTTGCACTAAGTTCAACGGCTATCAACAGCAAATTACGACTATCTGTAACAGTACATCTTATACTCGGCGTGTATCGACAAAAATACCCAGATGTCATAACCCGTACAATTGTATTTCCATAAATACAAGCCAAGCACATTTGTATGTGCTTGACTTGTATTTATGGAAATACAATTCTCCGGGTTATGACATCTGGGTATTTCTGTCGATACACGCCGAATATAACATGTATTCTTACAGAGATAAGATGTATTGCCAAGCACAGCCTAAATGTCTTATACCATCGCCGCCTAAATGTCTTATATCATCGCTATTTGTCACCAATGCATGCCATATTATGAACAAGGTGGTTGAATTGTGCTGTGTGGTTGCTGTAAACAACCCCTCGCTGGTTCTTATTACCGAGTCATGGCTGGATTCCTATATCCCAAAACAAGGAGGTATCGGACTAAGGGTGTAGGTCTTAGGAACTCTAACCAAGCAAAGTGGTACCAGATGATATATAGATTGGCATCCGCCGATAGCTTTCAGGGAGGTACTCCACCAGCAGAGGCTGTTGCAGATCTGGCGTAGCGACTGCAGAATATATACACCAAGCCCTGGCAACATCCTGCTCCAACCGAAGTCCCGAATATTAATACTCTAGTACCCTGGCCTACTGAACGATGTCCCTCCACCCATACCGTCTGTTGGGCAGGTCAAGATTATATTCAAACACCTCAATTCCAGGAAGGTAACTGGTGCTGATAAAATACCAGCCTGGCTATTAAAGCGGTTCTACGAGGAACTGGCATGGCCTCCGTTGTACATAACATCGTGTGTGCCAACATTGTACAATGCAAATATCCTGAATTGTACAAACATGCTTTGATCAGCCCGGTGCCCAAAGTATATCCACCGAATGATATTGACAATGACTTTCAACGGAACTCTGTTCTGCCGCAGCTTGCCAAAGTCCTCGAAAAACTTCAGCTTAATCTAAACGGACAGGTATAGGATAAAGCCAAGAACGAGGGATTTATGCTATATAAAGACCCGAGGACGCGAAGCGTCCGAGGGCTTTATATAGCATAAATCCCGACGTTCGAGGGTTTTATCCGACTTAAATGATTATTGAGGAGGTTTTCCAACAAAGTTTTGTCTATTTTTTCTACCTTGGACAAAGATTTTCCTAGTTTTTTTCTTCACTTATTTTCTAATTAGTATTCATAGGGTTGTATGCTATATACAACCCTCGCAAGAACAAAGAAAACCGACTCAACAATTATTTAAGACATGAATATTAACCCTAATCAACATGCTTTCACTGCAGGGCGCTCAACTGTGTCTGTGCTCGTGTGCGTTTCGCAAAAATGGTTCAATGTACCAACAACTCTCACGACGGCCGGATGGGTGTTCATGCGCTTTTTCTGGACTTTCGTAAGGCTTTTGATCTCATAGATCATGGAATTCTCCTGCGAAAGCTTGCCGTTATGGTTCAAAGTTCCTTGGAGGGCAGGAGTCAGCAGGTTAATCTAGGAGGCATATTATCATCTGTAATGTCCTGCCCTTTAGGGGTCCACCAGGGCTCTGTTATGTCACCGACGCTATTTAATGTGCATATCAATGATCTCGAAGACTCTATCCCAGAACCATTAGCCGTCGATACGTGCATGTACGCAGACGATTGCACACAGGATGAAGTTGTTCAACTGGGGTCCACAAGCCATATGCAAGAGGTGCTGGACGCCATGAACAACTGGGCTGACAGAACAAGATGATCTTGAACTCGACGAAAACGAAGGACATGCGGATGTGTTTTAAAGATTATGTCCTTGAGCCACATTCACTTAAAATTGGTGAAGATGTAATCGAAAGAGTCAGCTCATTTAAATATCTAGTTGACGAGCAAGAGAATGTTCAAGCTAGGAGCATGCGGATGCTGGACGTCCCTATTGATTCTCTACCATCACTGAAGGAAAGAAGGGACACATTGATTATTAAAGAATATGAGCGTATTAAGAACGATAGTTCGAATCCTTGTAATAAATTTATACCATTGCCCGTTCACCAACCATACAGATTAAGATCTAAAAGGGGCCGACCCCCTATCGTTTCTCGTGCAGAAAGGCATAAACAATCATTTATATACCTAGTTTATACCTAGAGCTAAGTCACAGTCTTTTAAGTAATAGTTACTATTCTTGTACATATAATATGCCATAGCTTTTAATATAGTTATTGTAAATCCATTGTACTTTTACCCTAAAGATCGATATTAAAGACATTATTATAAATTATTATTATTATATGATTTAACTCCTTCCTGACTGAATCAATCTCCTGACTGAATTAGTCTTCTGGGACTGATGCTGACTTTAGTATTTTACTCTGACTAACGCCAGACAGTCACGAAGGGGTTAAAGTGTCTATGAAATGAAAATTAAGTTTGTCTTATTAAAATGACAAAGTAACATCTTTTGCAGTTTTTCGTTTCCCTGCTTTCAGTTTGTTTGATAATTATGTAAATGTCACATGTTGTGACGTACATATGTGGGACTTTAAGATCCACGACGTGGCAAGCTCGGCGATGCGCCCGAAAAAACAAAATAATTCTTAATGAAAACAAAGTGAATGAATAATTTGTAATCCCAAGAGTATATATCAATACCGTCCTCGTTCTGTAAACAACGCCACTCTCAGCACTTTTACGTCTTCAAAACGACGCGAACACAATCAAATGCAAAACAGGAAATTAGCAATAATTTTCATTAAATGAATTGGCCAACTTGAGGAATATATTGCAACGATATTTTAGGAACGCTTCTATTGCCACGAGAGTAAACATGATGACAATCCTTTGCTTTGAAGAACTGGTATGCCAAGAACTACATCTTTAAACTACAAGACAATACATATTGTAGTAAAATTACTTGCCATCAGTTCTTTGACGTTTTATTTAGCCAGAAATAGAGCAAAATATTAATATAGTGTTGTAGACTACAGTTTGAAAACAATTTAAGAATTCTCATCAGAAATCCTCCTGATTTACATAAACTTTAGCTTCGACAACGCTGTTTTTCAAATATTACTATGCCAATAAACTTACCAAATCTGTTTTCACTCATTCATACTTTTCTCGAATATTTTATAGTATGTCACAACCCAATTGTGTTGTAATTGTTGACGCTTGTTCAACATTAAAATCAACAGTTATTAAAGGATAACAAATTCTCATTGTTGCTGTAGATTTTTTTTGGTGAATAAAAATCGTACGCAACATTTTCATTCAATATTCTATATATTTTACAATTACAAATCTCTTCTAGTCGCTCCCCTCAGCTGCCGATTACATTAATATGTCATGAATATTTCAACTTCTGGCCATTATGTTTACAATTTCCTTTTTTTTTATCAATCTTAACTCACCCTTTTAATTTTCACGACGCGAGAAACCCGGAGAACTCGGAGAAAAACTTTTTGGTTGACTGCAAGGGTTCGCAACCTCAGATGCGAAGGAAGTCGCTCTGATGACTGAGCTACTAAAGCTCTGTAGTAGATGATGGATATCGGTCAAGATATATCAGCTTATTTCATTTTTAAAAAAAAACAAGGCCCAAAATTATGTTTATTTTAAGTAGATACTTCACTTAAATCATTATATATGTATGTATTTATTTATTTATTTATTTATTTATTTATTTATTTATTTATTTATTTATTTATTATTTATTTATTATTTGGTTATTTATTTGTCACTGTTAAACTGTTTATATAGTTACATACACGACCACGCCAGTTTTTTGCTGCCATATACTATTGTGAACAATTTATCGTGTTTTATAAATAGATATTCTGACTAACTTATTTGTTTTGTTTTGTTTTGTGTTGTGTTGTGTTGTGTTGTGTTGTGTTGTGTTGTGTTGTGTTGTGTTGTGTTGTGTTGTGTTGTGTTGTGTTGTGTTGTGTTGTGTTGTGTTGTGTTGTGTTGTGTTGTGTTGTGTTGTGTTGTGTTGTGTTGTGTTGTGTTGTGTTGTGTTGTGTTGTGTTGTGTTTGTTGTGTTGTGTTGTGTTGTGTTGTGTTGTGTTGTGTTGTGTTGTGTTGTGTTGTGTTGTGTTGTGTTGTGTTGTGTTGTGTTGTGTTGTGTTGTGTTGTGTTGTGTTGTGTTGTGTTGTGTTGTTTTATTTTGTTTTGTTTTGTTTTGTTTTGTTTTGTTTTGTTTTGTTTTGTTTTGTTTTGTTTTGTTTTGTTTTGTTTTGTTTTATTTTATTTTAAGGGCTAAATTCCCCTGTAAATGCGAGATGAAATCTATCCCTTTTAGTAAAGCTAGCGCTATGGCCAAAAGGGTCATTTCGCCCTTATTAAAATACTTCCTAAAAGCTTTAAAATCTAAAATGGTATTTCCAGAAATGGATTGGTGGGACAGAGAAAGTATAACATCGCCTCAGACAGCTACGATTTTACAAAATGTACTGTTTTGAATTAGAACGTAAGCAAAGAACGCGAAAGTCAATTATCTTCAATATGTTTCTGTAAATATTTCGGTAATAATTAATTGGACAGTAAAAAATCTGTGCGTGTTCCAAGTTCTGGTTTTATAATAATGAACTGTTGAGCCAAGATCAAGTAAAACAATTGCGTTGTCTTATAGTTCACTACCAGTTCAAAGCTGTCAACTTTCTAGAATGAAGCAATACAGTTTAATTTAATCTTGTCGATATAGTAGAAATGTTTATATTTGCCTGGGGCCGGTTGTTCAAAAGCCGATTAACTTAACCCAGGATTAGCGCTAACCCAGGGTTAAAAATCCTTTACCCTAGGTTAACTAATCCTGGGTTAATTTGGCGTTGCTCAAACGTGGATTAGTGGTGCGATTAGTTAACCCAGGGTTAAAAAAATTAACCCACGGTTAAAAAGAGCGCGAAAAACAAAATGACGGAAAAAAATTTAGACAAAAACGAAAGAAAGCGAAAATTGAATTTTTCTACGTCAGAAATCAATAAAATAACTGAACTAGTGGAAGAAAACCTTCAAGTAATTCAGTCAAAGTTGACAAATTCAATAACAAACAAAACGAAGCAAGAAACATGGGCGAAAATTGCCAGGCAAGTTAACGCAATCGGGGTTGCTCACCGCTCCGTGCAGGACATAAAAGACAAATGGAAAAATTTACAGACCACGGCAAAGAAGGAGTTTGCGCGGCAAAGAGGAAGCTTTGGACTGACAGGGGGTGGTCCACCGTGTAAAAAACCAAAAGAAGCCACGGAGAAGATAATGCGACTCTTCGAAAACGCTCCGTCTTTCACCGGACTACATGGTTTTGAAACAAGCGGTAAGTTAAAATACAATTTTTGGGCGAGTTTAGGCAGGGTTGTTACCTTAACCAGTCTCCCGATTTTACGGTAAATTGATGCGCATGACAACAAGAAATCATTTCATAACAATATGGCTGACTTCATAATTTACGGAAAGACATATTTACGGCGGTTTATAGCAGAGAAAGATAAGTATTTTTGTTTTATACTTTGATAAAGGAAATCGAAAGCTCGCGGTTTCTTTTGCATGATGTATTTAGACGAAATATAAGGCGAAACAGTCCGAATACTGAAAAGTCGATTGTGCATTCTGTCAAGTTTTAATATTTTTATTTAGCGATAACTATTTGTTTAATAGTCTCGTAATTTCATGCACAGTGAAGTCAATTTTAATATGGTCATTGTTTTGTTCTTTGCGTAGGGGAATCAGTGACGTTGGAAGAACAGAGCAGTTTTCAACCAGTGCCAGAGAAAGCTCAAAGCTTTGCACTTGACAGCGATGACGACCTAAATATGACCCCACCACCTTCCTATACACCAGTTACCCCTATTAATGTGGAGCAGAATACTAGACCTTCACCTACACCCCTACCTGCAGGCACCCTGACCAAACCCGAACCGAAAAAGAAGAAGGTTACCCAGCAAGTTGTGCTGGAAATGCAGCTGGAAGTCCTCAAATTGCAAAAAGAAATGATGCTACTCAAGAATGAGAAACTAAGGCTTCAGGTAACACAATTAAAAGAACAAGCAAACAGCTGTACTTTAATGTCTTCAATAGAAAATTTATAATTTTTAAATGACAAATTTACATTATTTATAACAGGGTGGCATGGCCCACCTGCATAGTTGGAGCTTTTCCAGTGTGCTCCCAGTATTTGGATGAGAAACGGGCCCTAAGAAGCCCTCGCAATCTTTGAAAGTGGACCCTTCAGTCTTATTTTCCTGGTGCCTTTTCAGAGAGCCATGCCGTCCCTGATTTAATATATTATAATCTTGTTGAGCATTTACAGCCTGAATGGGATCTGATGCCCCTTTAATAGAATTTTGCATACTTCTCAATTATGTTGGACCAATAAACTGTGAGTGTTGAATGAAGAACCGTATGTGATTGGTCCAACATAATTAAGAAATAGCCCTTTCAGGCTGTAATATTTAAAAATTATTAAATTACGCATGATATGAAGAATTGATGCACCATTACAGGAATGTTTTCCTAATTAAGAACATTACATGTATTTGTATTTCAATATATTACAACATTCTTGTTTGAATGGGGCCACAAAAAATTTTATTAGAGGTTTCTGGGTAGACTTCTATCATTCAATTTTGAAAGGTTAGTCGCATAATAAATCAAACATGTATAAAATATAGCAAGACCTTTTAGATCAACCCCTTGTTTTGGGGGCCCCAATGTTATATGGTAAATTACTATAGAATGTGGTGAATTAGGACAATTTTCCCCATGTTTCCCAATTCTACCCACTCTGTTGTAATGTACTAATTATTTTACATACATAGTCATTGACATACTGTTTAGTAAACTACTGCATAAATTGTTGTGTGGTGTATATGCTATTTCAATTAGAAAAAGTTGTTTGTGATATGTGCCCTGATTTGTCTTCCTGTGTCATGACCAACATGTGCTTCAACCTCTGGCTCCTCCAGATCAATATCCTCATCTTCCTCCGGCTCATTAAACATGATTGCAATATTCTGCAGGATCGCACAAGCACCAATCAACAAACAGACTTTCTCTGGTTTCATCCTAATCTCCAAGTGTAGTAGGTGGAACCTTCTCTTCCATCGCCCAAATACTTGCTCGATCAGCACACGCGTTTTCCTTAATGACCGATTAAATGCCCTTTCTTTTGCTGTGGTGGGATCTGAGTAGGGTGTCATAAGGTAGGGTTTTAAGGCGTAACCACTATCTCCCAATAAGATTCCATCTTCCAGTGATGTATGGTGTTGCTCTAAATACTCTTGTATCTGGGATGTTCGGAATATGTGACTGTCATGGACACTTCCTGGCCATCGCGCAACTACATTTATGAACTTTCCTAGTTTTATTAAGAAATGAGATGTATTTTAAATCTATAGCAAATATAACTATAATTGACACAGTACATATATAATAATTTACCTCGGTCATCGCAAATTGCTTGAACATTAATGGAATGGTAGCGTTTCCTACTCACATAGAAATTCTCGTCTAGATGTGGTGCCTGGATTCGAATATGCGTGCCATCGATACAACCAATAACACCGGGGAAACGGGCCATCTCGTAAAACCCATTCTTCATTGCCTCTTTCTTTTGATTTGAGGGCCAACGGATAAACTGCTCTCGTTTGTTTGAAAGAGCCGCACATACATCCCGTACTACTCGCGATACGGTGGACTTGTCAACACCAAATGTGTCTCCGATAACCTGTAGGAAGCTACCGCTCGCAAGAAACCGTAGCGCGATGAGGACTTGGACCTCGGGAATTAATGCAAAATTTCGGTCAGTATCGCGAACAAGGTCATCGTATAGTAAATTTGTTATATAATTTATTGCTTGGCTACCAAATCTGTACCGAATTCGCAATTCTGCATCAGTTAAACCTTGAATGTTCAAGTTATTGTGACGATATCGCCGTTCTCTGCGCGGAAAATTCCGTATTGGTACAACAAACTGTAAAACATCCGCCATGATATTTTGTACTTAACCCAGGATTAAAAAGTTAACCCACCTAGCTAGGTGGGTTAAAATTTTCATCAATTTTAACCCTGGGTTAAGACTAATCGAGCTTTGTGCAACGCAAATTAACCCAGGTTTAAAATTTAACCCTGGGTTAGGGATTTTTAATCCTGGATTAACGCTAATCGGCTTTTGAACAACCGGCCCCTGATGTCTACTATTCAGTGTTTTCTCTCTTTTTTTAGTTAAATCAATTGCTAACGTTACCTGTGCTTTTGTGAATATAACGGAAGGTGAAAACTTTTCATGTATTTGTTATGGCGTGGGTGGTAGTCCTCCTCCTACTGCATATTGGCTTAAAGATAGCAATGTGCGTGCTATGGGATATAGGAGTGCCCTACTGGACATAAGAAACATCAGTAAGAAGGACAATGGGACATACACTTGTCGAGTGAAAAGTGGAACTTTAACTGACGAACAAGGAGTTGACATTACTGTTTTTGGTAAGTATATTTACTTCATATGTTGTTGAAATAATCATTGTGGGACAGTGAACTCAGGTGGAGAATAATAATAATTTCTGGTCCTACTACGAGTGATGAACCATACTGAGTAAGTTCAGAGAAAAACTGTCCTCGACCGCGACTGGGCCTTCAGTTTACTAGTCCAACCGAGCTACAGTTGAGAGCAGGTCGTGGAATGATGGTACTTTGTTTCTGATATTTCGACACTGAAATCTAGTTTCTTTAATATCAAGAGACGATCATAACTCTTCATCTTATTTTGTTGGAATAATTATTGTAGGACAGCGAACTCAGGTGGAGAATAATGATATTGAGTGTTACTCTGAGTGATGAATTATACTGTACTTGACCGCGCAGCTGGGATTTGAACCCATAACCTGTGGTTTACTAGTCTGACAATACCGACTGAGCTACATGGTCAAGTTAAGAGCACGTCGTGGAATGATGGTACTTATATTTGATTGAAGTCTAGTTTCTTCAATATTGAGAGCCTCAACTCATCATTTTATGTTGTTGGAATAATTATTGTGGAACAGCGAACTGCATGAACTGAAGTGAAGTGAAGTGAAGTGGAGTATAATGATACTAGGTGCTACTACGAGTGATGACCCATACTGGGTATAAGTATAGAAAAAAGCTCAACTTCACTGGGATTTGAACCCATGACCTTTGGTTTACTAGTTTGACGCTTTCTACTTTCCCGGGAGGGTTCGTCATGCACTTAGAGTAGCACTTAATATCATTATATAAGAGTGGTACGTGTACATCTGATACATCTATAGATATGTAGCGAGTTTAGTAAAATGTAAAAAAATGTAACAGTCAGACCTTTTTTATTAGGTTTTTTTTTATATTAGTTTTTGTTTTGTTTTGTTTTGTTTTGTTTTGTTTTGTTTTGTTTTGTTTTGTTTTGTTTTGTTTTGTTTTGTTTTGTTTTGTTTTGTTTTGTTTTGTTTTCTCTTTCCTTTTCTTTCTTTCTTTTTCTGTTTTGTTTTGTTTTGTTTTGTTTTGTTTTGTTTTGTTTTGTTTTGTTTTGTTTTGTTTTGTTTTGTTTTGTTTTGTTTTGTTTTGTTTTGTTTTGTTTTGTTTTCTCTTTCCTTTTCTTTCTTTCTTTCTTTTTCTGTTTTGTTTTGTTTTGTTTTGTTTTGTTTTGTTTTGTTTTGTTTTGTTTTGTTTTGTTTTGTTTTGTTTTGTTTTGTTTTGTTTTGTTTTGTTTTGTTCTGTTTTCTCTTACCTTGCTAATGCCTTGCCTTGCCCTCCCCTTGCCTTGCCTTGCCCTGCCTTGCCTGGCCTTGCCTGGCCAACACCGCTGCCAAACGTTTTGCGCATGCGCGACGTCCGAGCTCGTCCCAGGCTCGTCCTCAGGAAAAGAGCAGGAAAACACTGGAATGTTTGGACTAAAATTGGTAATAGGTAATTTGTGCATGGCTTCTTTGTCAATATTGTAACATATTCTGAATTTACCCCTTCATAATTTTCTTTTTTTCAATCTTTCCTTTTTTTAAAACACAAATGAATAGTCGAATCTTACTTAGTCTCACTGTCTGGTTGTTGTTGCCACGGCTAGTTCCCACTTCTCTTGCAATGTTTATTCTAGCGAATTCACGCGTGCGCAAACGTTTGGCAGCGGTGTTGGCCTTTCCTTGCCTTGCCTTGCCTTGCCTTGCCTTGCCTTGCCTTGCCTTGCCTTGCCTTGCCTTGCCTTGCCTTGCCTTGCCTTGCCTTGCCTTGCCTTGCCTTGCCTTGCCTTGCCTTGCCTTGCCTTGCCTTGCCTTGCCTTGCCTTGCCTTGCCTTGCCTTGCCTTGCCTTGCCTTGCCTTGCCTTGCCTTGCCTTGCCTTGCCTTGCCTTGCCTTGCCTTGCCTTGCCTTGCCTTGCCTTGCCTTGCCTTGCCTTGCCTTGCCTTGCCTTGCCTTGCCTTGCCTTGCCTTGCCATGCCTTGCCTTGCCTTGCCTTTCCTTGTCTTGCTTTGTATATTTCTAAAACTATTATTATTTTATTAAAACAATTATGTGTGATTTTCTCTCTCTTTTGTTTCAGATAAACCAGTTGTTGACGTTACTTGTCATACTTCTGTATCTATTAAAGAAGGAAATGACTTTTCCTGTAATTGTTCTGGAAATGATGGCAGTCTTCCTCCTAGTGTAATGTGGTTAAAGGATAATAAGAAGTTGATTACTGTGGATAATATTTTGACATTGCGCAACATTAGCAACCTCAACAATGGGACATATGTGTGTCGTGTACAAAGTGGTAATAAAGAGGAAGGAAAACAAGTTGACGTTACTGTTCTCTGTAAGTGCACTTACTCCACCATTTGACATGAATCTTTTCTTATAGCAAATTAGTTACGCACGCATACGGATGGTACATTTCGTGCACAGTCTGTCACTTATACACATGGTAGAATTACATCACGACCCGTAAACACACACTTTACAGTTTATCAAAGTGTGTCAAGCTGTGCCATGCGAAACATTATAGAGAGCTAAAGCAAATACGACGCCAATGTCAACGCCAACGCCAACGCCAACGCAAACGCAAACGCAAACGTCAAGGACAACGTCCTTAATACAATAGAATTTTTCTCACACAACAAAGAAGATGAATAATTTTTAGTCCCAAGAGTAATCGTAACGCCGTTCCCGTTCTACATACAACGTTATTCAGATCATGTCCACGTCTTCAGGACGACGTTAACTCGTGAAACGGCGAAACCTGTTACTTGAGACAAACTATTCCACAAAATAGGGTTAGTTCTTCAAACTATATGCGACAAAATCTTTCCGTCGTCCTAGTTTGATTGAACTGCCTATTGTGTCAATTTACTACCCATAGTTCATTTCAATAATTCTTCAACTGCGCATTTACATATAGTATTCATACGTTTCGTACCAATCGTATGGATTGTCAACCACGCTCCATCAAATAAACAAATTATCCTTGCAATATATCAAAAATCGCCTGTGGAAATGAGCCTTTAGTTTTTCTACTGTGATATCCGCTTTGTATATCGGTAAAACATGCCGTCATTTACACACCAGGGTCTGCGAGCATATGGGCATTTCGGCCTACACAGGTAATGAGATTCCTTTTCCTTCCCAATCATCTAGTGTCTTAACACATACGAAAAAAACCGGACATCCGATTTCCTTTGAAGATTTTTCCATTCTCTCCACCGGTAACTCTCGCAGTTCAAGGTCCTCCTTAAAGAGAGTTTATTAATATCTAAAACGAATCCTTCACTTAATGCCAACATCAGTTCCTTTCCGTTAGCGTTGTTTTGATCTCCTGACACGACGCTACACCTATCACCTTTCTCTATTTCCTTATTTCTATTTTTGTAATTACCTAGGTTATTTAAGCCGAGAATTTATGTAAATCTATATCACTCTGATGATGTTACTCGTGTAGTGACGAAACGTTAGTTTTTTATTAAAGTATTTCAATCTACTCAATGTATTCCTATTCGATATGGTGTTTTTAAAAGTTATCTGCTGGGCAATAATATTTATCACCCGACTACGTTTTCCGCCTGGTACTTCCATCGCTGAAATCTATATGACACAGTAGAAAAACTAAAGGCTTGTTTCCACAGGCGATTTTTGATATTTTGCACGAAGTGTTTGTGGACGTTTTTTGATATATTGTCGCGAAGTGTTTGTGGACGTTTTTTGATATATTGTCGCGAAGTGTTTGTGGACGTTTTTTGATATATTGTCGCGAAGTGTTTGTGGACGTTTTTTGATATATTGTCGCGAAGTGTTTGTGGACGTTTTTTGATATATTGTCGCGAAGTGTTTGTGGACGTTTTTTGATATATTGTCGCGAAGTGTTTGTGGACGTTTTTTGATATATTGTCGCGAAGTGTTTGTGGAAGTTGATCGTCTCGGGTAGTTTAGTCAAGTAATATGAAGTAAGCATTATCTGTATATCTTGCGTTTTATTTTTATTCTTTATAAGACAAACCAACTATGGTATCGTTCACCAGCAACGCCAGTGAGGACAATGGCAAACTTGGTGACATTGTTCATCTAACATGCGTCGCCACTGATGGTTATCCCAAGCCAACATACCGAATTACGTTTAAAGGAAAGACCGTCTCAAGTACAGGAGTATTAATAATTGAAAATGCAGACTCTGATGATATTGGAACATATACCTGTTTTGCCAATAATACCGCTGGTTCAAGAGAGAAAAGCTTAGTTCTCAATGTGACAGAAACTGGAGGCAAAACTCCGGCGCCAATGACCACACCAACGCCAAGCACCACACCAGTGCCAAGCACCACACCAAGAAGAAACACAATTGCTTGTACAGGTAAAGAGAACATGATTAATTTTTTGATTGTTTGCATGGAGAAAGATTGTAATGAAAGCGAGAATTTATTGTAACGCCACGTTTCTTATTTATTGCTCATCTTTCGACCTGTTGACTCGGACCTTCATCAGAGCAAATGCCAACATCGTGTTGGCTCACGTCGCGTCATATAAACAAAACAACTAAACAACCAGAATGACGTAAGATCACAATGGCGTAGTTACGTGCTTATACGTTTATTCTAAAATTAATTAAATGAGATAATGGAATCAGAATTGTTGATCGAAGAGAGCGAATCAAGTGCTGTTCAATGGCTGACCCTCGTGTGAAATCGTAGGAGAGTATATATTGTTAAAGATAAATATACTTGTCTTGTTTTGTTTTGTTTTGTTTTGTTTTGTTTTGGTTTGGTTTGGTTTGGTTTGGTTTGGTTTGGTTTGGTTTGGTTTTGCTTTGCTTTGCTTTGCTTTGCTTTGTTTTGTTTTGGTTTGGTTTGGTTTTGGTTTTGGTTTTGGTTTTGGTTTTGGTTTTGGTTTTGGTTTTGGTTTTGGTTTTGGTTTTGGTTTTGGTTTTGGTTTTGGTTTTGGTTTTGGTTTTGGTTTTGGTTTTGGTTTTGGTTTTAGTTTTGGTTTGGTTTGGTTTTGTTTTGATTTAATATTATTTTGTTTTGTTTTGATTGCGTAGTGTGGTATTGCGTTGTGGTTTGGTGTGGTGTGGTGTGGTGTGGTGTGGTGTGTTGTGTTGTGTTGTGTTGTGTTGTGTTGTGTTGTGTTGTGTTGTGTTGTGTTGTGTTGTGTTGTGTTGTGTTGTGTTGTGTTGTGTTGTGTTGTGTTGTGTTGTGTTGTGTTGTGGTGTTGTGCTGCGTTGTGTGGATGGTGTGGTGTCGGGGTGGCGTGGTGTTGCGCTGCGCTGCGCTGCGCTGCCATCCGCTGTGCTGTGCTATGTTTTGAAGTGTAGTGAAGTGAAGTGAGGTGAGATGAGGTGAGATGAGGTGATGTGATGTGATGTGAGCTGAGGTCGTGTGGTGTGGTGTGGTGTGGTGTGGTGTGGTGTGGTGTGGTGTGGTGTGGTGAGATGTGAGGTGATGTGATGTGTTCTGATTTGTTTTGTTTTGAGTTCACTAGAATTGTACTTCGCTTTCCTTTCTACAGAAAAAGCAATTTCTGACAAGAAAAATGGTGGAACAGAATGGTATATAGTTGTTATCGCAGTATTTTGTGGGATAGGCATTGGGATTGTATTCTCTTTCACTGTAATGTGGTTGTATCGACGAAGGAAAGAAAACAGAGATCATCCAAAACCTTCTGAAACACGTGGGGGTCCTGAAACCCACGATAATCCTTCTGTCTATCAAGAATTGGACTTACAGCGAATGAATAAGGAAGATAATTATCAGTCACTGAGGAAGACTTCAAGGCATGTTGGACATCAAGAACCAATCGCTGAAGCTGCAGAGTCTAGTTATCAGGAATTGGATAAAGTGAGGGGAAGTAACGATGATAATAATTATCAGTCTTTAAATCGTGTTTAGACATGCCACGTAGTTGGTATGTTCATTACGGTCAATGTAAAAGGCGGAATGACAAAATGTGCGATTTTTAAACGAATATTAAGTCTGTCTTATTTAAAAGAACACTTAAAATGACAAAGTAACGTCTTTTGCAGTTTTTCGTTTCCTTGCTTCGTTCTTAAGATATTTCAATTGTTTGATATGTAAATTAAACATATTGACGTCACATGTGCATAATGCGTTATCGGAGATTATATATCTTATCAAATATTATCAAATATAATCGCTTGAAAAATCTACATGTTTGGTGTTGTGGAAGGAACACATCCACACGACAACACGCTTCCTTATAGAATTAGTGTGGTTTGATAATAGCAACAACATTTCTTTACTGATGACGTGTGATGAATATGCACATGTGACGTCAAGATATTTAATTTGTATATCGAACAAACTGAAATCTCTCTACAACAAAGCAAGTAAACCAAAAACTACAAAAGATGTTTCTTTGTCATTTTAAATGTTCTTTTAAATAAGACAAACTTAATTTTCTTTTTGTAAGCACTTTAAGAGCTAAATTTTTTAACATTTTTACTAGCCTTTTTACACTTAGTATAATATAAGGTTTTTAAAACCACATTGCACGTATCTGGCAAAAACTAAACATTTTATACCAATCTGTAGTCAAAAGTAACTACGTCATGTATTTAAGAGTATATTTGCAAAGTAATTTGGGAAAATGGTTTGTAGCATTACAACATTTAACATGCACGTAAGGCGGTATGCAATTTTTCAAGCAATTTGCCTCGCAGTTTGGTTGCGACAGGTTTTATCTTGATTAAATAGTAGTTCAATAAAAAGAAATAAAAAAATTTCCAACAGTTCTAACCACCCCATCGGTGGCCTCATTGGAATGGTGAAACAATACGAAATGTTTGAATAAGAATAGAGTTTAATTCCCATAGGACAAGGATTGTGCACCAATATGGGCGCCATTTCATTGTTTCTGTGCACCAATATGGCCGCCGTGAAGTCAGATGAAAACCTCTCTCCTCCGCAGAGGCTCGGAGGGGCAGGCGTGCGGGTGAGGGAAGACGCGCGGGGAATGATGGGAAGAGGGAAAGAAAATGAGCCTCTGCCAATCTCGTTCCCAGTCGTCATCCCGCGCGGTTGCTGTGAGGCGGGGAAGACTCTGGGGAAATCGAATTTTCATAGAATTCCTATTGGATGCTTAGAAACAATGACCTTGACCGGATGTCACCTTTCAACGGAAAGGAAAACCCGCAAAGGCGAACCCTTTCTGTTCCAAGCAACATCACAAAAATGCATTGTCGCTGTTGCCGTAAGTTTATTGCAAAGAATTATGTTAATTTGTTTGAAACTAAGAAAGCGTTGACTGAAAATATTATACATGCAATAGAGCAGTACGGTGGAATAATAATTAAAGAGCGCGACATTGGACGCTTGTCAACTGTTGTTTGTAAATCGTGCTATCTTCTTGTGAAAGGCATTCAAGACCGCGTGAAGAAGTTTTCGTCACTTTGCCAAACTGGAAACACTTGTAGTGAGGCAACTACTGGTAAACGGTTAATGAGTGTACGAAGTCCTGCACAAAAAACGATGTCGCCATCTGTTTCTTCTAAATCAAAGCGTGTCAGGCAATCGACTTCAACTTCAACTCATAGCCGTGAAACGCAATCATCGCAGGATTCACACGTATTTCCACAATCGTTGTTATCTCGGTTCAACACGATCGCTCCGGCTATTGTCCCAGACACGTCGACACCCGAGCAAACTACTGACAAAAAATCTAAGAAAGAGAGCAGGTGTCATGAAATTCTACGGTCTGCAGGTCTTCGAAATATCCAGGTACGAATATGACACTTAACAGTATAATTAACTTTGTTTATGTACTGCATCGCCTCGCTTTATTTACATTGTGTTTTTATATATTCTTAGGCCTGTTTTAGACGGCGTGCTTTTCATGTGTCGAATCTAATAGTAATTTGGGACGACTCAAATCTATTTAGCACGGCAGTCAATTTATACGGCGAACCAAATAGGTCGCACCAAATACCGTTTCGTATTCTGTGAACCTAATATAGAAAATATATTTTAATAATTTATGCATTAGATATGGTACATGAGAAGTTCGCCGTCTAAATCGATCTAAACCAACGTCGCACCAAATGCATTAAGTACGACCAATTCAGTCGAACTTAATCAAAAGGTCGAACCAAATAAAAACTGCCGTACCTATTTGATTTAGACGCCGTGCTTATCATGTACCTAATCTCTCCTATTCGGTTCGGCACATGAAAAGCACGCCGTCTAAAACAGGCCTTAGATCAACGAAAATTCAACAACTTTGTTGCCGGACGCAGTGCCATTGAAATCAGCCAAGTGATTTTTTCTTTAAAAAAACATGGTAAACAGGCGAGTTGAATAGAGCAAGGATTTGCTTGTCGTAAACACAGACTTCAGGGAGTTCAGGATGGGCGTATAAAAGCAACTTGAAGGATGGGTTGTGTAGTTGTTCCCACGGCAAAGACGTCGCCATGTGGGGTTCATCAGTATCTTGAAAGCGATTATCCGTAACACGCTGACCTTGAAGCATGCAAGAATACACGCCTTGGTCATTCAGCTTGGATATCTGATCACGCATCAAGGCGTTGAGGGGTGAAACAACCACTAGACTATCGAGTTCGAAGCGCCGTAATACCAGTCGAACACGTCTGGAAGAAGCTGAAATATAAGTGATTTACCAAAACCAGTTGGTAATACAGCCAGGACATCTTTTGCGTTAATTATAGATTTAATACACTCGTGCTGCTCCTTCTTCAAGATAAGATCACCAAGACCACGCTTTCGAAGAGCATCGACTAAAATTGCGTCCAGGGTCGTTTCAGGTTGATAAGAGGCCATGGAGTGTGTTAACGCGGGTTAAACAAATACAGGATGTAAAAATTACAATATGACAATGAACTCTTTCCAAAAAAAGTCGAGAAAAAAGCAAGCCAGAGGCCCAGAATAGCCAGAATCGTATTTAGAATTACACAATGAGTCCGCGTTAAGCAAGAAAGCGGATTATGGGGAAGCATGCGCACAAAAAATAGTTTATCCAAAATCAGATAAAATAATTCGATTATCCCAGAGTCTTCCCCGCCTCACAGCAACCGCGCGGGATGACGACTGGGAACGAGATTGAGCCTCTGCCAGATAATGATTTCAATATGGCGCCCAAATTCCGTGATGGACTGGGCCACACTCAAAATGGATATGCAAGATGACGTTGGCGAACAGCAGGTGTTTTGCATATCAAATAGACCTTTTCAAAACGCTCACCAACATTCCAGAGTAATCTGTTCAAAATGCTACGAAGGTTGTGGTACTGAGGTTGGAAAAGTAAGTTTCTTTATGGAAGGCAGTGGAATAGATCAACATTTCAGAACCATGCATCGTGGAGTCGACGTTGACGATGCCATTCGGGAGAAATGCAGAAGAATTTTCAGCCATTTGCATGGAGCAGAAACAACTGAAATAATCGAAAGATTATCCAATCTTCGTTTACAACAGCAGAAGGTTAGTTGATTTATGAGTGTCGTTGACTCGCGATTGCGTTTCATTTTCACTTGTATTTTCATTTGTATATAAACTTATATATGAATGTTGTGATAAATAAAATGTCACAATTCAGAGTTGTACTCAGTTGTTCACTCTGATATTTATGATTTTGGTTTGGACTTCTAAACTAAGTTATCAATCAATTTTTTTAATCAATTAGGATAACAGTGAATCCCACAGTGATTATTCTACGTTTACTGTAATTCATGCTGACTCTGAGACCATGTCAACAAAATCAACAATGAATATTGTGGCAAGAAATCAACGAGAAGCAACGAAACTATATGGCTTGGTGCTTAAACACCGAGGATTATTGAAGCCCTTAGGAGGGTTACCTTGTGTAATCACAGTGAAGGAATATGAAAGCGATAAACGAGGACAGTCTTATAAAGTTTGGGACAATAACAATAAAATTTATGTGGAATGTTTCATACCTGGCTATACGGTGAGTAAATATTTATATCACATGAGCCATTCCTGTACCTAGTATAACTCAACAACAATTTGACTTTCTTGTTGCAGAAAGATATTAACATTAACATGAATGCTTTGATTACTGTCTTATTGTGTTAGAGGAATTTATTTTTTGTTGAACTGTTAGCAATTATCACAATGGTTAATTGTATCTGTAAATTATGTAAAGCCTGGCAAGGTAAATGATTACACGATCAGGATTGTGTAATCATGGTATTTTATTATACCCACTCAAATTTTGTGTTTAGTACATGTATCACATGAGTTCTACAGTATTCTTACATTATTTGTATTGTTTGCCACTTGAATCTTAACTTTTTTTTTATTGGACAAGGCATGACAATGTAAGATTATATATAATATATATATATTTTCACTTACCTCAAAAGTCTGCAACAGGCTGTTTCATCTAAAAACAGTTTTGTAGGAATTTTTAGATGAAACAGCCTGTTGCAGACTTTTGAGGTAAGCGAAAATCTATATTTGCCCTAACTATATGTTATCGAGCACTCTTTGCGTTTCGTAGACCAAAACCCACACGTATATATATATATATATATATATATATATATATATATATATATATATACTGTATATATATAATATATATACTGTATGTATATATGTGTATATATATATATATATATATATATATATATATATATATATATATTTAGCATATACCTCGCAGGTGAATAGTGCTTTTCGCGCAATCTGATTGGTTCCTCTAGCTCGGGATATCCTGCACTATTCACTTGCGGGCAAAACAAGATGGCGGCCAGTTTTGCTTTGTTTACCGAGGCAGGAGATTTTGTTGATAAACAAGGGTGATGTAGTAGAATAACGAGAAAAGTCAACAAAATTAGGTAGAAGAGTGTCCCCAGGTATGTTTCTTTACAATTTTCTAGCCATTAATATATTCAAAAGTTGTATTAAAAAACTGTTTTGTCGACAAATATCGAGTACGCCAAGTGTCCAAGTTGCTAGCCGTCGTGTCTTGTATAAAATACCGAAAAATATGAGTTAACAATGTTAAACTTGTTATTTCATTTATGAGGTATATGCTAAAACAATTATTCACCTCAGTGTCGGCGAATAGTGTGGATATTCACCTCGCCAAAGCGGCTCGGTGAATATCCAGCACTATTCACCTCCACTTCGGTGAATAATTGTTAAATATATATATATATATATATATATATATATCTATCTATCTATATATATATATATATATCTTTATATGGCTTTAAACCATGACCCAGCAATAGGTAGAAAATGTTTGCCATTTTTTATTTACTTTAGCTCTTTTCCAAGTTTTTTGATTTCTCTTATTATTCAAACTTAATTTTAGTATTTTATTACCAATATTAAGCAAACAACTAATTACCTGTATTTTATAAAGTCTTTTTGTTGAAGATACTTCTATTTGTAACACTCTGACAAGTTTACATGTACATATTTTAGTTCTTAACAATGGATTTAAGAAAAAACAAAGAGCACCACCAATATTTAACTACTATAAAAATACCAAAAAAACATAAGTGAGTTTGATTGTCATTTGAGTCAGTTGCTACCCTGGTTTAGATACATATAAAACAAAGTTTAACCAAATATTTTACATGACTTTCCAATTAAAAGTACAGTATCATATGCAAATTATCTTAATTTATATAGATGAATTCATTCACCAATGACAGAACTTTACCCCTTCAGCAACAATGCTCAAGCACCTCATATGCAGTTGGAAATGCTAACAGTACTACAACCCCATTGGGTGTCTTGCGCTCTGTTTTTGGACATGATAACTTCAGACCAAAACAACTGGAATCAATTGAACAGATCCTTTCTGGAAATGATGTCATTGTTGTCATGCCAACTGGTGGTGGAAAAACTATCATTTACGCAGTTCCAAGTTTAATCATTCCAGGTATGGCTGTGGTTATTTCCCCTTTAATGATGCTGATGTGTGACCAGGTGGCAAGGCTACGATTGCATGGTATTAACACATGCTATTATAATACAATGCTAAGCAACAACGAGAGGCAGAATATTATTCACAACCTCATGCAACCTGGTTGTCAATATCAGTTTATTTTTACTAGTCCAGAAGCTGCCATCAGTTCTCAATTTCAAGGCTGTCTACAATATTTATCCCAAAATAAACAACTAAACCTCTTCATCGTCGATGAAGCACATTGCGTTGATACTTGGGGCTGTGATTTTCGTCCTTCCTACCAAAAGTTAGGCATCTTGAAGAAGTATGGTTTACCAATTGTTGCTCTTACTGCTACAGCTACAAACGACACGTTAGTAACAATAGCTGAAGTTCTTCAGATGCAAAATCACATAATTGTGAAAATGCCTTGTAGAAGAAACAATTTGTCTTATTCAGTTATTCCAAAAAAGGAAACGAAAGCAAAGCAGCAAGTTTGTCATATTATTTCAGAAGAATTTTCTAATTCTTGTGGTATAGTTTACTGTGCGAGACAAGCTGATGCAGTCGAAATGGCTTTTGAATTGAAAAGTTGTGGTTTTTCTGCCACGTTTTACCATGCAGGATTGGACAGTGTGGATCGTATTGCAAATGCTACCCTATGGCTCGAAGGAAAAGTTCATGTGATGTGTTCCACCAATGCATTTGGGATGGGCATTGATAAAAAATGTGTACGCTTTGTTATACATTTGACAATGTCTTCATCCTTGGAAGACTGCGCTCAGGAATCAGGATGGGGAGGACGTGATGGTGATAGATGCCATTGTATTTTACTTTTCCGGTTTGAAGACAGGTCTGTCCATCTTCGCAACATCTCTCGTGCTACTACAAGTGGAGGCAGTGGAGCCAAACTGTTACAGTTGAATAGCATAACTCAGTTTTGCATTCAAGATGTGCAATGTAGACAACAATTTTTGGCTAACTATTTCCAAGAGTCTTTAGGAGATTGCTGCAACACTTGTGACATTTGCAATAGGTGTACTTCCTCTGAACAAGAAAAGACAGATTGCACAGTTCATGCAAAAAATGTATTGCAATGCCTTACAAATCTAACCATCCTGCAACCAAAAATTAAAATTTCAGATTTGGTAATGACCTATATGGGTTCAAAATCCAAAGAGATTGTAAATAGAAATTTTCATACTATTTCCCAATATAGAATGGGCAAAAGTGAGTTTGGAAACATGCCCAACATGAGAAGATTTATTCACCACTTGATTTACCAAGGATTTATAAATGAGAATGTTAGAGCGATAGAAGAAGACACTACATATATGTCTGTAACATATCTAACATGTGGGAATGTTGCTGATCTAATGAATGACAGGTGTAAGGTATTTTATAATAAGTAACCATTAAGGTAATAAGGAACATGATTATTTGCAGAATAAATATAATATGTTCACTGATGTGGTATTTAATTATCCACTTGTACAGTACATGTATTTGGTTGCCTGTGATTATATACCATAAATATTGATTGCAAGAGGCTTCATGAGATACAGGCAGTCTGAGACATGCTTCTATGTATAGAGACATTTTAGGATTGTACCAGAGAGTACCTACACTGAAACTCTCCTGGAACATGTTGACAGTACATGTTTTTTGAAATTATTTAATTTAAACCAAATTTATTTTTTTTTTTTTAGAACTTTATTCGAGTGTCAGTGTGTTTAGCTTTTTACAAACTAATTGAGGACACTATTTAGCTATCAAGTCTACGGTTAATATCTAAAATACAATATGATAACAAGTATATAAGATTAACTACAATTTGCTAAAATATATTACAAGGATTTCATACCAACCTATTACATTGCGCAAAGTTCACAGCTATTGCATCCGTCTTCAACTAGACTGGCGATGTCAATATTTCTAATGTTGTGTTTGAAAGAACTAAGACTAGGCTTGTTCTTATCTTTGCTACAAAGTTTTGACCAAATATATGGTCCTGTGTATCTCAATGAATGTTTACCATACCGTATAGTGTCAAACCGAGGCATGTTAAAATCTCCATTTCTAAGGTTATATTTCTTGCCTTTCAAATCAAATAGTTCTGTAATACCAGTCGATGTCATGCCATTCTTGACTTTGTACATGGTGATGGCAATATCTTGCAATCTTCTATTATACAGAGATGGTAAGTTAGCCTGTTTTAACAGATTTTCATATGAGGTCTTATTTGATTTGTATACAGCTCTAAGAGCCCGTTCCTGAATACGTTCCAATTTACGTCGGTCGGAAGCTTTACAGAAATGCCATACTAGGTGACAGTATGTGAGATTGGGTAGTATAATGGTCTTATAAAGTAGAAGTTTAGATTTACAGGGAATGAGATTACGCAGTCTCATTAATACCCCAACCTTCTGGCTGGACCTTCTACATACGTCACTGATATGTCGTGTGAACGTTAGGTTATCATCAAAGAGAACCCCAAGTAGTTTGATTTCACTAGTTGGCTCAATAGAATGTCCATCTATGCGTAGGCTTATTTCTCCCACACTTGCACCTGTTCCACGTCGTCTGGGATTGATGGTAATTACCTGAAATTTATCAGGGTTAGCCAGGAGAAAGTTATCCCTGTACCAGGATGTGGCCACTTCCGCTTCTGCCTCCAAATTGCGTTTCACCATTTCGATGTTATTTCCTGTGGTATAAAGCTGATGGTCATCTGCATACATTGACAGGTTTGAGCTTTTGACATTAAAAGACATGTCATTTTGGAATATGTTCCACAGTAGGGGTCCAAATGACGAACCTTGTGGGCATCCTCTTTCCGTTTCTTTCCAAGTGCTTGTAATTCCTGCCAGCTTAACCCTGTTCATTCTTTGGTGAAAGAACGAGCGCATTAAATTAAGTGATTGATTTCCGAATCCATAAGCCTTAAGTTTTTGAATCACAAGAGCAGGACACAATGAATCAAACGCCTTAGACATGTCCATAGATAAGACAGAAACAAGTTCTCTATTATCTACTGCCATTTTCCAATCCTCCACAAGTCTGATCATAGTTGTCTCGGAGCTATTCTTTTTCCTGTACGCTGTCATTCGATAGTAGAATTGATGATCATAATGCTCTGTCACCTGTCTACTCAGGAGGAGTTCAAATATCTTGTCTACGGCTATTAGGGTTGTAATTGGACGGTAATTCCTTCGATCCTGTCTGTCCTCATGTTTATGAACTGGGATCCATTCCCCCTTTTTCCATTGCTTGGGCCATTGTCCGAGTGAAATGCAATTGTTATAGAGATTGGTTAGAGCAGGCGCAATACTGCTTGCTGTAATCTTTAAGACTTTAGGAGACATACCGTCCCACCCGGGAGATTTTTTGACATCAATGTTTTCTAGTGTTCTTTGTACTTCCAGTATTTCGAATGGTTTAAATTCAAAACTTACACCCTCGTGTGCGTTCCTTATGGTCTCTATACTGGTGTGGTTTTGCAAATCAGCTTCTTTGAGATGTTCCACATTATCACCTCCAATGCCTGCAGCTATAGTTGCGAAATAATCGGCAAATATCTCCACTACTTGAGATTGATCTCTTTCGACCTTGTCATTTACTTTGAGGCTGATGTTGGTATTGGTTTCATCTTTATTGTTGTTGCTTAGAAATGGCTTGAAGGTTTTGTAAAATTCACCTGGCCTAGATTTCAAATCATCAGATTTCTTCTCCCAATACGCCTTTATAGCTATTCGTCGTTCCCGGGTTGCTATATTCCTGTATTTTTTCTTTAATTCATAGTTCTCTTGTTTCCGATCTTTCGAGAATAATTTAGCATATTTTCTCTTGTTTCGTATCGCTTTCTTCCATCCCGAAGTCATGTATGGTACATCTGTTTCTCTGACTCGCTTTCTTTTAATAGGAGCATGTTTATTGATTATACCATCTAATAGATCCTTCCAGTAATCATATTGGTCATCAGTAGTTCCGAAGATATCATTTACATGCCAAGGAGCATTCGTTAGGTCTCTGTTCAACTGTTCCACATCAAGATTTTTAAAATTTCTATATGTGATTATTTTTGATTTATGTTGGTAGATTTTTTCTTTCAAGATCCCATATATCAAACAATGGTCACTTATCTCTGGGTTGTAGTTCCCACATTTTCGAAAAAATTCAGGTCGATTAGTTAATAACACATCCAAGAGTGTACTCGATGTTGTGGTGATCCTAGTCGGCTCAGATATTAAGCATTGCAAGTTATTAACTTCCTCGAGGTCCCTTAAAATTTTTCCTTCTCTTTGGTCTGGTTTCAATCTATCCATGTTTAAATCTCCGATTATTACCACTGATTGTTTCTGAAAAGATGCCCATTGAAATATTTCGTTCATTTCCTTCTCAACTCTCTCCAAATAATTGGTATTTGATGCGTTTGATCCCGATTGCTTAGGTGGCCTGTATATTGCGAGGAATACGATGTCATTCGCTCCTAACTTGGATTCAATGGCGATAGCTTCGAGTGTTTTATATGACTTCGGGATTTTTAATCTCTTGGAAGGAAGTAAAGAGGAAATGTAAGCTATTAGTCCGCCGCCACCTTTCTTCCTATCCTGACGATACATGTGATAACCAACGAGGTTAAACTGACTGTTAGGGTAGGATCTGTCGATTTTTGTTTCAGAAATAACGATAATATGAGCTTTAAGTGATTCATTTAGCATTTTTAATTCCTCAAATTTATTCTGAATACTATTGATGTTTAAGTGTATAATCATTGCTTCGCTTGAGTTGTTCTTCCTCTCTCTTACAATTGACATGTCAGTTATGCTATTGTTTTCTCTATTTAAATCAGAATACTCAGGACTTTCAAGCTCGTTGTTTTGTAATACTTCGGTCTCCTGATTACCTTCCACGACTCTCTCAATCATCTCTACCTCATTTACAGCAGAACTATCCCAAAAGAATGATTCGTTTACCTGTGGCAGCGAGCACAGAGGACATATCCAATGAATGTCAGCGTGGTCGAGATAGTATTTAAATTCATCCTTTGACATTCTTAAACACTTCGCATGAAGCCATACCTCGCATTCGCTACATAAAATGGAGTCCTGGTTGTTCCTTACATTCTTTCCGCACTCCTTGCACGGAAACTTGTGCGTAATTTCCCGAGGTCCGGGGTTACAGTGAACATCTCCACTCAGCGTAATCCGTCTTTTAATTTGAAAGCCACTTCTGCCGTCAGTGGAGTACGGAATTCTTCCCGTCAGGAATGATTTCCCCTTACTGCCACTGTTTTGTCTTCGTTCACGATGCTTGAATCCAATGTAGTCAGCCTTCAGATGATCACTTATATCTGGGTGTCGATGTTTTGAACATTGGCATTTCACTATAGGTAGTCCCAAACTCACAATAAGTGAGATTAAGACCAAAAGGGTGAATTTATAAGCAAAACTCATGGAGCTCACATATAGACGACCGTCACGGGTCTTGGTTTCACCTTCGCTAAAGTGCCACAGGCAAGTGCAATTTGGATCAACTTTCAGTTTCAAATATCACATGTAGTGTAAACCTAAAGGTGACCCTACAGTCTGTTCTGCGCATGACCACCATGGAGTCTCCAAAACATGACATTCGTAGATAATTACATGAAGGACTCAGCTCAATGTAAACCGTTTGGAGCAACATGACAGAAAACCAAGCGATTCAGTGAGGATATCTCTTCAGGTTTCTTCCATTTCTTTTGGAAATGTTTTGGGTACCAGTAATGAAGAGGAAGCAACAAAAGCTTACAATCTTGAATAAGGTATCAGTATATTTTTTGTAGATAAAGATTTACATGCGCAGAACGGACATGCGCAGAACTGACTGTAGGTCACCTTTAATTGGACAAGCAAAATCATATTATATGATTATATAATGTTATAACTACAGTACATTGCTGTAATTTCTGTGTTCATTTGTATGTTTAACTGCTACTGTATTAATATGATCACAAACAATTTTACAATAGTCTTTCAAATGTAATTCAGTTAAAAATAATCTTGTCTCAGCAGTAGCGTGGTGATGAGGAATGTAATTCAGTTTAAAATCATCTTGACCAGAAGTAGAATGGTAGTCAGAAGTGTAATTCAGTTCAAAATCATCTTGGCCCAGCAGTTGAAGGGTAATTAGGAATTTTAAGATTATCCCGGGCAAGAGCAGTTGTACTAAACGACATCTGGAGAACGACTGTCAGCACAGTAGCCAGGCTTGGTGTGGATTAGGCGGTTCAACCAGTTGGTGGACAACTTGGATGAGTAGTAGAACAATTCACTGGGCAGTTCAATCAGTTTGTATATTAGAAAAGATGAATGAGCAGCAGAACGGTTCATCAGGCAGTTCAATCAGTTTACAGACAGGATGAATAAGCAACAGAACGATTCATCAGGCAGTTCATTCAGTTTGACTAGACGAAATGAATGAGCAACAGTTCAACAAGCTTGCTGCAACTTAGATGGAGCATAACTGTAATGTAGTTAGGAAAGATAATCAGTTGAAAATAATCTTGGTTTACGGTCACTTAGGAAAAGCAATCAGCTTAAAATGATCTTGATTCAGCAACAGGATCAAAGTTAGGAAAGTAATCAGTTTAAAATGATCTTGATTCAACACAAGTTATGAATTCAGTTCAACACAAGTTATGAATTCAGTTCAAAATCATCTCAGACAGTAGTAGCTTAGCAGTTAGGAAGAATGTTCGGGCGTAAAATATCCTTTCACCTTTTGTACACTCGTTTTAAAATTGTCATCTCTTCATTTCGGTAAAGGTTTATTACAGTAAAATTATTCATGACAAGATATCATACCTTAAATCCGGGAAGCTCTCATACAATTTAGCTGTAAAACGCTCTGTTATCTTTGATCTTCCTTTTTCGTTAACATTTAGAAGGTTTTGTGGAACTTTACCAGCTGCGCATCCCTTCTTGTCTAGTGGATAACATTCCACCTCCTTTCTGTTGGCATTATTGAAAAAACCTTTTCGCAGGCAAAACCAAGTCCCCTTCAGCTGGTCTGGGAAAGATGTTCGCTCAGAGTGACGCGAAGTGTGATAAATATCAAATCCTTCTTTTCCCATGTAAGATCCCCTCACGAAGTTCAACAAATCTATATTTGCCATAAGCCTTTTGCACATGGTGACAGTTGTGTGGCCAGTTGTATAATTCTTCAACGGTTGGACTACTTCTGATTCTACAAAAGCATCTAGCTCGATTCCATGGCCTTTCTTCCCACTGAGATTTACATGACAATTTTGTTGCAACAATCTCCTTGTAGCTAACGGCCATTTGGCAAGGATATTGATGACGTGACGAAAAACTTCAGTGGAGTAATTAGTGAAACCGAGCTGAGTATAAATCGGTATTTGCAACTGGTACACAATTTCGCGGGCATATCCATCGCCATATGCTGTAGCGACATCGTATAACATCTGGATAGGACCATACAGTAAAAATGCTGTAGCTCTGTGCTTGAAAGCAAGATCTGATGCTGACGATTCTGTGATCCATTCTTTAAATCGGGTCAGGATCAATGACGTAGAATTTTCATTGCTGAGCATCTCACTTTGTGGAGGAAAATAAGTGCTTTCCAAAAATTCTAGAACCGCAGCTAGCCCATATGCTTTGCAGACATCACGTATCGCTTCTCTCACGTGAAGCAGGTTACCATCCTGAAACTTCTTTTTCTTAAATGCATGCACAGTCAGTTTTTTCCTCTTCATCACTTCATGTAAAATGTAGTGAAGACCACTTGACCCATGAACTTTGAACACAGCTTCACAATAGTAACCTTTGTTATGTAGGTCACCGGGACAAAGACCGACCCATCCATAAGCCGCCGATCTTGTCATTGCTGCATTGTTGGTTTTACAAGTTCCAACATCTCCAACCACAGGCGTTACAAAGTCATCACTTGAACGATTTACATGTACGTTTTCAGTGCTCTGAGTTGACGATGTACAACTGCAAATACCGCTTTCTTCCGTAGATAACCCATCAAGTTGGCGAATCAGTGTATCCTCATCTTCTGATAGCTCTTGATCATCATAAAATAATTTCTTGATTTCTTCAAGATTCAAGGCCTCCGCCATATACGCTGGAGACGGAATACTCGTAAACAGTGGCCCATTGTGTTTAGCTCCAGATTCAACAAGGAACTTACTCATACTGATATTCTTTTGCAGGACAGCAAGACCGAGGGGTGTTATACCACAACCTTCTTTGGAATTAACATTAAGACCCATATCAACCAAACATTTCACCAGATTTTCCTGTCCTAGTTCAACAGCAGCGTGTAGGAGAGTTCTTCCTAAATGGTCATTAACGTCAACAGCTTGCTTGTTGCTACTATTTACAAACTGCAAATAGTTATCTTCATTGTTTGATATTGAAATATCGGACAGCTTCGAACAGAACATGTTATATGTGTTCCAGAATGGCTTATCTTCACTTTCAAAGTGACGTCGTTCACTTTCCAAAGTCGTGGAAACTGCAGGGTCAGTCAACTCTTGTTGGCTTGCATTGTCATCATCCTGATCCATGTTATTGTCACTTGTCTCAACAAGTTCCTTCTCCTTAGAATGCAACTGGTTTTCTAACACCCTCATATAACTGTGATGGTTGCGCTGACTGAGAATCATTTCACAGTGGCTTCTTGCCAATTTAACATCGAATGTTTTAGAAATAGAATCAAATGGGACATACTCAGAGCCTTTCTTATCTTTTGGTAAAGAGAAGTCACTAGCAAGTTGATCCAGAATACTCATTGTTCCAACTATTGTGCTGTTGTCCTCGAGTGACAAAGGAAGAATACGCACGTCACTTTTCTGATGTGAAATCACGTGTGTCGCAAGTTCACTTTGATCTGGAACATTTATCTTGTACTTTTGAGATGATGTTTGGAAATTAGCTTTAGCGAGGTATGAATTTACTTGTGGCTCAGTCATATCTTTCAGCTTTATCTCACTCTCAGGGATTTTGTTGAGTGCAGTATCCAGAACGTCCAAAAGAAATATGTCAACGGCTTTTTCAAACAGATCCGTCTTTTCCTGATCGTTTTCGATAAATATCTCATTTGCATCAATTTCAAGGACAGACTTTTGCGGCTGCAGACAAGTACGCTTGCCTTGGAGAATCTCTTCTAAGCCATCGGTATTTGGTACAAGGACTGCTTGACATGTAAAATTCCACATTACAGGTCCACCAGATTTGAAGAGACGCAAATGCTTGTGTTTACCCCTATACATGTTCACATTGTCGAACATTAGGATGACAGGCTTCTCAAGTGGTGTTATCTTCCTGATATCTTCTTGCTGTTTAGCTTTGCGACTGTCAAAAAAACTCATTGCTTTGTCCCAACTCACTGTAAGGCCCAACTTATTCAGTGTTGTAACAAAACGCATACCAGCCCCAAATGTAATACATAGGCAAGTGAACATGATTTTAAGATCATTCTTAATTTTCTGGCTCCTCAAACTGACTAACAACGCCAGGGAGTGCACAGCACTTTTAACGCGCTTCTCTGACACATTCCGTCCACCAGCTTTATGAAGAAAAAGTGTGTTCAATACATTAAAAAGGAGTGGACAATTATCTCTCGAGTTATTAGGCAACGAAGTAAAAATATCATGGAAATTTATGTCTTCAAGACTTTCAGTTTCAATGCCAATGTTGAGAAACGTAATGAAGGTTTCTAGTTCATCATTAAGTCTGTCCTTGTCTGTTGAACATAGGGCTTGGCATTGTGAAGGATAATCAAGCAATCGTTGTATCTCATTCTCATATAACTTTTCCAGATCACTTGAAAGCTGTTGCAATTTTAACTGTAATTTTCGTTGCATGTCAAATAAAACACGAACAACATCTTTCTTTATTTCTTCACCTGCTAGTTGGTACTCAATTCGTTGAGTCACATCATCAAGTTCGTTTGATACACTGGCAATAACTTGTTTTAAGTTCGTAATCTCCGAACTGTCTTTAAATGACAAATGTGAATTACTCGAAGATGGTGCAGAAATACATTTCCTCGCCACATTTCTGTACATACTCACACGTTCTTTTCCTGCTCTCTTTCTAATGACTATCGACTTTGGGAAGGCCTGCTTTATAGCATTAGTTGCTTGAACCTTCTGTGATTCATCTAACTGTAGTAATTCTAAGATTACAGATTGTGGTATTTCAGAATTATCCTGCTCCTCGAAATGCTCTTGTAGACAACTGACATATGCCTCTCTTCTTTGTCTGTAAAAACCACTGGTAGGTTGTGATGCACCAACTTCTGGGGCAGTAGTTTTATTCTCTGTCAAGAAATAAGTTAATTATATATATAATTAACTATTTGCATGATGATTGTTCTCGTTACTAAGTGACTACCACACAACTAATGCTTGCTAGTATACCCAAGTAAAAAATATATCTGGGAGCCTGGGCAGGATACCTGGGATTCCAAGTGGGATGCTCGGGATCACATGTGGAAGAAATGGGATCCCAGGTGGGATACACAGGATCCCCTGTGGGATACCTGGGAACCTGAGTAGGATACCTAGGATACCCCAGGTCCCAGGTTGGATACCCAATCAGGGTTCAAAATAAATATTTTGGATTTAGATATTTTTGTAGGCTGTCTTGCATATGTACATTTATGGTACCAGCTATTTTGATATACAGGCTATTTGCCTGCCAACATCACGCTATGTCGTAAGACGTTAATAGATCGTTTTCATCTGACGTCACGGCGGCCATATTGGTGTACCAAAACAATGAAATGGCGGCCATATTGGTGTACGGTATGGGAATTAGCTCTTTCTTATTCAAATATTTCGTATTGTTTCACCACCCCAATGGGGCCACCGATCACGTGAGTGAAAACGATCTATAAGCTATGTTTAAAGACGTTACATTACGCTACGTTATAAGACGTCATACTTTGTTGTGAGACGTTTTCTACGTTCTATAACATTATGCCACGTTGTAAGATGTTATGTAATATATCCAACACGAGTCAGTGTTCTTCCTCCAATTTCTAAATACAGCCAAGGAGGTTGAAAATACGAGGCGAAGCCGAGTTTTTTTAATCAGCTTGGCTGTATTTAGACATCGGAGGATGAACACTGACAAGTGTTGGATATAGCTTCTCAAACGAATCAATATTTTAAGAGAAAATCGACCTCAGAGTTTGCTAAAACTGACTGTAATCTTCCTCCGATTTCTAAATACTGATTAAATATTGATTTCTTTTGAATTTTCCTCATGAATTATTAATGAGTTTGAAAAGCTACGTTATAAAACGTATACACTAGCTGGCTAGCGGCGTGAAAATGCCGGCTATAGCCGGCAGCCGGCCGCTATTTTGAACCCTGCCAATATCCCAGGCAAGATACTTAGGATCGGATCTCAGGCAACATACTCAGGATTTCAGGCAGTGATACCTGGAATCTTTACTGTCATGGCAGTAGAAGCATTCCGTAAAATATTGTTGTAATATATTCCTCAAGGTGACCAATTCATTTGATAAGATAAGTTGACAACTTCCTGTTTTGAGTTTTGTTTTGAATTTGATTGGTGTTTGGCAAATTATCCTTTTTCTTATTGGTGGTTCAAAAACCAGAACTGCAACCAATCAAATTCAAAATAGGAAGTTAGCAATAATTTTCATGAAATGAATTGGTCAACTTGAGGAAGATATTGCGACAATATTTTAGGAATGCTTCTATTGCCACGACAGTAAATTAATTCAAGGAAAAAATAACCTTTATGACCTTCAAAACTCAGCTAGGCATTACTGCAAAATATAACCAAAAAAGAAATGTTACTTTAATGGCCTTGAAATTTGCATCATGTAGTTGTAGTATCACTGAGTGATAACAGTGTGACATTGTGACAGTTAAACAGTGTGACATTGCACTAAAAATAATTAATTAAACTTACCATCTGGATGAAATCGTTTCCTTAGAGGTTGATTTGCAAACTTTGAATTAGGAGTGAGTTGATGTTTCTCAGCAGGTCTAGAATTATCCTTCTCGGGTGTACTTGCCAATGGAAAGGGATAACATCCAATATCATCTTCTAAACAATAAATTGTTGAATCAATACTGAAATACATGACATAAAGGAAGGTTATATTGCACTTACTGTAGATGGATTACTACACAAAATAGTATGTGCATCTACTGACATATACCTGTACACAGGTAATGAATTAATACAGTACATGGAAATCTCAATATAAATAGATTTATTTCCAATGTCCTTCCAACTCGGATGTACAGTAAGTCAGTGATTCACTAACGGAAGTATTCATCTGTGCCATGGATAACAATGTTTTACTATATGACTCACTGTATCACCATCAGTATTACATATTATTTTTAATAAAATAAACTGCAACAACTTAGCTGCAATAACTTATGTCAAGTATGTGTATACACTTTGTCCATTTACAACTAATGTAAACCAAGGCTATTTCTTACGATTTTTGAAGGTTCCCCTGTTTCTGATCCCCTTGGCGGGGAGTCGTTTGGTCGTTTACCACGACCTACCAAATACTAGCCAGACGCTCGAGTCGTGTTAGTGAAACTATATACAACTTTATACGGCAGCTTGACAGCTTCCAACAAAAGTACTTTACTTTACGAACTTCAAGCTGAACACTCGACTAACATACTGACTCCTGTATGGCAGAAAATTATTAAATAAATCGACAATTTGGACAAAATTAAATTAAAACACTAACCTTCTAGACTCAGGTCATGTAAAGAGCATTGTACCTCGTCCAGCCTATCGTCGCTTTCTACCCTTTGGTTCATTTCCGCCATGACCGGTTCATTTTCGCCGTGACCAGAGAACCGCGAATTTCTCCAGAGAACGGCACATTATCTGGCAGAGGCTTCTTTTCTCGTTTTCCGTCTTCCCAGGGTCCACCGCACGCCTCTGACCTTACGCCCACGTTTCTTCTACTAGCGGTTTTCCCTCGTAGCACGTAGCTACTTCATGTTAGACCTCATTATCCACGCAAAGCCTCTGCGGAGGAGAGAGGATGAAAACCAAGAATATTCACCATGGTTAATATGTTTTTCCAAGGTGAAGCCATATATACTTAAGTTTTCGAATGATTATTGTGGGACAGTGAACTCGGGTGGAGAATAATAATAAGGTGTTACTGCGAGTGACGAACCATACCAGACAAGTAGAGAAAACTCTACTTGGCCTGGCTGTGATTCGAAGGCGCGACCTTCGGTTTACTAGTCCGATGCGCTACCAACTGAGCTACAGGTCAAGTTGAGAGCTGAAGGTCGAATGATATAGTACTTGGGTTATTTGATATTTCGAAACAGTTTCTTCAATATCTAGACAACAGCCTTGATAGATGACGATTTCGAATGATTGTTGTGGGACAGTGAACTCGGCTGGAGAATAATAATGAGGTGTAAACCGAAGGTCGCGGGTTCGAATCCCATCTGGGCCACTCGGAGTAACACCTTATTATTATATTTAAGTTTGTCGCCACGAAAATTCTCTATTTTATTATTCAAATACCACTAAGATCTTGTTATAAGAACTTGTTGTGTAGTTTGTGAAGTAAAAATTTCCATTTCAACAATTTTGAAGCTCGTAATCTGAATAGAACATTTTTAGTTGGCTTCCTGGCATTACAAAATAAGGAAAGACTGGGAACGAATATATAGGGCATATGACGTATGTTAAGATACATTGTTGTTATGCATAGTTGTTTAACTGCATTCTCAAGCACTCTAATCGAGCGATTAATTTCTTCAAAAATGAATTAATGAGCCATTTAATACATTTTGAGAGTTTATAGCTCAAAGACTATTCGGCAGATCTTCTTGAAATTTTCAGTGAAGGCTCTTGTCGTGTTTTGTTCAAAACCGCCAAAACGTTTTTACTTCATAGGCATTTTAAAGAGAACATTTGAGTTGCGACATCGGCATATTCGATTGTCCATTTTACTCTTTTTTTTGCACATAATGTCCCCCTCCTGTATGAGATTATGATTAAGACCCCGTTCACACGAGTCCGGTGCGAGTTGAAAACGGCGCTAAAAATTCACAGAACGCCGTTGCGTTAGTACACGGCCCCGAATCGAAATTGTGTGAAGACGGCGCTCTAACCGGAGCGTTTTGAAAACGATTTCTAGATGGAACGAGTGAAAACGGAACCCTTGGCGGTGTTGTGTGATCACAAGATCCGGAACTTTTTCGCTCCCGCTTTAGTACCCAGTTCCTAAATTTTCAGCTCCTAACCAAACGGCTGGTGTTTTTTTTCAGCGATGGAAAACTTTAGTTGTCTTCTCGACTTCGGAAAGCTTCTGCTAAGAACTTGTGCTGCTGTTTGAACAATTATAACATTATTACAACAATGACTAGCGCCAAATGGGAGAAGATGAAGTCAATAAGGAGAGTTCCTAATAGAAAGACTAAAATTGTAAACGTAGAATGCACTATACACTTAGGTGGGATAATATTCTTTGAATTCCTCCTCGTTTCCATTTACTTTTGACGAGATATGGCTATTTAAACAGTGCACAGCATTGAAATACTGGATGTACACCAGAAGGTTCCGGAGTCGTGTGAACACCTTAAAGCGTCGTTAAATTATGTCCGTTAGAACGTAACCACATTTTACCGTTTGTTTTCTATACTGGACTCGTGTGAACGCAGTCTATAAGTTTGTTTCCCATTCAGTTCCAACGGTGTCTTGTCACGGTCGCGGACTGGAAGCGTAGCGATGTGTTTGTTTTGTCATAAAAAAAGAAATGCATCGCATAGGCACTGGGGTAGGCCAAGCTATAGAGTTTTATCCTACTACGGGAAATGGACGCTCCCGCCTTCCAGAGTTCAGGCTGACACCTTTGGCAAGTGTCATTAAACTTGGAAACCATCCCTGTTGTTGTTACGACAAAACTGTGGGCTTTAAAGGTCAACTCAAGGCAAATTACATTTTTCGCTTTATATATGTATTAAGGCACGTAGTATTAAAGCACGCATTTTTTCGTTGATTTCCTAGAATTGTATCAGGCTTTATTTCTCGTCTTCTCGCCCGCCTGCCTGCCTCACCTCATCATAATAATGAAAATCATGAGGCTGCATGTTTGATTTTTTGGTCTAGTTTCCAGATAGTCCTCGGAAGATAGTTTCCTCGGCTTCGCCTCGTTGACTATCAGCTTATGGAAGAAAACTCGGGCTCGTTGTGTAATTGTTAATGTACTGTTTAATAAACGAGCAGGAGTGTTTTATCAGATATAAAGACACGAGGCGAAGCCGAGTGTTTTTATATCTGATAAAACACGAACTGCGAGTTTATTGAACGGCTTCAAAAACGTACCACTTGGTAAGTTCATTGGCGCAATAAGTTTGAAAAATAACCTTGTCTAAGCCGAGAAAATCAAAGCTAAAGTTTATGTAAATCAGGAGGTATCTTTATCACATATAAAGACACGATACGGTCATGATTTTCTTTTGTGTTTTCCTCATGAATTATTAATGAGTTTTTGAATATCTGGTAGTAGTTGGAAAAATTCTTGGAAAATCACAGTTTTCATGAGTTTTCGCTTCGATTTTCTCTCTCAACTTGTTTCCTTTCTCGTCCCATGCATAACCGCTGAATACTTGGTTTAAGGTGGCTCCATACAGTTTCTTGAAAAATGGATAATACAAGTTTGAGAGTCCAAAACACGTACATAAACACTTCGTAAAAAGAATAAAACTAAATGTTATGCATAGTTAAACAGTCTGACAATAAAAAATTAAAAACTGTTACCAAATAAATTGCAACAGTTGTTGCTATGGCAACAACGAGAAAACTTTGGTGACCCCCAATTTTTTTCATTAAAACTTTTCTTGAAGTATGAATAATCAATAGGCCGATTTTAAAAAAAATTCTGTAGATCCTAATTTTTAAAAAATTAACAAACATGACTTTTCCGGAAAAAAATTATTCGTTCTATTGATTAGTCATACTTCAAGAAAAGTTTTAATTAAATAACAAATGGGACTCACCAAAGCTTTTTTCGAATTAAATTAGTTTGAAGGGTAATTGGCAGCCATTTTGAAACGTCGTTGTTGCCATAGCAACAACTGTTGACAGCTTGGTAACAGTTTTTGATTGTCAGACTTTTAAACTATGCATAACATTTAGTTTTATTCTTTTTCCGAATTATTTATGCACGTGTTTTGGACACTCAAACTTGTATTTTCCATTTTTCAAGAAACTGTATGGAGCTACCTTAAACCCGGAATCATTCGGTGCCGCGCGGAAGAATGCCAAGAATGCTTGGAAAAACCTTATTATAGTGACTTTACTTCATCTTAATGCTCTATGAGCTGGGTTTTCTTTGATTTTTCCCTCTAATTATCTTAACCATCGTCTTAATACATTATTTTCTTCGTCTTTTGATGTTACCAAACTATTCAAGAAGCATTCGCAAATGACGTCAAGGCCAGAAGGACAATATCATCATAACAACAACATCACAGAGATTTGAAAGATTGGAGTACAGTGGTTCAGGTTGGTGTGAGAATTTCTTTGATATATTATTATTGTGTTCACTGCAGCGTTTGAAGCCAATTTGACATTGCAAAATCTATCTCAGTTCAGAATTAGCTTTTTTGCGGATACATGTAAGTGTTTCATTCGGATATAAATATTTTCCATTTTACTTCCGCCTTTTCAAACTTAAGGTCTTGGCCCCAGTTACACGATACCGGATTGCTTGCGTATATCGGATTGCATTTCGTATCGGATATAGGGTTAGAGCCCAGCTACATGATCATACTGGTTAGGTCCTCTTGTTATACACGAGACCATGGCAATCCGGTACGTGCCATTATCAGGGAAACTCACTCCGCTTCAGTGAAGATGATATCAAAAGTTATCCGACACATGTCGTGTAACCTTCTGAATCCGCTACGTTCAGTTCTGATTATTCTAATTCCACCACCTTTCTTGTCCATAATAACAGCTTTTCCGAATACATTTAAGATTATAATCAAAGGCTAATACAATATATTTGATTCTTGTCAGGAACAGTGACTTCTAGCAGTCGTCTATGATGTCTATTTGTTGATTATATTGTGTTTCGACCACAGACACTACAAAATTATCAATATGGACCGTTCTGGCCATTCATTTACTTTATTTATTTATAATTGTATTCAGGTTTAATTTTTACTTCCAATTCTCTATTGCCCGTTTCAACAAAGGAACAATACATTCAAAATTGAACGACAAATAATATATATTTAAAACAGTTATGTTGCTAGGTATTTAAATTCACAATTGTATTAAAGTGGCACTACGACGGGAAAATCGTGTATCTAATTTTGATTGTGTTAAAATATAGTTTGCAAATGATGAATACCCGCATTTTCAATTTCTCAATATATTGTCTCTTTCTCGAATTATTCAGGTTTGTGAAACATGTAAATTAGGTGCCGTGTACGTCATTTACTCACACAGGCAAAATGATATTAACAAAATGACTAATATCTATGTAAATAGCAGGAAGAAATAATTCAAACTTTGCACAAGTATAGTTATCACAAAAGTACACTCTACTGTGCGCATCATGTTGTTGCTACGGAAACTGTTTAGAAATACGAGCCTTTTTACTAAAAATTAAAAGACTTTATGTTTCTTTTCAAAAGAATATAATGATTGAAACATTCGATACAATATCTATGTGTGACAGAAATATTCATGTCAATGTATTGCAGTAAAAGTTGTTTTATGGAGAAAAATATGCATTTGCAAAAAAATGAACATTTTTGTTTTACAAATGGAAGGCGCCTGTTTGCAAACGGTATCCGAGGAAACAACCTAATGTGAACATTGTAGTGTATTTTCCCTAGAACTATTCTTGTGCAAAGTTTGAATTATTTCTACCTCTTAGTTTCAAATATATTACTCATTTTGTAAATCTTATTTAGCCCGCGTGAGTAAATGACGTCACAAGGCACCTAATTTACATGTTGCAGAAAATTAAATATCTCGAGAACGAGACAATATTTTTAGAAACTGAAAACGCCGGTATTCCTCATTTGGAAATTATAGTTTACTGGTATCAATACTAGATTCACGATTTTTCCGTCATAGTGCCACTTTAAAGTTTCAACTAGTAGTTTATTAAAATTTAGGTAAAAGGATCGAAAAAATTAACAACAAAGCTTTCAGACTAAGCGTCCATCATCTGCAGGGTTAAAAGACTAATAAATTTAACAAGTCAAGAAGCCCAAAAACTCAGCGTCGTTTGTAAAGCTAAAAGATAAGATCAACCAACTCAAGCAAACGGGTGTCGTATATATTCCTGGTTTAAAGGTAACTTTAACTGAATGGTTCTGAAGTATGCGTTGGGAAGCATGGGTGGTGTGTGCTGTTAGCGCGCTGCCTCTCACCAAGAAGTTAAGCCCGGATGGGTGACCGCTGGGTGACCGCTTGGAAATGACCCCGTTGTCGAGCTTGGAACTAATGTGAGTAGAGTTGTAGTTGATCTCTCCTATGCTTCGAGGGTTTTTCGCCGGGTTCTCCGGTTTTCCTCGGCTCTCTCCGTAAAACCAACACTTACATCATGGTAGTCATGTTCAATTGGGACATTTCGTCCTGTTTGACCACCAGTTGCTATAGGCAATAAAGTCATTAAATCTAAAAAATCTAAAATCTTCTCACTCGTCCCTTGGATGAAAGGAATAACTGCAAAGCCTTTGTATTCTTCATTTAACTGACCCTGTTGTATAGAATGTTGGTGGTTGTCAAGTGGTTGTCGTTCCCTCGTGATTTTGTAAATGATCTTTTTATCAATCAACAAGACACCTGGGCCAGGTGTGCACTCGAGCTACTGCAAACAAAGAGGTGGGAGTGGGCCGAGGAAGATCAGATTGAATGCTGAATGTGGTGCAGGACTATCCTGAATTGTCAATTTAAAGTGTCTAGAATTCAGGATTATCCTGAAGCCTAGGGGACTCTCTGTCCCACACGTGGGATGTTAAATAAAAAGCACATACCAAAAAAACAGTACGGGTGTTGTGGGGGTTGTGGTTAGATTTAGGGTTACCGGGGGGTTGTTGTTAGGTTTAGGGTCAGGTTTAGAGGTGGGGGTCAGGGTTGGGTTTCATTTTCTTTAATAGTCAGGATTATCTGGAATTCTAGACCATTTCACAATTCAGGATAATCATATAAACAAATACAATAGATATAAGTGATTAAGGACAGTAGTAGTAGGGTACGGGCTGACTTTAGGTTTACCATGCTTGCAGTTGTATGTAAGGGTTTTCCGCGTGTCTGGTGGCGTGATACTGCGTTAAGGCTAGTTTCCACTCAGGAACATCTTCCGCAGGACAGAAACGGTCAAGAAAGTTTTCTTTGTGTTGTGAGCTCTTGGTCAAATGACTTTAACCCAAAGGAGACTTTCCTGTCCGTTCCTGTCCTCTGGAAAATTTTCCTGAGTGCACGGTAACCATCTTTAAACGAATGCATGCAATAAGCTTTTGTTTGTTCAGAGCTTCGCCTCGTGTTCATTAGAAAAGTTAGGATAACGTCTTTTCTCTTTCCTCGGGGTCATGCTTTGGCCATGTATAAGAACAATACTGTGTTCCAGGAGTCAGTAAAAATTAATTCAAGGGGATTGAGCTTTGCTTCTATTTTCTGGTTTTTAGGCTATATTTAAGTGGTACAACATTGTATATGTACCAAGAAGTTTTCAGATGGCTTTGTCTGGTTATGTATTTTGTCTTCTAGCACTGGGAATTTGCTATATCAATGTAGCAGAAGGTACTCACAGCTCTTGTATACTAATAATAATGATATAATAATCATTATAACAATTATAATAATATAAATATACAAGAGGGCAGTATATTTAGTTTATAATTTTATAATTAATATAGTTTCCCTCCTCTCTCTCCCTCTTTACATCTCCACCAGTCCACTACTATAATTAGAATTTCTTTACTTGTTTACTTGTTTTTTACGCTAGACGCTCATTAGAATGACATGTCACGTTGTCATCAATATTCTCCTCAATTCGTCACATCGTGTTAGAATTTTATATTTAGAATATCACCATTGTAATACAAACCAGGTTAAGTTATATAAATACTGCTTGTAAATATTTTAATCCATTACTGCTTAGTGCTCAATTTTCTACCACGTTTCGATATGTCATTTGATCAATTAGAAAATTTATGTATTGAAATTCGTAAACCTAGATCCAAGCCTTTTCTCGTTACAACTTGGTATAGACCTCCAGATTCACCCGTCGACAAATTCAACTATTTTGAAACCCTAGTAGGTAGACTCGATGCGGAAAATGTTGAATATTACTTAATGGGTGACCTGAACTGTAATCTCGGGTCACCCGTTTTGGAACATAATTCAACCATCTTGACTAGCATCACTGATCTTTTTGGCTTACAACAGTTAATAAGCGAACCAACTCGCATAACCAAGTCATCCTCAACATTAATTGACTTGATATTTACTAATTCGCCTGATAGGATTGTTTGCTCTGGTGTCTCTCATATCAGCATCAGTGATCATAGCCTAATCTATGCTTTTCGTAAACTTTCAACTGGCTTATTTACTAAGGGCCACTCTACTGTGACCTATAGAAGGTTTAAGAATTTTAATTCTGTACGTTTCAGAAACGATATCTGGCTGCAGAATTGGGATGAAATTAAGGCACATGATAACCCAAATGATATGTGGCATGCTTGGAAAAATACATTTAATAGTGTTGTTGAAAGGCATGCACCTCTGTGTACAAAGCGTATTAGGGCTACTAAATCGCCCTGGATTACGCCTTATTTAAGACAATGCATGCATTATCGAGATATTCTGAAGATAAAAGCGATTAGCTCTAATGATCCATCTGATTGGCACGCTTTTAAGAGAACTCGTAATAATTAAATACCGAAATCAAACATGCCAAAGAAATGTATTACACGAACGCCTTTCACGAAAATAAAAGCAATTCGAAAAAGACTTGGAATATAATTAACGAATGAACTTCAAGAAAACAACATAGCTCGCACGTAAAGGAAATTGAATTGAACGGCTGTTCTATAAGCGGCTCTCAAAAATTATCCGATGCGTTTAATGATCATTTCGCTGATATTGGGCCAAAACTTGCCGACAAAATACCTTGTAACGAAAACAGTCGTTCTCATTTAGATTACCTTTCATGTAACGAAAGTGGAGCTAGTTTTCAACTGAAGACAACAAGTTCGTCTATAGTCTTTTCTCTTCTATCCAAACTTAGTAAATCTAAAGCAACTGGTTTGGATGAAATTTCAGCTAGGCTTCTTCGTGAATGTCCTGATTTGATTTCAGATTCCCTAAGTATAATTTTTGATCGTTTCATTATCACGGGTATATTCCCTGACGATTGGAAATGTTCAAAGGTTATACCATTATTTAAACAAGGGAAACGTGAGGATCTCAATAACTATCGTCCCATCTCTATTATTCCTATTGTGGCAGTAGGGTTTTTTTCTTTTTTAAATGATTGAATTTTAATAAATTATACTATTGCACGGCACTTATGGAAAGCAGGTATTTTATTTTTTTATTTTTTATAATTATTTCTATGTAGAACATTTGTAATTTGTTAGTTTGTAAAATTTTGTAATTAGTTAAGTGTACCATATATGTAAATCCTGATAAGTTCACCGTGGGTAAATAAAGAATCTATTCTATTCTATTCTATTCTATGGCATAAGTGTTGCCGAAACATGTTTACTTTTAAAAAAATTGTCGTTTATTTGAAGTGTATTTTAACTCTTGTGCTTTTGAAATCATATGGAAACAATAATATTAATAATAATAATAATAATAATAATAATAATAATAATAATAATAATAATAATAATAATAATATAATTATCTGACAGCTTCAATCAGAAATCGAGCCCAAAGTCTCCGAATAATTAACGTATATCGACGCTCTGACCACCTCGAGCTATATGGAAGAAGACCTTGTGAAGATCTAAGGGATTTTTGGTGAAGGAAAATTCGAGTGTAGAATATATACATTATAAGACCAAACGGGGACCAGTTGCGAAAAATGCAACTACATAGGCCTTCCGGCAGGAATTGAACCCACGACCTTGCGATTCTAGTGCAATGCTCTGACCACTGAGCCACGGAGTCCGTTGCCGAGAGCTTGATCGCGAGTTCTGTATATATTAAGGTGGTAATGCCAGGACAGAATTGGGTATATTATAAGTAATATTGGGCATTTCACTCGATTACATAGCATGTTCTAAGGGATTTTTGGTGAAGGAAAATTCGAGTGTAGAATATATACATTATAAGACCAAACCGGGACCAGTTGCGAAAAATGCAACTACACAGGCCTGCCGGCAGGAATTGAACCCATCTGATGTCTTGCTGTAGAGACTTGAGAAGAACGGTCATACATAATGTAAATATGAAAATCTCTCACTGCCCTGACCGTGTCTCAATAGCTGAGTGGTCAGAGCGCCATTTCATTGATTCGGTGACCTTGGATTCGATTCACATCACATCACATCACATCGCATCACATCACATCGCATCGCATCGCATCGCATCGCATCGCATCGCATCGCATCGCATCGCATCACACCCATCCCATCGCATCGCATCGCATCGCATCACATCACATCACATCACAACACAACACACACGTCACATCGCTTCGTGTCATATCGCACGTCTCATTTTGCTAGGCGTCACATCGCATCGCGTCACATCATCACATCCTGGCGCGTCACTTTGCAGCGCATCACATCGCATCGCGTTACTTCGCCTTACGTCAGATCGCATCGCATGACATTGCGTCACATCACATCACATCACATCACATCACATCACATCACATCACATCACATCACATCACATCACATCACATCACATCACATCACATCACATCACATCACATCACATCACATCACATCACATCACATCACATCACATCACATCACATCACATCACATCACATCACATCACATCACATCACATCACATCACATCGCGTCGCGTCACATCGTATAACATCGCATCACATCGCGAGACATCGCATCGCGTCACTTCCCGTCAATACATCACAACACAATACATCACATCACATCATTTAATCCTACATGTTAATTCCTACATGTTTAAATTACAAAGATGGAAATATTCAAATTACTGATGTTAATAATCACAGCTTGCTAGAATATGTGTGGTTAGAAATTCAATTTCCTAATTCTAAACCATTTCTAGTTTCTATTATGTACCAACCAGGTAATAATACCCAATGGAGGGATCAATTTAACTATATGCTAGGACTGATTGATAAAGAGCAGAAGGAAATTCTTATTTTAGGTGACGTTAATACGAATTTTCTTGATAAGAAAGCTTATAAGTCTTTTCACATTATGACATCTCAATATCAACTAAAACAAGTAATTCAGTCTGTTACTCGACCTTCATCTGGAACTGTGATTGACTTAAATCAGGGTTCTTCCCATTGGATTAAGTGATCATTTGCCGATTTTTATTACTAGAAAAGTTAATGCTTGAAACTCTTGATAAACCTGATTGCCTTCACACCATTAAATACCGTAGATCTAAGAATCTGGATATTCCCCAGAATGTCTTTGAAATATTTGATAATCCTAACGATTTGTTAGAAATTTTTAGAAAGCTATGAAATTGTAGAACACAATGGTGTCTTTGGTTTTGCGATAAACGCAAACTGTTTAATAATATAGTTGTGAATTTTTGAATTAAAACCAGAGGGCTTCACTCGGGGCGACTTAAGAACAAAGCGTTTTATTTTGTTCAAAATATTTTTTCTGTACTTTGGTTCCGAGATAAATTTCCAGCAAAAAGGCGTCAGCGTTTTTTTGATATGTCGAGTTTTGCCGATTTTATTGACGACCAAAGTTAAAAATGCTGTTTTCCGACCAACATTTCGACAAAATAAGTCATAAATTCCAAACCAGGCAATAAATAAAAAAACCGCTGACAACCTTTTGCTGGACTTTTATCTCGGAATCGAACTGCGAAAATTTTTTTGGAACAAAATGAAACGCTTTGTCTTAAGTCGCCTGGAGTGAGGCCCTCTGGTTTTAATTAAAAAATTCACAACTATTAACGGTTTGTGTTTATCGCGAAACCAAAAACACCATTGTATTCTACAAATTCATAGCTTTCTAACGGTATCTATTTCATTTTTGTGGCATAAATTCTGACGAATTGCGAGCGCTTTACGGAAATGACCCTGCAAACCTTAACGAAGACCTTAAAGCCTAGTTCTCATATGTCGCCGATGATCGGCGATGAGGGCTATGCGACGTCGGCGACATATGAGAACGTACTTCAAATATTGGCTACGCTATACTACGAGCTTACGACAAGAACGGTTCTTTCATCCTTTTCTGCCCAACCTGTGATGCTGAGACGCGTTGGATTTAGTAAGAACGCAAGCAAAAAGTTCGGTAGCACTAAGGCTATGTTTACACGGTACCGGCCGAATTCGAGACCGGTCTCGAATTCGTTCTATGTCGCCGTGTAAACAGGCGGAACCGTACTACTTCGAGACCGGTTACGAATTCGATCGGTACCGTGTAAACGGTGTCTTAACACTTTGAAGCCTGACGACGGATCTTTAAGTTTTATTCTGGCTAACGCCAGACGATTTTATTCAGCACGGAGAGGTCCACTCAAAGTGTTAAAACCTATCTCTGTAAGACTTCGAAGCCTGAAGACGAGTCTTTAGTATTTTATTCTGGCTAACCCCAGAAGATTTTATTCAGCACGGGGAGAGGTCCAGGCCTCAAAGTGTTAAAAAGTGTTTGAAACGAAGAAATTGTCTTACTGTGCCAAATGACTATAAACAAGAAATTGCCTTAAGAAAGACGCCTAATAAGTAGAAAATATATTCAACGAAAGGTAGTTGGGTGTAAATAAAATGTAAATGCATTTACTATTTTTTATCATACCACGGCAAGGGTTTGTTCCCGCAACCTCGACAAATCTCGACCTTTGAAATGCCAACTATTTTTTCGGTGATTTTATATCAGGTTATATCATATACGATATTAATTAGAACGCCGAGTAAAGCATGTTCATGAATGCCCATTTATTATAAGTATCGGGTAATGTCCCTTATTTTGTCTTGTTACAGCTGTATCTCTGACTCTAAAGCCAGGTTCAATCAGTCCAACATACGTAGAGAAAGGAATGTCCTTAACACTGAACGTAACATATGATTATGATGGAAGTGAAGTTGTTGAAGTGTTGTGGCTTAGAGACTCCATTGTAAGGTTATGTAGAAAACGTAATCCTGGTGCTGAAAAGCAATTTGATGTCAGAGCTTCTATTAAAGGAAACGCTAGTTTGGTTTTAGTGAACACCACGCTGAATGATAATGGAACATATGAAGTTGAAGCAGATGCTGATGATCTTTCAAGTAGACGAAACGAAGAATTTCTTGTTATTATTCAAGGTAAGTTTGTGGTTTTTATTGCACTGTAATTATATTGAATTATATATAATTTTGTAATGACTACTGTTTATGATGAATTAGTGTTTTACTGGTCCCAGTTTTGCAATTACTTTTGATAAAATGTGTTTATAAAATAAATAACACATGCTCTGATTGGCTACTGCAAGAATAAACAATTATTGGATGAGGCGAAGCATGGCATGATGTCAAGAATTATCCCGACCGAGCTTAATGTTATCTGCCGAGTGCCGAAGCCGAATGTAATTTTTGCGCGCTTTGAAGTAGTGACGTCATCAGGTTCTTATAATTTACAGTTTTCGACGGAAATGACGTCACAGCCGCCCAATAGTTTAACTAATTTACATTAGTATCAACCAACTAGAGGTCTATTACAAATCCAGCATTCTGAGCTACTAGTGGTCCACCGGTGATAGATCACTAGTTATCATTGGATAACGACAAACCTTCTTTTAACTGGAATATTCCTATTCTGACGAATCAGAAGCCACGACATATTCACACCGCAAGAAAAACCTGGTAACTGGTTAAAAAATAAACCTGGTTAAACCTGGTTAAAAACCAAACATGGCGTCCGCTAAAATTTTACGAGACGGTAAATGCAGTATTTGCTCCGGGCTCTGATTGGCTGCTCCGAAACACACCCATGATACGCGCTTGTACTGAATATTAAAACATTCTCTCATTGCTTGATAGAAATATAATTGAATTTTCGTAATATTTTGAGAACATAAGTGGATAAACTGCGGCATAATCATGTGCAGATAACCACACACTTTTTATACAAATAAACACACTTTCTTTATAAGTATTATAAGTAGAGTGCTTGGCCGGTGGCGAATGATTGTCCGAAACGGGCCTTGATAACATAGCTTTTTCAGACGTTTCTTCTCAGAAACTATATTGCTCAAATGAACTACTGAATACTCCCCAAAGGCTACTCATGATTAATTTGATCACAGCGAAATTATGAGCATTGAATTCAGTGTTTAAGTCAGAGCGATCAAGTCACCGAAGCGGCTAGCTGATTGCATAGTGCACTCGGAAATTTCATCATGAACAACCCAAACATTTGTAAAGATAGATCATCAAAAAGATTCGCTATTGATTAAGATAAAGATGGATAATAATCTTGAGAACGAGCAATAAAACCACAGAATATAGGTCTCTATTCTGTGGTTGTAACTTTGCCTTGCTTAGTTTTACCAGTATTACTGTGGGCGCATCAATTATCACCCAATCAGAGCCCGGAGCAAATACTGCATTTATCGTCTCGTAAATTTTTTGTACGAGTGAAGAAAACATTGGCCCGAAAGTAATGGAAAATCGTTCAGTTTGACATTTTCGAATAAGAAAATGAATTCGCTTATGCCTATGGTGTACAGCTACACCAAATTTGAAGCTAAGTCATTACGATCTCGTTTTTTGTGAGCAATTGTTTACCGTATTGCATATGCCATCGAACTGCAGCTCTACATTTTGTATGGAGAGACTTCTGCAAACAAAAAGGTAAAACTATCTGAAAATTTGGAACAATGTTTGATAAGACTTCTTTACGTTAAAGAAAAGTTGTTTATGCTTGATACTAAAACAATTAGACAGGTCTTGTTTGGATCAAAACACTAAACGTAATGTCACTGCTGGGTTGGGACAGTTCTATTTATGAAAGCATATATTTCACAAGTTTAATCGGACTGCTGAACAATGTTATTATTCTATCTTGACTTTTGACTTTTAATATGGAAAATGTTGCGAGGAACTACAAAACGATTTTTTGTCATCGCATACTGTACATCTTATCAAATAGAGTTGGATACGTGTGAATTACGTGAAAGTTGAGCAAAGCTGGTTGTCTCTAAAATTTCCTTTTTATATTTTTACTTCAGGAAAAAGGGCCTTTTTCTGGGGGAGGGGGGAAAGGCAAAAAGGAAAAGGCTTGTATGTTAAAAAGACCCCAAAAGATGTCACTGTCATTTTAGTTCATGATCACCTCGGTTTTCTTTGATGTACCGCGGTTGTTTATTTATAATAATTACTCCCAACCACACATAAATCTAGTTAATTGCCAAGTTAATATATATTAGCCCGGTTCAATTAACTTGATTTATGCGTGGTTGGGAGATAAGGGTTAATCAATGGTCACGAATGTGATAAAGGATCTATCATCGTTTATATTGTTTTTCGACAACCTCTGTGATAACGAACTCAGTATCTCAGTTTTCTTAGGCAACCTATGTGACTACTTCAACCCACTGATCTCTATATACAGCTGGATGGGCCGTTCCCTATGACCAGCAGTCAAACATTTCGTGGCAGTCGCCGCCATCTTACGTAGTGGAACATATTACCCGGGGGGAGGAATATTAAGTACTCTGTGCCGGGGAGTCGGAAAAACCGTAAAGCAAACAACAGATGCCGGTTCATTTAGTTTTCACTGTTTAACAACAAATACAGTCAAAAGATGGCAAGTACACAACACGAGATATTGTTAAGGCATTAAGATTACTATAAAAGGTACAATTTAAGACTTGGAATTGAATTCTTCGTAGATTTTAGTCTGTTTTTCAGTTTATATTATCGTGAACTTTCTTCGTTGTCGGCACTGAAGAAAAACAACGAAATGTAAAGGTTTTACAGCTCAGTTATAGAAACAAATACAAGAAATTAGCGTCTTAAACCTTATTGAGTGCTTCTTGTGTCATTACTTTCGTTTAAATTTTCTTAAAAAAACTCTTTTTGTCTGTTTTCAATCTACGAAAGCTTATGAACTTCAGTGACAGCCATCTTGGGTAGTGGTCACGTCATCATACAACTGGCACGCAAAATCCCGACCAATGGCCCATCCAGTTGTATACAGAGATCAGTGCTTCAACCTCGGTAACTACGTAAGCTATTTACTGACGTAGTTACCTCGGGTTCGGTAACTAACCCTATACTTAAGTGTTCTTTCAATTTAGAAGGACTTAATTTTCATTTCATAGACACTTTAGGGAGCTAAGTTCGGAGAAGAGCGAGTCTTTTTTTGTTTGGCTAGTGCGTGGGACAGTTTACAGTTCATGTCTTCTTCGCCTGAGTTATAAGTATTGATCATTTAGTTTAGTTTTACTATAATTAATGTATACCAAAAAACAATCTACAACAAAAATGAGAATTTGTTATCTTTTAATAACTGTTGATTCTAATGTAAAACTTGCAAGCATCACTGATTACAACACATGAATCAAATTAACCCTTTCATGAGCATCGTTGTTGTCGAACAACTTTCTCTTTTTACTCTGGCTAACGTCAGACGATTTTACTCGTCAAGGGGGAGAAGTCTTGGAGAGCCATGCATGAAAGGGTGAAAAAAAATCATATGTGCAATTTCACTAAAAAATTGCTTCAAAAATTTTAGATGTTGGTATACACATATTTGGATTTATAAAATGGATTATGCCAAATAATTAATTAATTATATTAATTATATTAAGTAATTAAATTATTTATTTATTTTTTATTTTTTTTATGTATGTATTTATTTATTTATTTATTTATGTATTTAGTTATTTATTTATTTATTTATTTATTTATTTATTTATTTATTTATGTATTTATTTATTTATTTATTTATTTATTTATTTAGTTATTTAGTTATTTAGTTATTTAGTTATTTATTTATTTATGTATTTATTTATGTATTTATTTATTTATTTATTTATATATTTATTTATTTATTTATTTATTTATTTACTTATTTATTTATATATTTATTTATTTATTTTTTATTTATTTATTTATTTATTTATTTATATATTTTTTTATTTTTTTATTTTTTTATTTTTTTATTTATTTTTTATTTATGTATTTATTTATTTATTTATTTATTTATTTATTTATATATTTATTTATTTTTTTATTTTTTTATTTTTTTATTTATTTTTTATTTATGTATTTATTTATTTATTTATTTATTTATTTATTTATATATTTATTATTGTTCTAACAATAATAAATAAATAAATAAATAAATAAAAAATAAATAAATAAATATATAAATAAAAAAATAAAAAAATATATAAATAAATAAATAAATAAATAAATAAATAAATTAAAAAAAATATAATTAAAAATTAAAAACATGCAGTCTACTGCATGTTTTTAATTTTTTAATTTTTATTTTTTATTTTTAATTTTTAATTTTTAATTTTTAATTTTTAATTTTTAATTTTTAGTTTTTAGTTTTTATTTTTTTATTTTTAACTTTTATTGTAATATAATGTAATGTAATGTAATGTAATGTAATGTAATGTAATGTAATGTAATGTAATGTAATGTAATGTAATGTAATGTAATGTAATGTGATGTGATGTGATGTGATGTGATGTGTGATGTGATGTGATGTGATGTGATGTGATGTGATGTGATGTGATGTGATGTGATGTGATGTGATGTGATGTGATGTGATGTGATGTGATGTGATGTGATGTGATGTGATGTGATGTGATGTGATGTGATGTGATGTGATGTGATGTGATGTAATGTAATGTAATGTAAGGTCAGGTCAGGTCAGGTCAGGTTAGCTAACGTAACGTAACGTAACGTAACGTAATTTAATTTAAGGGCTAAATTCCCCCTGTAAATGCGAGATTAAATCTAGCCCTTTTAGTAAGGCTAGCGCTATACAAAAAGGGTCAGCTCGCTCTTTTAAAAATACTTCCTATAAAAGCTTTAAAACCTAAAATGGTATTTCCAGAAAGGATCGGTGGTACAGTAAAAGCATAACATCGCCTCAGACAGTTACGATTTTACAAAATGTACTGTTTTGAATTAAAACGTAAGCAAAGAACGCGAAAATCAATTATCTTCAATATATCTTTACGGTAAATTGAACACTAAAAAATCTGTGCGTGTTCCAAGTTCTGGTTTTATAATAAGAACTGTTGAGTCAAGAGAAAGTAAAACAATTATAGTTCACTACCAGTTCAAAGCTGTTAACTTTCTAGAATGAAACAAAACAGTTTAATTTAATCTTGTCGATATAGTAGAAATGTTTATATTTGCCTGATGTCTACTATTCAGTGTTTTCTCTTTTTTTTAGTTAAATCAATTGCTAACGTTACCTGTGCTTTTGTGAATATAACGGAAGGTGAAAACGTTTCATGTATTTGTTCTGGCGTGGGTGGTAGTCCTCCGCCTACTGCATATTGGCTTAAAGATAACAATGTGCATGCTATGGGATATAGGAGTGCCCTACTGGATATAAGAAACATCAGTAAGAAGGACACTGGGACGTACACTTGTCGAGTGAAAAGTGGAACTTTAACTGACGAACAAGGAGTTGACATTACTGTTTTTGGTAAGTATATTTACTTCATATGTTGTTGAAATAATCATTGTGGGACAGTGAACTCAGGTGGAGAATAATAATAATTTCAGGTCCTACTACGAGTGATGAACCATACTGAGTAAGTTTAGAGGAAAACTCTACTCGTCCGCGACTGGGATTCGAACTAGTGACCTTCAGTTTACTAGTCCAACCGAGCTACAGAGAGCAGGTCATGGAATGATGGTACTTTGTTTCTGATATTTCGACACTGAAATCTAGTTTCTTTAATATCAAGAGACGATCGATCATAACTCTTCATCTTATTTTGTTGGAATAATTATTGTAGGACAGCGAACTCAGGTGGAGAATAATGATATTAGGTGCTACTCTAAGTGATGAACCATACTGTACTTGACCGCGCAGCTGGGATTTGAACCCATAACCTGTGGTTTACTAGTCTGACACTACCGACTGAGCTACATGGTCAAGTTGGGAGCACGTCATGGAATGATGGTACTTATATTTCATTGAAATCTAGTTTCTTCAATATTGAGAGCCTTAACTCGTCATTTTATATTGTTGGAATAATTATTGTGGGACAGCGAACTGAAGTGAAGTGAAGTGAAGTGAAGTGGAGTATAATGATACTAGGTGCTACTAGGTATAAGTATAGAAAAAAGCTCAACTTCACTGGGATTTGAACCCATGACCTTTGGTTTACTAGTTTGACGCTTTCTACTTTCCCGGTAGGGTTCGTCATGCACTTAGAGTAGCACCTAATATCATTATATAAGAGTGGTACGTGTACATCTGATACATCTATAGATATATAGCGAGTTTAGTAAAATGTAACAGTCAGACCTTTTTTATTAGTTTTTTTTTATATTAGTTTTTGTTTTGTTTTCTCTTTCCTTTTCTTTCTTTCTTTTTCTGTTTTGTTTTGTTTTGTTTTGTTTTGTTTTGTTTTGTTTTGTTTTGTTTTGTTTTGTTTTGTTTTGTTTTGTTTTGTTTTGTTTCGTTTCGTTTCGTTTCGTTTTTCGTTTCGTTTCGTTTCGTTTCGTTTCGTTTCGTTTCGTTTCGTTTCGATTCGTTTCGTTTCGTTTCGTTTCGTTTCGTTTCGTTTCGTTTCGTTTCGTTTCGTTTCGTTTCGTTTCGTTTCGTTTTGTTTTGTTTTGATTTCCCTTGCCTTGCTAATGCCTTGCCTTGCCCTGCCTTGCCTTGCCCTGCCTTGCCTTGCCTGGCCAACACCGCTGCCAAACGTTTTGCGCATGCGCGACGTCCGAGCTCGTCCCAGGCTCGTCCTCAGGAAAAGAGCAGGAAAACACTGGAATATTTGGACTAGAATTGGTAATAGATCATTTGTGCATGGCTTCTTTGTCAATATTGTAACATATTCTGAATTTACCCCTTCATAATTTTCTTTTTTTTCAATCTTTCCTTTTTTTAAAACACAAATGAATAGTCGAATCTTACTTAGTCTCACTGTCTGGTTGTTGTTGCCACGGCTAATTGCCACTTCTCTTGCAATGTTTATTCTAGCAAATTCACGCGTGCGCAAACGTTTGGCAGCGGTGTTTGCCTTGCCTTGCCTTGCCTTGCTTTGCCTTGCCTTGCCTTGCCTTGCCTTGCCTTGCCTTGCCTTGCCTTGCCTTGCCTTGCCTTGCCTTGCCTTGCCTTGCCTTGCCTTGCCTTGCCTTGCCTTGCCTTGCCTTGCCTTACCTTGCCTTGTCTTGCTTTGTATATTTCTAAAACTATTATTATTTTATTAAAATATATTTATATAATAAATACAGTTAACGGCGCCTATTCCGTGTTTGTATGGGTGTCCACAGAGGGTTGGGACTACGACCGATCACGTGACTAGGGAACTATTTAAGCATCGTCAGATCGAGGTCTGACATTAGTCTCAGTTCTCCAAGCCTTGAAGAGATGCCGAGACTGACTAGAAACAGTCTAACAACTGCCTGGACAATGCCTAACGTTAACGTTACGTCTGAACCTCCCGGGGAAGGGACGAGCTCATTGACGAACACACCCTCTAACCACGTTGAAGTGCCTACGGCTGCGCCAGTGGTGTCGACGTCGATTTCCACAGTGCAAGCGACGTCCTCTGGATTCCCGCCACAGCTTCTGGCTTCAACCGTTAGCTCTCCTCTGGCGTTACAAGCTACACTTCGGCCACCACTAGCAGGTACGATCGTTACAGAGGTTCCGGCCTTTTTACCTACGTTTGGGTCACCGTCAGGTTCCCAGCTTGGGCTCCCGGGGACTTCGTTGTCTTTCTCTTCGTGCTCGCCATTGCTCGCTACTTCCACTACGCCAGTCGCACAGTCCGTTGGGCCCACTATTCCACCAACCAGTATCCTTCATCCATCGTTGGGGCTTCCATCCACCTCCTACACCGCGCCCTTTGTAGTTGGCCCAGGTTTTTCCCCAGTTCCTGCCAAACTGGTCAACACGATTGTGGGGGGTCAGTTTGTCGACCTACCTCTCCTGATTCAAGAAGCCAGCGAAGAAGAACCAACATGCATCTGGCTAGGGGGTCAGTTGGTCATCAACCCGGGCCCTCGTAAGACGAAACAACTGACGGATATAATAAGTTGGGTGCAGGCTTTTTCCATTTATGCAGGCATTTTTTGTGCCCACCATCCTCACCGAGCTCGCGACCTCTGGCTGTATCAACTGTTCATTGTCAGGATAGCGCGACAATTCCGAGGCCTAATCTGGGCAAATTACGACAAAGCATTTCGTCGAGACGCGGCTGCAAGAAATGTCACCGACTGGTCGCAAATGAACATTGAACTGTTTAACTACCATTCAGCGACACCACGGTTAGAGTTTGCCCAGCCACGCAAGCCCTTCATTGAAGCAAGAGGCTCTTCTTCATCGCACTTTCTATGTCGTTCTTGGAACAGAGGCCGTTGCTCGGCCTCGGTCGTTTGTAGATACCGTCACGCCTGCGACGTAGTTGGTTGTTCTCGAGATCACCGGGGTATTGAGCACAACCATTCTGGCTCCAGCAACGAGAGCCGCGCTCAATTTATTCGAGATCGTCCTGTCAAGCGCTCCAATTTTAGGGAGTACAACTTTAACTAGCTGTCATTGACATTATAAACTATGACTATTGCTAACTTTTCAGTTTGTAGCGAGCAAGATCAAGTTTTCTAGTTTCTTTTTTCTGCCTTACAATACTCGTATTCATACGGTTTAACAGTTCAATTACGTATACTGGCTGTCACCTGATTATTAAAGTTCTTTTTGCTGGTCTTGTCTGACTCTTGATTTGGCGCTGTGGTTCTGTATTGCTCACAGTCGTTGTTTTAATTACTATGAATATGATACGCTATTGAGTAAATGACAAACTATATTACTAATATCCGGTATCTCCGTATTGCGTAATATTCCGGGCTTGTAGGTTCGGTAGATTTCCCAGCATTCGCTCCTTAGCTTACCTGAAGAGCAGGTCTACGCGGGTGTTCCGAAGAACATATTAAGTTATGTGGGTATTAATATCGTAAATCAGAACGGACTCTATCTTACCTCTCATGCTAGCGTCAAATAGTGGCCTGGCATGAATTAGCAGGTAAATTGTCCGATTTAGAGTGTACTATTTCAATATTCTAGTCTTTCTATCAACGACGTCGCGGCTGTTCGGTTTGTGGAATACTAACTACCTTTTAAACTGTTTTACACGTTGTTGTTTTTCAACTATGTGTACACGTACTATGTATAATTATGTCTCATAAACGTGCAAATTAGCTTCAAATTAAATAACCTTCACAGCAATCGTTGTGACAAACAGCTCACAGTCAATCGTTCTTAGCTTCTCGCCAGCCAATCACAAAGCGGGAAAACAGTTCGGAGGCGTCATCCGTCTGAGTCACCTAAATGGCTTTAGTGCCCATTCGGCGTAAACAACCTGAGGTTGAGCCTTGTCTGGTATCCTTTCGGTTGCGAACGCGGAGATTCCAGCCCCTCATGGTTACGGGGAAGAACTCTCACGCATGTGTAAGTCAAGCCAATATTCCTTAGACTGTAGTGTCTGTCGTATTGTACCCCCCCCCCCCCCCCCCCGTGAACGTATACCCCCCGTCTAAATCGCACGAGAACTATTTATAAATACCATGCTGGTCAGGATTCAGATGCCTAGCTGAGTAGCAACTCTAGCCTAGGCTCCTCAATGCTATGGGAACTCACATTGTTTACTCATATCCTGCCTCAGCCAGGAATCCTGCTACAGTATTCGAGAATATTCGGTTAATCCTACTTCGATTCGTCACTTCACTCACACATGGGGATTGTCTTGCCCGGGAGAGCGAGCATACATCGTTTCAACCCTAACGGATTGGAAGAAGTCATGACATATACGTGGCCTATAAGCTATGCTTGAGTTTGTTTTCGTGAATAACTTCGTTCGCCGTCGAGCGACTGACTCTGGCCAATTGCCTCTCTAAACTTTCACTGCACGTACTATCCTAAGAGTTAAATCTCTTTCGGGGGAGAGCGAATATCTCATCAAACAAGTCCCAATTCGAGTTGTTGTGAACAATCTAACTGAGGGGGAGAGCGAATATCTCCTGTGCACAGGTCTTTTCTGTGCGAACTATTAAGATAAATTGAAATAGCACTATCTTGCGAGTTAATGAACTTGTTATCGGGAAAGCGAATATCTCTTGTGCCGAGGTCATATCTGCCTCGGCTATACGTCGCCATTAGTGTGGTCTGGAGAGCGAATATCTCCTATGTACCGGTCATCTTGTTCGTTAGCTTTGCGTACTAAATTAAACGAAATTGCACTATGCTAAGAGTTAAATCTCATAGAGAATGGATGTCGACGCGAACATCTCATCCGCCGTGTAATTCGCCACTCGAGTTGGTCAGTCTGCCTGAAGAGCAATTTTCTTCAGCGCAGGTCATGTTTTTCTTCGCGTATATCCTAGAATTAAACTTAATTGTATACAAACACTATCCTGAGAGTAAATCTCTTTTGGGCGGAGAACGATTATCTCCTGAGAGTAAATCTCTTTGGGGCGGAGAACGAATATCTCCTGAGTGTAAATCTCTTTCGGGTGGAGAACAAATATCTTCTCTACGAATGTACGGTTATTAATACCGTTCCGTGCTGCCGACGGTTTATAGTGGTATATCTCCAAACGATTCGCTTATCGACCGGGCCAGCTGCTGTCCGTTAGAAGAAGCAGTCAGTACGGTACACACACTACGTTCTTAAACCAGACGAGTCACCCTGGAGTTGGTTGATTCTCCTTCAATCCTCACAAGCGAAACACAAGCGGCCGACTATTATATTTCGAAGCAATCAAGCAAATTTCGACTCGTCCCCCAGGGTTCGAATCACCTTATTCGCTACGCGCACCCCCCCCCCCCCCCCCCCCCCCCAAATCGTGGGCAGTGCCCAGTCCCTCTAAGCGGTTCCTTTCCTTCTTGTAGCTCGTTCACTCCCGCCTGTGGGTGTAGTATCACCACTTGTGTTGGACGCTTTTGAACAGGAATTACTGGCCTACCCCGATTCTGCAAATCGCGACTACATTCTTTCCGGTATCGCCCATGGTTTTCGCGTTGGATACTCCAACTCTGGCAAGCTCCTACGTTCATCTAACCGGAACTTGAAATCGGCGAATCTTCACCCTGAGGCTATTGATAAATATTTGGTCAAGGAGGTGGCTTTAAACCGGGTGGCTGGCCCCTTTCCTGTCCCGCCAATAGACGGCTTCCACATCAGTCCTTTTGGTGTCATTCCCAAACGAGGTCAACCAGGCCAATGGCGACTAATCTTGGATCTTTCCTCGCCACATGGTCATAGTGTCAATGACGGGATACCAAAAGACCCCTACTCACTCCACTACGCCTCAGTCGACGATGCCATTCGCATCCTACTTCAATTGGGCCCCGGTGGGCTCATGGCCAAATTTGATGTCGAAAGCGCCTATCGTAACGTGCCCATACACCCCGAGGACCGATACTTACTTGGAATGAGTTGGCGCAACCAGTATTATGTCGACCTCACCCTTCCGTTTGGCCTTCGCTCCGCTCCATATGTGTTCAACTCCCTTGCCACGGCGGTAGAATGGATCTTGCATAACAATTACCATGTAAGGTTCATCCTGCACTACCTTGACGATTTCCTAACCATGGCTCCACCTAATTCTCGCGAATGCCACGACAACGTGACCCGTGCTCGTGCCCTGTTTAATCGTCTCGGTCTCCCTCTTCACCCGGATAAATGTGTCGGCCCCACCACCTGTCTTACTTTTCTGGGGATCGAACTTGACTCGGTCACACAAACGTCTCGCCTCCCCCAGGATAAATTTGACGCATTGTTCACCATGCTCCAACAATGGGCAACCAAGAAGACGTGCACTCGTCGGGAACTTGAATCTCTTGTCGGCTCACTTCACCACGCCTGCAAGGTTGTCCAACCAGGCCGCACTTTCTTACGCCGAATGATCAACCTCCTGTGTGGGGTCCGCAGACCAGACCATCCTATCCGTCTCAACCTGGAATTTCGGCGGGATTTAGCCTGGTGGCTACAATTCTTTCGCGAGTGGAATGGCCTGAGTTTTTTTCTCATGCCATCGTATACGTGCCTGCCAGATTTCCACGTGACCTCCGACGCGGCTGGTGCAATCGGCTATGGGGCAATTTTCCGCTCGGCTTGGTTCTACGGTGCCTGGCCCCGCACTTTTCAACTCGATTCGATTGCCTTTAAGGAGTTGTTTCCAATCGTAGTCGCTGCGCATTTGTGGGGCAATCAGTGGTCCCGGTTACGCGTCGAATTTATTTGCGATAACGCCAGCATTGTGGCCGTTCTTAATTCAGGAACATCACGTGATTCGCGCGTGATGCATCTCGTCCGCTGTCTCACGCGACTGGCATGCAAATATCACTTCTCGTTTCGTGCGTCCCATATCCCAGGGTCTCGGAATGTCTGCGCTGATGCGTTATCTCGCTTTCAATTACAGACATTCCATCAGCTGGCTCCACACGCCGGCAAATTACCGACCATCATTCCGCCTCATGTCTTCCTCGACCTGGCAGTTCAACGCTGACATCGCACTGCTTAACATTTCTCTCCGCAGCACTAGCTCCGTCAACACGTCACACATACGCTGCAGGTCAACGCAAATTTCAGCAGTTTTGTCATTACGCTGGTCTAACCTCTCTTCCTGTATCACAATATCCTGCTTCGGAATGGACGCTAATGCTGTTCGCTTCGTGGCTTGCGCAAATAGAACATCTGTCTCCTGCAACTATCTCTGTTTACTTATCGGCCGTCCGTTCCTCTCACATCGATCTGGGCTTTCCGGATCCCATGGCCAACTGTCTTCGGCTACCACGCGTCTTGCGAGGCATAAAACGTACCATGGCCGGTCGCCAGTCTCCCCGTCTGCCCATTACTAAAGCGCTACTCGAAGTAATTCACTCGTCTCTCGACATGCAAAATGCCGATCACGTTATGTTTTGGGCCGCTTGTTGTGTTGCCTTTTTCGGTTTTCTCCGGGTCAGCGAGTTCACGACTAACGGTGCGTTCGACGGCTCAAAACACCTGGCTTTGGCAGATATTGCGGTGGACACATCAGTAAACCCATCTATGATTCGCCTGACAATTAAATCATCAAAGTGTGACCAGTTTCGCCAGGGATCTGTGGTCTACATTGGTCGAGCTCACCCGCCTATATGCGCACTTTCTGCCATCCTATCCTACCTTCATCTGCGTGGATCTGCACCAGGTCCGCTTTTTTGCTGGAGGATGGGACTACCACTCACCGCGCGCGACGTCAACACCCACCTGCGCTCCATACTGGTTCATGCAAATATTCAAGGGAGGTATTCCAGTCACAGTTTCCGGATTGGCGCTGCAACAGCAGCGGCCGCAGTTGGTATACCTGAACACCTCATCAAGGTCATGGGACGCTGGTCTAGCACGGCATACCAAAGGTACATTCGACCTTCGCCAGCTACTTTGGCGGACGTGGCTCAACAGTTAGCGTAGTGGGTCGGAGCCGTTGGGTTGGGGGAAAGGGTTATCGGTAACCCTTTTTCTCCAACCCACTTCGCGGGCTGGAGGGTACCCTTTGGGAGAAGGGTTACCGTAAGGGTTTTTTGGTCAGGCTCTAGGTTACGCCTTTGTCAATATTTTGGCCAGGCTCAAGGAGCAGCCTTGCTACCTTACGGTCACGCATCGACTAACTCTATCTCATCCCCTTCAGCCTGCACTACTCCAAAGATTTAGTAGTTCATGTTGTTGTATCTGCACAAGTCTTATATATATATATATATAGATTGTGTTCGACAGTATCTGTGTATTAAGGAATAGAGAGTAGTTAAATATATTTATATAATAAATACAGTTAACGGCGCCTATTCCGTGTTTGTATGGGTGTCCACAGAGGGTTGGGACTACGACCGATCACGTGACTAGGGGACTATTTAAGCATCGTCAGATCGAGGTCTGACATTAGTCTCAGTTCTCCAAGCCTTGAAGAGATGCCGAGACTGACTAGAAACAGTCTAACAACTCCCGCCCACCCTCTTCCAACTCAGGAGTCACTTATTGTCAACGATGCTACAAGACGAGAGCGAACACTGCAGATTCACTGGTTATATGGTACTTGTGAAGATTAGGCTTGGTAACGGAATTCAAGGTAACTCTCCCTGTACTCTGTGCAGGTGACATGCATGCTAGGGGATGGGAGAAGGGTTACCGTAAGGGTTTTTTGGTCAGGCTCTAGGTTACGCCTTTGTCAATATTTTGGCCAGGCTCAAGGAGCAGCCTTGCTACCTTACGGTCACGCATCGACTAACTCTATCTCATCCCCTTCAGCCTGCACTACTCCAAAGATTTAGTAGTTCATGTTGTTGTATCTGCACAAGTCTTATATATATATATATAGATAGATTGTGTTCGACAGTATCTGTGTATTAAGGAATAGAGAGTAGTTAAATAATAATAATAATAATAATAGTCTTTTTTTATTGGAAAATAACCCTTAACAAACGTAAGAGTTTTACAGTTAAAATATGTACATCACAAGAATTTAGGCCAATATTTACAAGTAAAGGAAAGTAACATACAGATTACTGATGTCAACAACACATGTCTAAAATTCAAAAAGACATCTGTTAATAAATACCCGTTTAAATCTCTCAGTTCTAATTTTGGGCAAAGTATAATTGTGGTTGCGCTCTCTCAAACACCTTGTCCTCTGAGGCGGTAACAGCTCGTTTAGCGGATTATCAGGGTTGCTTACAATTTTATTCCATAATTTGTGATCCCGTTCTTGAAGGAAACTGTCTACTTGTTCCAGATACTTATTTTTATATGCACATCCCCATACCTTTATACTAAAATATAACATTGGCATAACAAGACTATTAAAGAGTAAGTGAAGATCATGAGTAGCATAGCCATAAAATTTACACACTCTTAGGATATGGAGTTGTGAGCTTGCCTTCTTAAGTATATTCTTAAAATGCATGTCCCATTTACAAGGGTTGTTTTGGAAAAAAACACCAAGTAACTTAAGCCAATCTCTACGTTCAATAAGCTGGAGTGGATCACTAAGACGTTTTAGTGACTTTCCTTTCAATACCATTTCCCAGGTTTTATCAAGATTCAATTTCATTCTATTTTCTTCTGCCCATTTCATAATGTTCAATACCTCCAAACTTGATATGTCACTTTCGCAATTTCTAATAGGAACACTAAGAGTCAAATCATCAGCAAATTTCTCCAAGAGACTGTGTGTGGAATCGATAACTGTGATATCATTGGCCATCACGGAGAACAATATTGGGCCTAAAATGGTCCCTTGTGGCACTCCTCTATTAATGTCCAAAAACTCTGTTAATACAATATCAACTTTAACACGCTGTTTCCTATTGGATAAAAAACTAATTATCCAATTATAGATATATGGATTAATATTAAGATGTTTAAGCTTATTGCAGAGGATATCATGAGGGACCATGTCGAAGGCCTTGCTGAAATCGAAGCTAAAGATTCTGACACAATAAGATTACTGTCCAACCACTGGAGCCATTTGTGTTGACATTTAAGCAGGGCCATTGTTGAATTTAATCCCTTTTTATATGCGTACTGGTCTTTTCCAATGAAATCAGTATTCAGATGGGATAGTTCATTCAGATAAACGATTTTTTCAAACAGCCTCATTATAACATCGGTAACTGAAATGGGACGGAGTTGATTAGACTGGTTTAATGGTACTTCCTTCGGTATTGGTGATATGTTTGCCATTTTCCACAATAAAGGCACAATGTGATGTTTCAAGGAAGAATTGAAAACCGAAGTTATGACTGGTGGTAGATCATAAGCAAAATCCCTCCATAACCAAAAAGGCAGATCATCTGGCCCCGAGCTTGTTCGTTTCAGATTTAATAGAAACTTCTGTACTGTGTATTCAGATATGAGAGGAATACGCGTTCCTTCTGGGATTGGAACTGGAGTAGGAGCAGAATAAACAGGATCAGTGTTTATTAATTGAAAATAATGTTTAATATCGTCTGGATCTCTCTTTGTTTCAGATAAACCAGTTGTTGACGTTACTTGTCATACTTCTGTGTCTATTAAAGAAGGAAATTACTTTTCCTGTACTTGTTCTGGAAATGATGGCAGTCCTCCTCCTAGTGTAATGTGGTTAAAGGATAATAAGAAGTTGATTACTGTGGATAATATTTTGACATTGCGTAACATTAGCAACCTCAACAATGGGACATATGTGTGTCGTGTACAAAGTGGTAATAAAGAGGAAGAAAAACAAGTTAACGTTACTGTTCTTTGTAGTACACTTACTCCACCATTTGACATGAATCGTTTCTTATAGCAAATTAGTTACGCACGCATACGGATGGTACATTTCGTGCACAATCTGTCACTTATACACATGGTAGAATTACATCACGACCCGTAAAACACACTTTACAGTTTATCAAAGTGTGTCAAGCTGTGCCATGCGAAACATTATATAGAGCTTAAGCAAATACGACGCCAATGCTAACGTCAACGCCAACGCAAACGTCAAGGACAACGTCCTTAATACAATAGAATTTTTCTCACACAACAAAGAAGATGAATAATTTTTAGTCCCAAGAGTAATCGTAACGCCGTTCCCGTTCTACATACAACGTTATTCAGATCATGTCCACGTCTTCAGGACGACCTTAACTCATTCCTGTCCGGGGGCTTCCCCAGAGGTGAATAAAATCGTCTGGCGTTAGCCAGAATAAAATACTAAAGACCAATTCGGACAAGAAAGAGTTAACTCGTGAAACGGCGAAACCTGTTACTTGAGACAAAATAGGGTTAGTTCTTCAAACTATGCGACAAAATCTTTTCGTCGTCCCAGTTTGATTAAACTGCCTATTGTGTCAATTTACTACCCATAGTTCATTTCAATAATTATTCAACTGCGCATTTACATACGATTCATGCGTTTCGTACCAATCGTATGGATTGTCAACCACGCTCCATCAAATAAATGAATTATCCTTGCAATATATCAAAAATCGCCTGTGTAAATGAGGCTTTAGTTTTCTTGATTAGGTAAAACCTATTGTGATGTATAGTGTCGCGAAGTGTTTGTGGAAGTTTATTTCCTCGGTTAGTTCAATCAAGTTATATGAAGTAAGCATTATCTCTAAATCTTGCGTTTTATTTCTATTCTTTATAAGACAAACCTACTATGATATCCTTCACCAGCAACGCCAGTGAGGACATTGCCAAACGGGGTGACAATGTTCATCTAACATGCATCGCCACTGATGGTTATCCCAAGCCAACATACCGAATTACGTTTAAAGGAAAGAACATCTCAAGTACAGGAGTACTAATAATTAAAAATGCAGACTCTGATCATATTGGAACATATACCTGTTCTGCCAATAATACCGCTGGTTCAAAAGAGAAAAGTTTAGTTCTCAATGTGACAGAAACTGGACCCGGAACTCCAGCGCCAAGCACCACACCATCGCCAAGCACCACACCAGCGCCAAGCACCACACCAAGAAGAAACACAATTGCTTCTACAGGTAAGGAGAACATGATTAACTTTTTTATTCTTTGCATGGAGAAAGATTGTAATACAAACGAGAATTTGTGGAAACACCACGTTTCTTATTTATTTCTGATCTTTCAACCTAGGCCTGTTGACTCAGACCTTCATCAGTGCAAATGCCAACATCGTGTTTGCTCACGTCATATAAACAAAACAACTAAACAACCAGAATGACGTAAGAACACAATGGCGTAGTTACGTGCTTATACGTTTATTCTAAAATTAATTAAATGACATAATGGAATCAGGATTGTTCATCGAAGAGAGCTAACCAAGTGCTATTCAATGGCTGACTCTTCTGTGAAATCGTAGGAGAGTATACTGTACTAGAAATCTCGACGTGTTGTAAACGTGTTAAAATAACACGCAATTTTGTCCCCTCAGACGACACGGCAAAACAACATACTGGCGTGTTGTATAACAACAAGCAGTTAGCGTGTTGAACAACAAACAATTAGCGTGTTGAACAACAAGCAGTTAGCGTGTTGAACAACAAGCAGTTAGCGTGTTAAACAACAACAACAACAACAACAACAACAACAAGCAGTTAGCGTGTTGAACAACAAACAATTAGCGTGTTGAACAACAAGCAGTTAGCGTGTTGTATAACAACAAGCAGTTAGCGTGTTGAACAACAAACAATTAGCGTGTTGAACAACAAGCAGTTAGCGTGTTGAACAACAAGCAGTTAGCGTGTTGTTGAACAACAAGCAGTTAGCGTGTTAAACAACAAGCAGTTAGCGTGTTGAACAACAAGCAGTTAGCGTCTTGAACAACAAGCAGTTAGCGTGTTGACCAACAAGCAGTTAGCGTGTTGTTTAAAAACACGCCAACGTGTTGTACAAGAAAACGCTAAAACCGTGTTCTTGCTTTCTCCTCTCAATCGACACGTTTTTTATGTTTTGTAATTTTAGCGTGTTTTTAGAACACACATAATGTGTTATAAAAACACGCCAATAAAGAGCACGTCATTTGTCCTCTGAGAGGACAAAACCAGAACACGCTAAACACGCTCGTGTTCTAATTACCACGCCTTATGCGCTATTTTCTATTATAGGTATAAGAATTAATATGCAGCTGCAAGTGTACAACGCATTTTATTTATAACTCATTCTTGTTAATATGCGCAGTTGAAAGAATATATGCGGAATAGTGATTTGATACAAAGTCAATATGCCTTAAGCCAAGCTGCCAGGGGTCTGGGCGCCCGTCTTCGTTAAGGTTTGCAGAGTCATTTCGAAAAAACGCTCTCAATTCGTCAGAATTTATGCCACAAAAATAAAATAGATATCGTTAGAAAGCTCTTGATTTGTAGAATACAATGTTGTCTTTGATTTTGCGATAAACACAAACCAATAATTGTTGTCAATTTTTAAATGAAATCCAGAGGGCTTCACTCGGGGCGACTCAAGTAAAAAGCGTTTTATTTTGTTCAAAATCTTGTTTTGCAGTTTAATTCCGAGATATAAATTTCCAACAAAACATTGTCAGCGTTTTTTGATATGTCGAGTTTTGCTGATTTTATTGACGACCAAAGTTGAAAATGCTGTTTTTCGAACAACATTCGGACAAAAATAAGTCATAAAATCGAAACCAGGCACTAAATTTAAAAAAAAAAAACACTGACAACGTTTTACTTGAAAATTTATCTTGGAATCGAACTGCGAAAAATTTTCTTAAGTCGCCCCGAGTGGAGCCCTCTGGTTTTACTTGAAAAATTCACAACTATTATTGGTTTGTGTTTATCGCAAAATCAAATATAACATTGTATTCTACAAATTAATAGCTTTCTATAACGATATCTATTTTATTTTTGTGGCATAAATTCTAACTAGTTGAGAGCGTTTCAGAAATTGCAGCTTGATGTTAGTAATAATTGTTAGTTGTTTGCTGTACAAGCTGTGTTAGTTGGTAATACTCAGAAAAACTCTGAGCTCTGAGCTCTGAGTCCCGCTCAGAGCTCAGAGTTTTTCTGAGTATTATACTAACTAACACAGCTTGTACAGCAAACAACTAACAATTCGTTGAGAGCGCTTTACCGAAATGAGTCCGCAAACCTTAACGAAGACGTTAAATGTGTGAAGTTTCTTTACAAGTAAAAATTTTGTAACTGAGTAATTATAGTGATCTTTTAAAATATAGCCGAGCCGTACTTATTAATTTAATGCAACGAAATTCCCTGATTTGGGTTTGAATCATTGGAACAACCGCCAACAACACATCTATTTGGCATTTTCGAAATTTGCGACTTATCGCACTAAGCTTTCGCGCACTATATGTTTGCTGTGTTATAGTTTTCCTCTTAGTTTGACTGAGTTCCTATAGTTGCGCCACAGAGTATTAACTTGGTTCCAAGCTCCTTACACGGTTTTCAAATTCTTAGTCGATAAAATTTGGACTTTTAAATGCGGATAACCTTGAGAAGAAAAGTCCAAATTTAAATCTGATTTCAGATTTTTGTATCTACAGATCTCGAAGATTCGTTTGATTCATTTTGTCGTATAGACACTTTAATATCGTGTGCATCCAAATTAATAGTTATTTCAGGATTAACCCTTTGACTCGTAAGCGCGCATGTAGACGCACCTTTAGTATTTTACTCTGGCTAACGCCAGACGATTTTACTCGCCAAGCGAAGACCCCTGGTAGTCAAGGGTTAATATAGTGTCAGCATTTTGCGGGTTTCCTTATTATAAGGCAATCCCAGTACTTTGCGGTGCTAGAAGCCATGTTGGTGCAACAATATAAAGAAACAGTATAACGCTAAAACGATTTTTTTTTGAGGAAATTAAATGAGCATGGTTTTTCTCGCTTTATCAGTGGTGTAGGAAGCAAGTTAATGTTGGAAGGCGCACAACTTCAAAAAGGCATTTTGTTGGGGTGGTAGAGCTTCAAAAAGACCCCTAATTGAGGCATAAACATGTTTATAGGAAAGAATATGATGGTTGATTTATGATTTGATTTGATTTAATTTTTGTTTTGTTTTGTTTTGTTTTGTGTTGTGTTGTGTTGTGTTGTGTTGTGTTGTGTTGTGTTGTGTTGTGTTGTGTTGTGTTGTGTTGTGTTGTGTTGTGTTGTGTTGTGTTGTGTTGTGTTGTGTTGTGTTGTGTTGTGTTGTGTTGTGTTGTGTTGTGTTGTGTTGTGTTGTGTTGTGTTGTGTTGTGTTGTGTTGTGTTGTGTTGTGTTGTGTTGTGTTGTGTTGTGTTGTGTTGTGTTGTGTTGTGTTGTGTTGTGTTGTGTTGTGCCGTGTCGTGTCGATCGTGCTGTGTCGTACCGTGTGGTGTGGTGTGGTGTGGTGTGATGTGGTGTGATGTGATGTGATGTGATGTGATGTGATGGGATGGGATGGGATGGGATGGGATGGGATGGGATGGGATGGGATGGGATGGGATGGGATGGGATGGGATGGGATGTGATGTGATGTGTGATGTGATGTGTGATGTGATGTGTGATGTGATGTGTGATGTGATGTGATGTGTGATGTGATGTGTGATGTGATGTGTGATGTGATGTGTGATGTGATGTGTGATGTGATGTGTGATGTGATGTGTGATGTGATGTGTGATGTGATGTGTGATGTGATGTGTGATGTGATGTGTGTTGTGATGTGTGTTGTGATGTGTGTTGTGATTTGTGTTGTGATTTGTGTTGTGATTTGTGTTGTGATTTGTGTTGTGATTTGTGTTGTGATTTGTGTTGTGATTTGTGTTGTGATTTGTGTTGTGATTTGTGTTGTGATTTGTGTTGTGATTTGTGTTGTGATTTGTGTTGTGTGTTGTGATTTGTGTTGTGATTTGTGTTGTGATTTGTGTTGTGATTTGTGTTGTGATTTGTGTTGTGATTTGTGTTGTGATTTGTGTTGTGATTTGTGTTGTGATTTGTGTTGTGATTTGTGTTGTGATTTGTGTTGTGATTTGTGTTGTGATTTGTGTTGTGATTTGTGTTGTGATTTGTGTTGTGATTTGTGTTGTGATTTGTGTTGTGATTTGTGTTGTGATTTGTGTTGTGATTTGTGTTGTGATTTGTGTTGTGATTTGTGTTGTGATTTGTGTTGTGATTTGTGTTGTGATTTGTGTTGTGATTTGTGTTGTGATTTGTGTTGTGATTTGTGTTGTGATTTGTGTTGTGATTTGTGTTGTGATTTGTGTTGTGATTTGTGTTGTGATTTGTGTTGTGATTTGTGTTGTGATTTGTGTTGTGATTTGTGTTGTGATTTGTGTTGTGATTTGTGTTGTGATTTGTGTTGTGATTTGTGTTGTGATTTGTGTTGTGATTTGTGTTGTGATTTGTGTTGTGATTTGTGTTGTGATTTGTGTTGTGATTTGTGTTGTGTGTGTGATGTTGTGTTGTGTTGTGATTTGTGTTGTGATTTGTGTTGTGATTTGTGTTGTGATTTGTGTTGTGATTTGTGTTGTGATTTTGTGATTTGTGTTGTGATTTGTGTTGTGATTTGTGTTGTGATTTGTGTTGTGATTTGTGTTGTGATTTGTGTTGTGATTTGTGTTGTGATTTGTGTTGTGATTTGTGTTGTGATTTGTGTTGTGATTTGTGTTGTGATTTGTGTTGTGATTTGTGTTGTGATTTGTGTTGTGATTTGTGTTGTGATTTGTGTTGTGATTTGTGTTGTGATTTGTGTTGTGATTTGTGTTGTGATTTGTGTTGTGATTTGTGTTGTGATTTGTGTTGTGATTTGTGTTGTGATTTGTGTTGTGATTTGTGTTGTGATTTGTGTTGTGATTTGTGTTGTGATTTGTGTTGTGATTTGTGTTGTGATTTGTGTTGTGATTTGTGTTGTTTGTGTTGTGATTTGTGTTGTGATTTGTGTTGTGATTTGTGTTGTGATTTGTGTTGTGATTTGTGTTGTGATTTGTGTTGTGATTTGTGTTGTGATTTGTGTTGTGATTTGTGTTGTGATTTGTGTTGTGATTTGTGTTGTGATTTGTGTTGTGATTTGTGTTGTGATTTGTGTTGTGATTTGTGTTGTGATTTGTGTTGTGATTTGTGTTGTGATTTGTGTTGTGATTTGTGTTGTGATTTGTGTTGTGATTTGTGTTGTGATTTGTGTTGTGATTTGTGTTGTGATTTGTGTTGTGATTTGTGTTGTGATTTGTGTTGTGATTTGTGTTGTGATTTGTGTTGTGATTTGTGTTGTGATTTGTGTTGTGATTTGTGTTGTGATTTGTGTTGTGATTTGTGTTGTGATTTGTGTTGTGATTTGTGTTGTGATTTGTGTTGTGATTTGTGTTGTGATTTGTGTTGTGATTTGTGTTGTGATTTGTGTTGTGATTTGTGTTGTGATTTGTGTTGTGATTTGTGTTGTGATTTGTGTTGTGATGTTGTGATTTGTGTTGTGTTTTGTGTTGTGATTTGTGTTGTGATTTGTGTTGTGATTTGTGTTGTGATTTGTGTTGTGATTTGTGTTGTGATTTGTGTTGTGATTTGTGTTGTGATTTGTGTTGTGATTTGTGTTGTGATTTGTGTTGTGATTTGTGTTGTGATTTGTGTTGTGATTTGTGTTGTGATTTGTGTTGTGATTTGTGTTGTGATTTGTGTTGTGATTTGTGTTGTTTGTGTTGTGATTTGTGTTGTGATTTGTGTTGTGATTTGTGTTGTGATTTGTGTTGTGATTTGTGTTGTGATTTGTGTTGTGATTTGTGTTGTGATTTGTGTTGTGATTTGTGTTGTGATTTGTGTTGTGATTTGTGTTGTGATTTGTGTTGTGATTTGTGTTGTGATTTGTGTTGTGATTTGTGTTGTGATTTGTGTTGTGATTTGTGTTGTGATTTGTGTTGTGATTTGTGTTGTGATTTGTGTTGTGATTTGTGTTGTGATTTGTGTTGTGATTTGTGTTGTGATTTGTGTTGTGATTTGTGTTGTGATTTGTGTTGTGATTTGTGTTGTGATTTGTGTTGTGATTTGTGTTGTGATTTGTGTTGTGATTTGTGTTGTGATTTGTGTTGTGATTTGTGTTGTGATTTGTGTTGTGATTTGTGTTGTGATTTGTGTTGTGATTTGTGTTGTGATTTGTGTTGTGATTTGTGTTGTGATTTGTGTGTTGTGATTTGTGTTGTGATTTGTGTTGTGATTTGTGTTGTGATTTGTGTTGTGATTTGTGTTGTGATTTGTGTTGTGATTTGTGTTGTGATTTGTGTTGTGATTTGTGTTGTGATTTGTGTTGTGTTGTGTTGTGATTTGTGTTGTGATTTGTGTTGTGATTTGTGTTGTGATTTGTGTTGTGATTTGTGTTGTGATTTGTGTTGTGATTTGTGTTGTGATTTGTGTTGTGATTTGTGTTGTGATTTGTGTTGTGATTTGTGTTGTGATTTGTGTTGTGATTTGTGTTGTGATTTGTGTTGTGATTTGTGTTGTGATTTGTGTTGTGATTTGTGTTGTGATTTGTGTTGTGATTTGTGTTGTGATTTGTGTTGTGATTTGTGTTGTGATTTGTGTTGTGATTTGTGTTGTGATTTGTGTTGTGATTTGTGTTGTGATTTGTGTTGTGATTTGTGTTGTGATTTGTGTTGTGATTTGTGTTGTGATTTGTGTTGTGATTTGTATGTTGTGATTTGTGTTGTGATTTGTGTTGTGATTTGTGTTGTGATTTGTGTTGTGATTTGTGTTGTGATTTGTGTTGTGATTTGTGTTGTGATTTGTGTTGTGATTGTGTTGTGATTTGTGTTGTGATTTGTGTTGTGTTGTTGTGATTTGTGTTGTGATTTGTGTTGTGATTTGTGTTGTGATTTGTGTTGTGATTTGTGTTGTGATTTGTGTTGTGATTTGTGTTGTGATTTGTGTTGTGATTTGTGTTGTGATTTGTGTTGTGATTTGTGTTGTGATTTGTGTTGTGATTTGTGTTGTGATTTGTGTTGTGATTTGTGTTGTGATTTGTGTTGTGATTTGTGTTGTGATTTGTGTTGTGATTTGTGTTGTGATTTGTGTTGTGATTTGTGTTGTGATTTGTGTTGTGATTTGTGTTGTGATTTGTGTTGTGATTTGTGTTGTGATTTGTGTTGTGATTTGTGTTGTGATTTGTGTTGTGATTTGTGTTGTGATGATTTGTGTTGTGATTTGTGTTGTGATTTGTGTTGTGATTTGTGTTGTGATTTGTGTTGTGATTTGTGTTGTGATTTGTGTTGTGATTTGTGTTGTGATTTGTGTTGTGATTTGTGTTGTGATTTGTGTTGTGATTTGTGTTGTGATTTGTGTTGTGATTTGTGTTGTGATTTGTGTTGTGATTTGTGTTGTGATTTGTGTTGTGATTTGTGTTGTGATTTGTGTTGTGATTTGTGTTGTGATTTGTGTTGTGATTTGTGTTGTGATTTGTGTTGTGATTTGTGTTGTGATTTGTGTTGTGATTTGTGTTGTGATTTGTGTTGTGATTTGTGTTGTGATTTGTGTTGTGATTTGTGTTGTGATTTGTGTTGTGATTTGTGTTGTGATTTGTGTTGTGATTTGTGTTGTGATTTGTGTTGTGATTTGTGTTGTGATTTGTGTTGTGATTTGTGTTGTGATTTGTGTTGTGATTTGTGTTGTGATTTGTGTTGTGATTTGTGTTGTGATTTGTGTTGTGATTTGTGTTGTGATTTGTGTTGTGATTTGTGTTGTGATTTGTGTTGTGATTTGTGTTGTGATTTGTGTTGTGATTTGTGTTGTGATTTGTGTTGTGATTTGTGTTGTGATTTGTGTTGTGATTTGTGTTTGATTTGTGTTGTGATTTGTGTTGTGATTTGTGTTGTGATTTGTGTTGTGATTTGTGTTGTGATTTGTGTTGTGATTTGTGTTGTGATTTGTGTTGTGATTTGTGTTGTGATTTGTGTTGTGATTTGTGTTGTGATTTGTGTTGTGATTTGTGTTGTGATTTGTGTTGTGATTTGTGTTGTGATTTGTGTTGTGATTTGTGTTGTGATTTGTGTTGTGATTTGTGTTGTGATTTGTGTTGTGATTTGTGTTGTGATTTGTGTTGTGATTTGTGTTGTGATTTGTGTTGTGATTTGTGTTGTGATTTGTGTTGTGATTTGTGTTGTGATTTGTGTTGTGATTTGTGTTGTGATTTGTGTTGTGATTTGTGTTGTGATTTGTGTTGTGATTTGTGTTGTGATTTGTGTTGTGATTTGTGTTGTGATTTGTGTTGTGATTTGTGTTGTGATTTGTGTTGTGATTTGTGTTGTGATTTGTGTTGTGATTTGTGTTGTGATTTGTGTTGTGATTTGTGTTGTGATTTGTGTTGTGATTTGTGTTGTGATTTGTGTTGTGATTTGTGTTGTGATTTGTGTTGTGATTTGTGTTGTGATTTGTGTTGTGATTTGTGTTGTGATTTGTGTTGTGATTTGTGTTGTGATTTGTGTTGTGATTTGTGTTGTGATTTGTGTTGTGATTTGTGTTGTGATTTGTGTTGTGATTTGTGTTGTGATTTGTGTTGTGATTTGTGTTGTGATTTGTGTTGTGATTTGTGTTGTGATTTGTGTTGTGATTTGTGTTGTGATTTGTGTTGTGATTTGTGTTGTGATTTGTGTTGTGATTTGTGTTGTGATTTGTGTTGTGATTTGTGTTGTGATTTGTGTTGTGATTTGTGTTGTGATTTGTGTTGTGATTTGTGTTGTGATTTGTGTTGTGATTTGTGTTGTGATTTGTGTTGTGATTTGTGTTGTGATTTGTGTTGTGATTTGTGTTGTGATTTGTGTTGTGATTTGTGTTGTGATTTGTGTTGTGATTTGTGTTGTGATTTGTGTTGTGATTTGTGTTGTGATTTGTGTTGTGATTTGTGTTGTGATTTGTGTTGTGATTTGTGTTGTGATTTGTGTTGTGATTTGTGTTGTGATTTGTGTTGTGATTTGTGTTGTGATTTGTGTTGTGATTTGTGTTGTGATTTGTGTTGTGATTTGTGTTGTGATTTGTGTTGTGATTTGTGTTGTGATTTGTGTTGTGATTTGTGTTGTGATTTGTGTTGTGATTTGTGTTGTGATTTGTGTTGTGATTTGTGTTGTGATTTGTGTTGTGATTTGTGTTGTGATTTGTGTTGTGATTTGTGTTGTGATTTGTGTTGTGATTTGTGTTGTGATTTGTGTTGTGATTTGTGTTGTGATTTGTGTTGTGATTTGTGTTGTGATTTGTGTTGTGATTTGTGTTGTGATTTGTGTTGTGATTTGTGTTGTGATTTGTGTTGTGATTTGTGTTGTGATTTGTGTTGTGATTTGTGTTGTGATTTGTGTTGTGATTTGTGTTGTGATTTGTGTTGTGATTTGTGTTGTGATTTGTGTTGTGATTTGTGTTGTGATTTGTGTTGTGATTTGTGTTGTGATTTGTGTTGTGATTTGTGTTGTGATTTGTGTTGTGATTTGTGTTGTGATTTGTGTTGTGATTTGTGTTGTGATTTGTGTTGTGATTTGTGTTGTGATTTGTGTTGTGATTTGTGTTGTGATTTGTGTTGTGATTTGTGTTGTGATTTGTGTTGTGATTTGTGTTGTGATTTGTGTTGTGATTTGTGTTGTGATTTGTGTTGTGATTTGTGTTGTGATTTGTGTTGTGATTTGTGTTGTGATTTGTGTTGTGATTTGTGTTGTGATTTGTGTTGTGATTTGTGTTGTGATTTGTGTTGTGATTTGTGTTGTGATTTGTGTTGTGATTTGTGTTGTGATTTGTGTTGTGATTTGTGTTGTGATTTGTGTTGTGATTTGTGTTGTGATTTGTGTTGTGATTTGTGTTGTGATTTGTGTTGTGATTTGTGTTGTGATTTGTGTTGTGATTTGTGTTGTGATTTGTGTTGTGATTTGTGTTGTGATTTGTGTTGTGGTTGATTTGTGTTGTGATTTGTGTTGTGATTTGTGTTGTGATTTGTGTTGTGATTTGTGTTGTGATTTGTGTTGTGATTTGTGTTGTGATTTGTGTTGTGATTTGTGTTGTGATTTGTGTTGTGATTTGTGTTGTGATTTGTGTTGTGATTTGTGTTGTGATTTGTGTTGTGATTTGTGTTGTGATTTGTGTTGTGATTTGTGTTGTGATTTGTGTTGTGATTTGTGTTGTGATTTGTGTTGTGATTTGTGTTGTGATTTGTGTTGTGATTTGTGTTGTGATTTGTGTTGTGATTTGTGTTGTGATTTGTGTTGTGATTTGTGTTGTGATTTGTGTTGTGATTTGTGTTGTGATTTGTGTTGTGTTGTGTTGTGTTGTGTTGTGTTGTGTTGTGTTGTGTTGTGTTGTGTTGTGTTGTGTTGTGTTGTTTTGTGTTGTTTTGTTTTGTTTTGTTTTGTTTTGTTTTGTTTTGTTTTGTTTTGTTTTTATTTGAATTTACTGGAATTGATATTTCGCTTTCTTTTCTTCAGAAAAATCAATCTCTGACAAAAACTGTGGCGGAACAGAATCGTATATAGTTGTCATCGCAGTATTTTGTGGGATAGGCATTGGGATTATATTCTGTTGCACCATAATGTGGTTGTATCGACGAAGAAAAGAAAAAAGAGATCCTAGACCTTCTCAAGCACGCGGGGCTTTTGAAACCCACGATAATCCTTCTGTCTATCAAGAATTGGACTTACAGCGAATGAATAAGGAAGATAATTATCAGTCACTGAGGAAGACTTCAAGGCCCATCAACCGTCAAGAACCAACCGCTGAAGCTGCAGAGTCTAGTTATCAGGAATTGGATAAAGTGAGGGGAAGTGATGATGATAATAATTATCAATCTTTAAATCGTGTTTAGACATGCCAGATAGTGGGCATGTACATTACGATCACCGATGTAAAAGGCGGAAGACGAAAAGTGTGATTTTGAAACGAAAATCAAGTCTGTCTTGTTTGAAACAACACTTAAAATGACGGAGTAACATTTTCAGCAGTTTTTTGTTTCATTGCTTCGTTATTGAGATATTTCAGTTTGTTTGGTATGTAAATTAAACATCTTGACGTCACATGTGCATAATGACTTATTAGAGAAGACTATATATCTTTGGTAATAATAAAAAAACAATCACTTGAAAATCTATTTGTTTGGTATTGTCGGAGAAACACACCCACACGCTGCAAAATTTCAAATAAGACAAACTTAATTTTCGTTTTATAAGCACTTTAAGGGCTAAATTTCTAAACTTTTTAACACTTATATAATATAAGGTTTTTAAAACCACATTGCACGCATTAAAATACCAGTGAGAACCATAAGCATATAAAAACTTTTTAAGGGAACATTTTGGGTAAGCGTATAATAATCGTCAATTTTACTCCATTTTTTAAAATTTATTTTCAGTTGATTTACTGTATATCTATATATGTAAATCAATGTGTTTTTGGCAAAAATTGAACATTTTATACCAATCTGTAGTCAAAAGTAACTACAACGTGTATTTAAAAATATCATTTGCAAAATAATTTTGGAGAAAAATGGTTTGTGGTATTACAACATTTAACGCTATAAGTACAGTATTTATGGTTCGGAAAACCATATCAACCATGGTTAATATATTTTCTAAGGTGGAACCATATATATTTAAGTTTGTCGCGACGACAAAACCTCTCTTTTATTATTTAAAGTTTTAACTACAAAAACTTCAAACATCAGTATGAACATAGCATAACAACTTCTGTGTTGCCATATTGGCATACACGATCGTCAATTTTACTCTTTTCATTGTACTTGAGGTCCCTCCCCCGCGTGTGAGATGAGAAATAAGTCTAATTCTAAATAGCAAAGATCAGCAAAATATCTTTAGAAAAGCCATTCAATTAACACAAGAGTAAAATCGCAATGATTGAATCAATCAATAATTGATTGAATCATGGCTTTTCTAAAGATATTTTGCTACGCTTTGATATTTATAATCAGTATAAGTTTACGCGTTTCTATCACAAATCCTTAGCTTTGATTGGCTATTGCAGGAATTTATATCCACTGATAGAAACCTCTGGCGATAAGCCAATGAAAAACCTTCTTTTAACGAAATTGACCAATCACAAAATGCGTAGTGTATCACGAGCAATGATCAGTAGAGCCAGCGGTTGTTCTGTTAAACAACAATGGTGCCGAAATTATAATGAGTGGGCAGATGACAGAAGAAATTTAACATTCACGCGAAGCAATAAGTTCTACAGAAAACAAAAACGGCTACAAAGTGGTTAAAATGCAAATTAATAATGGTAAGATCGTTAAATTGTTTATCTAGTATTCGTTTGAAACGAAATAACTGCAAACAAAACACATTTCAAAATTACGCTTGCTATTGATAAGATTTCGCGATGTAAACTATATAAGCTAAAATGAATGTTTCTTTCAACTTTTTGTCATTTTTACATATCAAAAGAGTGGAAATATTGTTTTCAATATTGTACATGAAAACCCATGCTAAATTATGCAAGAAAACTTTACTTTTCCATCAGTTACCGACACCGTACGGGACCAAGGAAATGTCCGAAATGACTGTTGAACGTTTGTTGTTGTTGCATGGCAGTTGAAAATGTATTAAACGAGCCTCAAAGAATACATTATGGTCGAAAATTTGTGCAACATTTGTTGGTAAATTTATACTAAAATAATTAGACAACTCTCCTTCGTTTTCGCCTCGTTGACAATTCGCTCATAGAAAACTTGGGCTCATTGTCTAATTGTTAATTAGATTACACGCTTCTCGCCTGGTCAATCCATAGCTGCTGTTGTAAAGAATTAAGTCTGGTTTATATTTGGTTGTGTCAGTGTCCTTAACGGGTCAGGGAAACGAAACGTAGCGACGTGCTTGTTTTGTTATAACGAAAGAAATAAGTTGCAACGCTTTACATTCATTCGATACTGTTAAGATACCGTCGTAACCAAATGGAATCCAGGTCTTTGTTGGGGTTAGGTGCTATTTGAATTCCCATCCCATGCATGTAAACCTCTAACCGCTAAAGGGTGCTTTGTAGGCAGTGTTTTGGATAGAGTAAAGTGAAAAGATGGTAAACTCCGGCGATTTTTAGTAACGAAATACAGATCTATGTCGCTCGTATAGGCACTGGGGTAGGCCAAGCTATAGAGCTTTAGCCTACCACGGGAAAATGGACGCTCCCGCCTTCCAGAGTCCAGGCTGAGACCTTTGGCAAGTGTCAGTGCATCTTGAAACCACCTCTGTTGTTGTTACAAGAAAACTATGGGCTTTAAATGACAAGACACCTGTTTAGCGCCAAAAACTTTGCATGCTAGTTTATTTTACACAAACGAACGAACGAACGAACGAACGAACGAACGAACGAACGAACGAACGAACGAACGAACGAACGAACGAACGAACGAACGAACGAACGAACGAACGAACGAACGGACGAACGAACGAACGGACGGACGGACGGACGGACGGACGGACGGACGGACGGACGGACGGACGGACGAACGAACGAGCAAACAGAAAATAAAGTTACCTGAAAGCTAGCACGATTTCCAATTGTTATTGATTTTGGATTGGCGAAAGTTCATAATATTCAAATATGTTCTAAGGATTTTAGGTGAAGGAAAATTCGAGTGTAGAATATATACATTTTAAGACCAAACTGGGACCAGTTGCGAAAAATACAACCACACAGGCCTTCCGGCAGGAATTGAACCCACGACCTTGCGATTCTAGTGCAATGCTCTGGCCACTGAGCCACCGGGGGTGTTGCCGAGAGCTTGATCGCGAGCTCCGCATACACAATAAGGCGGTAATGCCAGGAGAGAATTGGGTATATTAAAATGTTTATATTCTACCCTCGAATTTTCCTTCACCCAAAATCCTTAGATTAATAATATTCAAATACCCTGTCCTTAAAATTACCAGATTAACTTCATGCCAGCTAGTGATGCATGGTTTGCAATCATTCTCTTGAGATTCAGAAGATAAAGATACGGCGGCCATGTTGGAGGAAAACATACTCCAAATACAATAGCTGCTAATTAGATTCTTTTGTTACAGTTTCTCCAACATGGCCGCCATGATACTATTGACGATGCAATTCATAAAAGGTTTGCCGAAAAACGTGAAAATTATATTGTTAGAGAACGACTCTGTTCCAGACCACGCAAAAATATTGATCAGTAAAATCATCCAAGACTTCACTGATCAGACGAACACCAGTGCCGTAGCAAGGTGTCAAAAAGTGGGGGGGCGGGCAGTAGTGGCAATTAGTGACCGCATTTGTAGGGGTTCCTCCCCCGGAAATTTTTGAAATCTAGAACCTCGGAAACACCATTTGCAGCAATTTGAGCGAACTTTTTCATCTAATTTCGTATTTTGCAAATCACAACGTCAGTTTTCAAGTTACATTAAAGTTAATCAGTTCAGTTTCACTTTAATTTAATAAATAAACTCATTTTTAGGAATTTTTCTGAGAAAAATTTGGGAGGGCAGCTGCCCCCCCTGCCCCCCCGCCTGCTACGGCACTGAACACGACGACAACAGTTGCATGAGTATCCGGGGAGGAATTAAAACCGCAGCCAAAAAATCACGAAATGGCGCACTTGTTAGCAGTTACAGATCTCGCCACAAAAGAAATGATTTGGAGGAGAAATTGTCTTTGAAGCCGCGAGAGAACTACTCTGGCAGAAATGAACGATTTCAACTGAATGAGAAAATGAGAAAGCCGATCCTGTTTTATTTGCCATAATAAAGGACACATTGGTAAAGGCTGCTCAAGATTGTGGAAACAGTTTACACTTCAAACAGGCATCTCGATAAGTGGGAACGCACGTCGCTCTTTTGTAAGTAGTAAAGATTATCGTAATACCGATATTCCCATGCACTCGACGTCTTTTTAAGTAATATTTCATAAACGAATGGGATTGTTTTAGCAGGGGTTACAAACACGAGAGGACAATTCAAATAAAGAGGCCGAGTTTCATTGTTCTCTCGTGTTTGTAAAACAGAGAATAATAAGATTCGTCTGAATTAAATTCGTCGTATAAAACGAAGTCGCATTGACGCCGTCTAACCGATGAAGTTACTGGTAATATGAATTATAAATTCGTCTTACAGTCATTTGCAACTCACTTTTCACCCAAATCTTCGGAAGTTTGTTCCGAAGTTCGTTGGCAAGTTCAAAGTTCGTTTTGAACTACGCATTTGATTGGATGCTAGGAACCAAGCAACCAGTTAAATGCAGATTTCAAAACGAACTACGAACTTTCAAACGAACTTAATTGCGAACTTCCGAAGATTTGGGTGAAACGTGAGTTGTACATGACTGTAATTAAATTTTTAGTCAGGAGGGGAGTAAGACTACCAAATGTCTAGGTGGGTCCATATTATGGTAATATGGTTCACTTCAAACGAGATCAACAATATCATTTTCACTTCGTCTTAGCTTTTAACCACGCCTCCAACTAAATTGTTTATGCGGAATTTTGATTTCATTGGATAATGCTGCCAATAACACTGTACTGCGATTGGACTATTTCCAACGGATGACAGTTTCTTTTGTGATGTCAATGGAAAGCTAACACATGCAGTAACAGTTTCGTTCCTTCGTGGAACGAAACAAAAATCACGAGGCTGCATGTTTGAATTTTAGCCTGGTTAGCAGATAGTCAACTTGGCTTCGCCTCGTTCACTATATCAGCTCGTAGCAACTCGGGCTCGTCGTTTAATTGTTAATCATTCTGTAGTAATTGGAAAAATTCTGGGAAAGGTTTAAATTATCTTAATCATCGTCTTAATATATTATTTTCTTCGTCTTTTGGTGTTACCAAACTATTCAGGAAGCATTCGCAAATTGACGTGAAGGCCGGAAGGACAATATCATCAAAACAAGAATATCATGGAGATTTGAAAGATTGGAGTACAGTAGTTCAGGTTAGTGTGAGAATTTTTTTAAGCCAATTTGACATTTTTGCAAAATCTATCTTCAGAATTAGCTTTTCTGCAGATACATGTACGTAAAATATTTTCCATTTTACTTCCGCATTTTCAAACTCAAGACCTTGGCCCCAGTTACACAATACCGTATTGCTTGCGTATCGGATTACATTTCGTACGGGATAGGGTTAGGCCCCCACATGATCATACTGGTTAGTTCCTCTGGTTACACGAGACCATGGCATGCGGTGAAGGTGATATCAAACGTTCTCCGACACATGTCGTGAACATAACCGGCTGAATCCGCTAAGTTCAGTTCTGATTATTCTAATTCCACCACTTTTCTCGTCCATAATAACAGCTTTTCCAAATACATTTAAAGTGCGTATGAAACGAAAATTAACTTTGTCGTATTTGAGAAAACACTTAATATGATACAGTAACATCTTTTCCAGTTTTTCGTTTCCTTGCTTCGTTAATTGCAACCTCGTACCCAGGGTCTTATCTCCGCTCCCCCGCCCCGCCCCCGCGCTGCGAAAGACCCTGGTTGCGGCGGGTCACGTGCCCCCTAAAAATTGGGGGGTTTTCAATTAACGATTTAAAAAATACTCAGGGAGGAGTGACAAAGGCACAATTACAACTGCTTCCCGTTTTGTTTATATAAATATATTACGTCTGGCGTCGTTGTCTGGCTGTCTAATCGCAAAATAGCTACTCGGTGTTGACGAAACATATTCGCTTTCTTCTGTGGTATACGTCGTCGAAGAACAGAAGATCATGTCGAATCCAAAAGTTAAAGAAAGCCCGAAGAAGATATACCAATCGACTAAGTATGTACATACCGTCGAATACATATCGACTTTGTCGGTTGCAGTGTTGGTGATGTGAAGTACCTTAAGTTAAGAATTTCAATTTGTACCAGGGAAATTTTGAACTGCTTTATTCAGCCGGAATGTCTTACGGCAAAAGACTTCCTTTCGACGAGTATTCTTCCTCGTTTAATCTAAAGGCCATGTGAAAGATAACTCATGCACGTGTGACATCAAAATGTTTAATTTGCATTTCAAAAACTCATTAATAATTCATGAGGAAAACACAAAAGAAAATCATGACCGTATCGTGTCTTTATATGTGATAAAGATACCTCCTGATTTACATAAACTTTAGCTTTGGTTTTCTCGGCTTAGACAAGGTTATTTTTCAAACTAACTCCGCCAATCAACTTACCAAGTGGTTCGTTTTTGAAGCCGTATAATAAACTCGCAGTTCGTGTTTTATCAGATATAAAAACACTCGGCTTCGCCTCGTGTCTTTATATCTGATAAAACACTCCTGCTCGTTTATTATACAGTACATCAAACCAACATGCCATCTCACTTAGAATTCATGATTATCCTTAATCTTAGGGGACTTTTTTCTCCCACATGCGGGATGTTAAAGTAAAAAGCGTATAACAAAAAAACTTATGGTTAGGTTTAGGTCCACCGGGGGTCGTAGTTAGGTTTAGGGTTGCCAGGGGGGTTGTGGTTAGGTTTAGGTCTACTAGTATTTATCTAACGAATTTTTAAACTTGTGAATAACAAGCATATAACAAAAAAACTTATAGGGGTGTTGTGGTCGGGGTCTGAAAGGTGGGACTTTTTCCCCGGATGGTTTTGGTTAGGTTTAGGTCCACCGGGGGGTCGTAGTTAGGTTTAGGTAATGTAATGTAATGTAATGTAATGTAAGGTAATGTAATGTAATGTAATGTAATGTAATGTAATGTAATGTAATGTAAGGTAAGATAAGGTAATGTAATGTAATGTAATGTAATGTAATGTAATGTAATGTAATGTAATGTAATGTAATGTAATGTAATGTAATGTAATGTAATGTACTGTAATGCAATGCAATGCAATGCAATGCAATGTAATGTAATGTAATGTACTGTAATGTAATGTAATTCTCACGATCGCATTTTGAACGAGCTTTAATAGCTCATAGGCGAAGCGTGGTTAAATAAATTATTCTATTCTATTCTATTCTAGGGTTGCCAGGGGGGTTGTGGTTAGGTTTAGGGTCAGGTTTAGAGTTAGGGTTAGGGTTGGGGGTTTGGGGGTAGGGAATTATTTTTTAAAATTGAGGATTATCGTTAATTCTACGACATTTCACAATTAACGATAATCATGAATTCTAAGTGAGAGAATATGCTGATCAAACAAACTGAAATATCTCAAGAACGAAGTTAAGTTAAGTTAAGTTAAGTTAAGTTAAGTTAAGTTAAGTTAAGTTAAGTTAAGTTAAGTTAAGTTAAGTTAAGTTAAGTTAAGTTAAGTTAAGTTAAGTTAAGTTAAGTTAAGTTAAGTTAAGTTAAGTTAAGTTAAGTTAAGTTAAGTTAAATTAAGTTAAGTTAACAAAAGAATGCCTTCGGAGCCAATCAAAACATAGAATAAAACGATTGACTTACGACAGACCACCGAAACCACAATAACTACTGTACACCAAGTATTTCATAAGTCATTGTTGACAGCATGGAGCGAGATAGTTAAGGTGCGGGGATATTCAACAAGAGGAAGTTTTTACAAGTATTTTAAGTATGAATCGTAGGCAATTCTTAATTGTCATGATAAATGATTTTGAAAGCAAATTAATTGGGTCGTTGCGTGGACGATTTCATATTTATGGCCAACATGTATGACCGAGCTTCGTAAACTGACAAAACTGCGTTGCCGAACAGAAATGGATGACCTTCTTCTAAGAAAACAAAGTTAGCTTCATGGTCAAGCAACAATGCCCAAAGCCTATGGTTATGTCGATGTAGATGACAAATAGTCAAATGTCAATGGCAGGCTATGTTGAGAGCGTGAACTGGCAAGTCTATACAGTATTAATGGAGGAAAATCGTTTGCAGCAGTTGTCAGTGTCATACGAAATCTGTGTGAGTGTGCAAACATTTATTGTACCTTTTACTGCATGTATGCATATGTCTTGAAGAGCAATTAATGTATGGTTGCTCTTATAATTTTGATGACATAATTTGCTGGGCATCTTTTTCATTCGCTATTAAATTTTACAGCAGTAATACTAGAGATGCTTGTTATCTCAAGCGATCTTTACCTTCTAACTAGGTTGCATTATTGTTTGACAAATTGTTGTAACAAACACCTTTAAATACTGTATTAGTCAATTAAGTTAAATTTTGTGAGTTGTTATTTATGTTAATTTGATTGACCTACTTAAAGCTTTACTACCATACTTTATGACTATAGCTTTTAGTACCATAGCTTTAATAGTCAAGCTATTAGCGCACTGCCTCTCACCACTGAGGACCGGAGTAAAGCCCAACACCTGTCTGGGCTTGGAACTCATGCCGGATATGAGTAGAGTTGTTAGTACTTAGCCTTCTGCGCCTTGCTGGCTTTACTCTGAGAGCCTGAGTTGAGTGAGTTCTTTATTAAAGTTAAAACTCAACATGGCCTGCATGAGCATAGACAATTTTGTCAAAAAATCTTGTTCAGCTCTAGATCTGAATACAAGGTTGTTACAAGTATACAATTCCATCAATTTTGTCAAGAATCTTGTTCCGCTATGAATGCAAGGTTGTTACAAGTACACAGTCGCATCATTGTTTTTACCATAGTCCATAGTAGCTATAGGCATTAAACGCAGTAGATACATGCACGCCTGGGCGTGCCTATTTTTATATTGTGCTTTCACACCGTTCTAGTTTTGCTGTCTAAATGCAAGAATTATAGACTGCAGCCATTAAGGCCTGCTCAAAACGTCCCGACAGTAGACGAGTTTAATTCAAACGAACTTGAATTAACTTCGTCGTTAATGCGACGTAAATGCATGAGAGGTCGAGTTGAACGTCGAATTTCAGTCGAATTTAATTGTTTTTACTTGGACTCGTGGAGCCTGAAAAAGACTTCTTGAAAACATGGCGCTGAATTGTCACAGACCGAAGAGAAACATTTAATTCGACACGACGGTGATTCGTCGTGTAACTCGAACAGACGCATTTAAATGCCAAGACGAATTTAATTTGTGTGTCGAATTTAATCGAGTTTAGTTAAACGTCGCAGTTTCGTCGAATAAAATTCAAACAATTAATTAATTAATTAATTAATTAATTAATTAATTAATTAATTAATTAATTAATTAAATTCGTCTATTGTGCATCGTTTAGCGCAGGTCTAATTTACTTCATTTAGTTATATTTTATAATTTTATTAATTCAATTCAATTCAATTCAATTCAATTCAATTCAATTCAATTCAATTCAATTTAATTTAATTTAATTTAATTTAATTTAATTTAATTTAATTTAATTTAATTTAATTTAATTTAATTTAATTTAATTTAATTACTTTACTTCCACAATTCTCTATTGCCCACAGAAAATGTGACCGCATCATCGCCGACAAATGAGAAATGTTATCGCGAACTGATCGGCGATGACCCGCGACATATAAGAACTAGGCTTTATAATATACACAAATACAAAACTGTGAAGTTGCACAAATTTCCTTCTAAACTTGAACAAAAACATAGAACAATGACTTTGGATGACTTTCCAACTATATGTTCTATTAACTATGATTGGATCATCGATAGTAAAAAGACTGGATAGGAAACTTGATAGCGTGAGCATAACAACCTGGTGAAATTGACAAGCTTAAAAAACCCTTGTATATTCAAAGTTTAGGATTAATGCAACTTAATTAAAATGAAAATCGAACCGAAAATACAACAAAGCCACAATACTATAAATTGCCCGTCTATTCCTACAAATTTTAAAAGAAAATATTAAGGTTTACTAGTTAAATTAGAAATAATTTAAATGTAAAGCGCCTCTGGACATTCATGGAAGACGCGCTATATAAGAACTGAATATTATTATTATTATTATTAAATAGTTTACACAAAAACTGCCACGCTGATTATGTATTGTCTATATTTATATTTACGAGGCTACGAGCGAACTGTGAACTAATATTGTTACTTGGGCTACTGCATGTGGTAGCCCAAAATATCCACTTTGTCGGTAAAGCTGACTTTGTTTTGGTCTGTGTTTAGTTATCTCAGAGTGACTGCGATTTAAGTCTTTCAATCCCGTGCTACTGTTTAACCTTTAACGTTTTCTGACTTTAAATATCGTTTATAGATTGTGTTTTAAAATCGTATCCCTCAACTTTCGACCACCAACCGTTGTAACCTTAAACCTTAATTAATTCCCGATACTATTTGCGGCTATTACCCGAAAGCACATTGCGGACTTACACTGAACAAATCGAGATTTTTTCTCACTACAAACCAAGTCTGTATTCTGTAGTATCATATTACCAAATCTGTTACATACGCGGGGACTTCAATATGTGCCTCCTCGGGTTTTGGCCCTCTGTATGCATCGCAAATTCCAAGCAAAACAATGTACTATTTTGGGACGCCAGTTTCTTTGAAACAACACAGAAAACATCAAAACAAAGATCAACAACGTTTACTTCGAACACTCGATTGTGGCTTGGGTAGGTTTGTAAGGCGATAAAATCATTTGAAACGTCAACATGGTCATCTGAATGTGAGAACATGAAGAATTTGAAGAAAATTTCACTTAAAAACCTCAGTAAAACATGCATGCATATATACTCACGCCATTTGTGACATCACAATTTGCAACTAGGTTTCAACCATTTTGCAAACTGAGTGAATACGATTTAAAGGATAAGGGACTGGACTGGGTAGCTAATCATCCTTACTTGCAGCCAACGGCTGAATTGCGAAGGACGCAGATCAACGTGGCCGTGTCGAGGCATATCGAAGGCGCTCGAAGCAGCCGCCAACGACACAGTTCAGACCACGGATCACAGCTAAGATGTTAGGTGTTGATGTAGGTGTTAACCAATCAAAAGACTCAAAACACCCCACATGACTATTAGTTTCCTATCCAGTCCTTTTACAATCCATGATTCGATGTACAAAAGTTGATTAGGCTTTATAAGTGATGTCTAATTATATATCTTATGTACAATCTGAAAATTTTGTTTGAAACTATACTTTGTATGAGCAATTCTCTTTTTTTGGTCGTTATATTTGACATTTGTACTGTTACCTAGTTGATGCCAGATTTACAGATCTATACTGGCCAAAAAATAAATCCCCCGGGCCAGGACTACGTTACTAGCATGTTGTTACAAATCTCACTCTAAAGAAAGTCTCAAAATAATAGGGTGCATCCTTGCTAACAGAGTTAAAAACCTTTACTTAAATTTCACTCTCATAACACACTGTAAAACGATATTTCTGTCCACCATCCGTGGTAGCTAAGACAGTTAAATCATACAGAAAAGATGTGAAGATGTTTGTTATGGGGGGAGGGTGTTGGTGTTGGCTTAGTTATTAAGTCAGCCATTCCCACACGATCTAGTCCTGTATTCTTGTACATTCTCATATTATGATGCATCTTTGATTTCTTTTTGCAGTGTTCTGTAAAAGTTCTCACCATTAACAATAAACATGACTGTATCATGCAGTTTCTTCTGTACAGCTGTGCTTAGCCTGTTGTTTGCTCTATATCCGAATTCTTTACAAGGTAAAATCCTTACTTTATATGTTGGTATAAACAAAACACCACAGTATAGTATAGTACTGTTGTTACTGTAACCTCTAGGTACATGTTTGTGCTTGAATCCAGCAAGCCTGGTTAATTTTTAAAATTCACACTATTCCAATCAAATAAAAAGTTAGGTGGAATATTGCCTAGCCTGCGTGCAGACTCATATTACGTGATTAAGACACAAATATGAGTCTGCACGCAGACTAGATATTGCCGTAATTTGTCATCACTCTTCAATCAACGTATTCGTAAATTACATTAGAGTGACACCTTAAGTTCATTGTAGTTTGTTTCTTGTATCTTTCAGCCAAGATTTCTTCTCCATCATTTGGTAATCGTACTTACGTCTCTAAAGGATCAGATGTTACTTTCGCATGGACATATGATTTTCCTGGCAAAGCAATTCTCTTAACTCAATGGTTTTTCAGCAACTCTGCTAAATCAACTGAAATACTTGCTTATATTTTTGGTGGCACAGTAACTATACTCAACAGCTCTTTACCTAATATTAACGTCATAAAGCCAGCAACATTGGTTTTAACAAATGTCAATCTGGATTACAATGGAACGTACAGACTTGAAGTTATACCACGTGGTGCGACTCTTTCTTCTTCTGAAGTACTGGTTATCATTTTAGGTAAGAAATTGATTGCTTTTGTTAAAGTGCTTAAATAAAACGAAAATTAAGTTTGTGTTATTTGAAAGAACACTCAAAATGATAAAGTAACGTCTTTTGCAGTTTTTTGTTTCCTTGCTTCGTTTTTAAGATATTTCAGTTTGTTTTACAAACGAAACTAACCAGTGACGTCACAACGTGCAAAATGACTTACCGGGAAAGGTTATATATCTTTTCTGTTATCAGATGAATTAGTTTGAAGCAAATATATGTGTGTTTTTCCCTTACAACAACAACAACAACAACAACAACAACAACAACAACAACAACAACAACAACAACAACAACAACAACAACAACAACAACAACAACAACAACAACAACAACAACAACAACAACAACAACAACAACAACAACAACAACAACAACAACAACAACGACAATACATTTTCAACTGATTCCGTTTAATGATAGCAAAGATATAAACCTTTCCCAGCAAGTCATTACTGCGGAATGCGGTGAGTGTTTAATGACATCGTGACACACAGATCGTTGCAACGGTTGATTGAACATGTTGTCAAGTGAAATTTCGAATGTTGCTAGGGTCAACTGAAACAACAAAATGTGGCGCCAAAATATTTTCGAAGGATTTGAAGTCACTAATAGTAAATAAAATAATTCTTGAAGGCGGAGACCCAGCTCCCGGTGTCTTCCCTGGAAAATTTACCGACATCGCGCGTTCCCTGAATATTTCCTCTGCCGTAGTCTCAAATGTGTGGAAGAGAAACTGTACGTCATACTCGAGGTCTTACTAACCGCGACTGTCGATTCTGCCGCTGCAACACGAACGAAAAGTATCAGTATTTAGGAACGAAAACATCTGAGATGAAAAATATTTGGTAGAAATGTCAATCTCAGAACTGTTTTCGTCCACAACTGTCATTCGAAGTGACACGGCTTCAGACGACATCTTCGTCAAACGGAGGAACTTCTTTCAATACCAGTCCATAAAATCCTTCGAATGTCAACGATAACAAGTCATCATTTGCAATGAATATTGGGGTCACTCGATTTTTATTATAATAGTTATACTCCACTCTTATTTCGATAACGTTATCCATTGTCGAACTTCGACAACAAGGCCGCAACGTGCAATGATCACATAGCAACGTTCGAAATTTCACTTGACAACATGATCGATCAACCGTTGCAACTATCTGTCTGTGATGACGTCATTAAACACTCAACCGCATTCCGCAGTATACTGCATGATGTTGTCACTGGTTAGTTTCACATATCAAACAAACTGAAATATCTCAACAACGAAGCAAGGAAACAAAAAACTGCATAAGGTGTTACTGTGTCATTTCAAAAGTACTTTCAACTAAGACAAACTTAATTTTTGTTTCATAAGCACTTTAACGCAACAACCTCTTGCCCTTGTTATTGTGATAAAGAACAACTCATTTTGTAACTTGGGACGTTTTATATATTTTTATGTTATTGTGACATCATTACTCGGAGGCAATTATCTAATTTATCATAATGATTTGATTAAGTTCTTTCCTTCGACTCAATTTCTAGCAATAATAGTATCCTAGAACAAGAGTCACTTGAAACCAATTATTGAGTGAACTTAGTTATTTAAATCTAATCTCTATAAACTATACTCTAAGTATCTCTAATTAACTCTGGCAAAGGCTAGTCACGTGATCCTAAAATACTCCAAGATTTTTGGAGTGTTTTATCACTTGGATAATTCAAACTTAGCCCATCCTTTTAAGAGGACGACTAATTCCTGTTTCCCTCCAATTCATACAAACAAACTGTCTTGCTTTTTGGAAATAATAAGGTTTTCTAAAAAAAAGTGAAAACATTATGAACCTTTATCTAGTAGCATACCGTCGAGCTGCTTTTTACGGCACAAAATGCGGACAAACAATCAAAATTGACTTTTAAATGTTTGCAAATTAGCCATTATTTATTGTTCGGACTGCAATAATTATGGGTAAAAGCGGACAAACGTAAATAGTTACGTCAACACGACGAAGCGCTATTGATAAATGATTTTTGGAGAAAGTTGAGCGGTTAGTTAGTAGGCCGTTGCAATTTGTAGAACTATCATCAACTATGTAGAACAGCAATCAATTGGATTATCAGTCTACCTTTTTTGTTTAATTATCTTTCAGAGCAACCTACTGCTGTCATAAAATGTTCTCCATCTTCTCTCATTGTTAAAGAAGGTGAAGATATTACATGTTTATGTAGCGCTACTGGAGGCAATCCTCCTGCTACAGCATCATGGTCAAAACAGAGAATGATGATCAATGGAACTGGATATTTGGAGAAAAACTTGATTCTTAAAAATGTCGGCGCAGAAGACACTGGAATTTATAACTGCACTGTTAGGAGTCACAATTTAACTGATACAAAACTTATCAACATCAAATTGAATGCGAGGTGTAAGTATTTACTTCATAACTTATAAATCTGGTGTGAGGTTTGTACGGAAGGTATTTGTTTGAGGTTTCGTACAGACTGAGCAACTATAAGGAGCAAGGTTAACCCGCGTTTGCGCCAAAAACTCGAAAGCAAATACCTTCTTGTACAGACCGAGCAAACGAGATCCATATGCCATTTATTATATGGCTTATTTTATAAATATATTTTTAAGTTTCTAAAGCGGCTTTTGTCCTTAAAATCAAAGTAGTGGGCTGCGTAGGCAGTTTTGAAACAACAATCGAAAAATATAGTAAGGTTTGATATACTGCCGAAACAGAAAACGTATATAGGAATTTAACGTTTTGAGCGAAGGACCTTCGACAGGGCCCAAAGCACTTTTGGATTTTACTGCTATATTTTTAGAATCTTTTGATCTTTAAAAAAGTTGAAAGATGTTTAGCTGTTTTTAAACATTATTTCGGATAGAAATTCAGTATATGATTTTTACCAATCTTTGCGGACCAATACATCCAAAAACGGAAGTTGGTTGTTACCTTTGATTTCACAAGTAAATCTTACAGCAGGGTGAATAGAGTTCAGGAACGTTTACCAAACGTCTGTTACATTACACCAAACTCGCAAACGTACAACATGCACTACTTAATTGTAGCTATTTATTTGCTGGGCAATTATCTTCTTGACTAGACTATGCACTACTTACTTAGATAGATAGATAGTACTTTAATAAAACTACACGACAGCCTAAAGGGCTGAATTGCGTAGATTTTACAAAAAATATGGTGAGAAAGAAATATATATACTACATATTTACAGCAGCCAAAACAAACTATATTTACATAAATAAACTTCTAATTAGTTACGACAGCACAGTTTGACATAGAAGGAATAAAAGTATTTTTGAAGCGGTATAGTACGAAGGATGGGGAGTGTGTAGGCACGATGATGTCTTCGATTGTACTTTGGTTCGTTCGTAGGAGGTAACAAGTTGTAAAGTTTATGGCAGTTGTCTGATGTCACGGATTGAAATAATTTTTTACATAGTTCTTGTCGTCGGTCGTATAGAGAAGTGAGTCCAGATAATTGCAAGCTTTGGTTGTAAGGTACACCTGGAAATATGATAGCTATTGATCGTTTTTGGACACGTTCCAATTCGTTCTGCAGACATTTGGGCAATAAGTGGTGAAACACTTGTGACCCGTATTCGAGAGTGGGTCTAATACAAGTACAATAAAAATTAACGACATCGGATGCGGGGACGCTGGCTCGTTTAATTTGAGTGATACAGTATAGGCGTTTGTTGGCTTTCTTAATTACTTCACATGCATACGTATACAACTAGACTTATCGTAGTCGGACAAGTCACCAAGTTTACAGAAAAATTATAGTGTTGTCACTGAAGTGTGTCAAGCATTTTCCGCTTATAATTAATTTTATTCAGAAGTACTACACCAGTACCTTTGTCAGGCTAACAGATTGACAATGTCTGTATTTTTACGAAGATTTGACAAAGCAATAAGAACTCTTTGGATTTGATTGGTGTACCACAGGAAGTGTAAACATTGTCAGAGAGTTTTTCCTTACAGGCAATCAATATATCTCATTGTCGTTAATAGTTAATTTGTCCAATTCCATACCACAGAATTTCAAACTCACGAAAAACTTATTCTCGTTTGACTTTCAATGGTGGAAATAAGCCGTTATGCTCATGTGTCGTCAAAATGTTTAATTTGCATATCAAACAAACTGAAATATCTCAACAACAAATAAAAGAAATGAAAAACTGCAAAATATGTTACTTTGTCATTTTAAGTATTATTTCAAAGACAGAGTTAATTTCTGCTTTATAAGCATTTTAAGATTACATGACGTTCATTGGGTTTTTTTAAAGTGTTTATGAAACGAAATTTTCGGTATCTTTTTTATTTGCGATTCTGATAGAGTTTTTCGCGCTGAACATCGTGAGCACATTTGTTTTTGACGTAGTGTCCCAGAAAATACTTTTATTTCGCTTTGAAAGTGACCATTTTTGACTAGCAGACGTCCGGTGGTCTGGAACCGAATTTAGGAGCTCGTGACGTCACTGGTTAGAGTCGTGTTTGATCCTTTGCTATTCTTCATATTAAATCTTGTTGCAAGCCCTATATATTTGTTGGAAAATAATGTCTGATACAGAGTCTAGTACAGACTATTCCAGTCAACATTCATCCAATGGCAACTCAAGCAGTGACAGCGACAGTAGCAACGAAAACTATGTATTTGAAGGCAATTTTTTGCCTTACCAAGAAGAGCCGCTTGCTAGCACTGGTGATTCTGATTCGGACGATGAAGTTGACGACGAAGATGGTATTTCGAGGGCGGTTTTGGAGAAACGATACGAAAATGAGATACCAATTGAAAACTGGTAAGTCAATAAACATCTTTATTATGTTTGCAAGTTTAAAACTCCAGCAAAAATATGCTTCAATTCAGTTCAACTTATTTCTTCTTAGGTGCACGTGTAGCAACTGTGACCATTCACTTCTTGTCGGTTCTCGTGAATTTCGTTGCTGCAAAGAAATCGTTGAGGCGACAGGAAAATTTACCTTTGAAGGATTGGAAGTCGATTGCATTTTAAATCACGCAGATTTCATTCCTTTAACCAACAAAACAGTTTTGCTGCAAGTTGGTCCTTTGCTAAAGTCGAAGAGCGGTGGACGCTACAAGCAGTATGGCCACACAGAAAACGAGTAAGTATATATATATAATAGATCAATCTCGATATATGCAAGATTTTCATTCAATTCAATTGAAACTAAAAGAGAGTACGACATACTTTACTTATTATTAAATTTATTTTGATATAAGTCTTCTCTAATATTATTAGATTTCTTCGTGCAGTTTTTAAGTTTATTTTGATATAAATCTTCTATAATATTATTAGATTTCTTCGTGCAGTTTCTTATCGTTGGTTGGCAAGATGGTTGTTCGGTGAGATGGGCTGGGAAAACACTCGACCCCTAGCTGCCTGTATTTACCACCATATCAGAAGTAGATTCACCACTGGCAATTCCAAAGGATATGTGTCAGGGAAAGAGAGAGCAACAGAGTGATTTTTTTTTTACTTTTAATATAAATCTTGAAACCAATATTTTCCTAGTTAGTATACTTATAAAATAAGGGGGGTGTTTATGTAAAGGCAAACTAGCTCAGGTACCTGAGCTTGCCAGCTTGGTTGAACTGAATTTCACATTGCTTACATGAGATATTCATTCTGAGTTGACAGGAGAATTTCCAAAGAGAATTAACAAGAAATAATAACAATCGATAGATGTCAACAAACCAAGCTAGCTTGCCTCTATATCAACACCCTCTGAGCCATTACTTGCACAAAAATCATTGCAAGTTTAAATTTCTGTGATTATTGCAGAAAATACTTTAAATATCATAGGCCCAGAACACACCAATACAACATTTACAATTCATAAGTTTTAAGGTGTTGTTACACTATGCAATGTTCTGTGAAACTTGTCTCCCAATTTTTCTGCAACACAAGTTGCAACACAAGTTGCATGGCAAATTGCCTAGACTAAGTGTAACATATCCCACAATGATCAAGTATTGTAGCATTTTTGGTGCAGCAATTCCTCTTGCAACTTGTCCAGCCAAGAATTGTTGATCAGCCAATTAAAGCACCAGTCACAATTGCAAGAAAAGTTGTAAGAAACATTGTATAGTGTAAAACCCCTGCCCATGCAACTGCAATGAAACAGATTCAGCCATTGTGAGACAAGTTGCACAGAAAAATGCATAGTGTAATACCCCATTATTTCACTAAAATAAATGTTAAGGCTGACACTTTTCTTGTTTCTAATTTCTCAGTATTGTCATGATTCTATCATGTTCCATTCTCTTGACAGTGGGAACGGGGATGTCCTTTCATTGGCAAGTGGCACTTCTTGCAATGTCGTGCTTTTTTTGCTCTCAATTGCTGTTGTTGTTCTCTTTGCATCTGCTCAGATTGACTTTCACCTAGTAAATGACAGGGGGACATCAGTGATTGCTATAGTTAATATCATTTTTACTAAGCAGGCCTTTGATTCATTGGTGCTGAGATGACATTTTGTAAATCTACCACCAAAGCCAGTTGATTTTACTTGTTAAGAGGAGGTAAATTCAGCAGAGTTGGGTTAATTTCTAAGCTATGTATTCATATACCTGATGGAAAAAGTTCTGCAATCCTCCGTTTCCTGACCCCATGACTCTCGATTGCCTGTCCTTTGGAGACCCTCTCAGGAAATTGCCTGTTTAAGGGTTCTGGAATTTTTGATTTATATTTTGCTTTAATGGCAATCCTGTCTTCTTTCGAATTTTTGAACAAAAGTTGTTTCATCTTTTCAACGTAACCTAAAAATATTTTGTTTGTAAGAAACATATAATTAAAATGTGCAAACTAATATTATATAGCGGAGCTTCCCAATTACAATGCCAATACAGTATCTCACCAAAAATGCAATGTATAAATCAGAATGTACAACTTACAGTAAGTGGGTGGTTCTGCAACTTCTCGAACAACTTCATCGCCCATTTTAAATTTCGGATATGTTATGTTTACATAACTTTGGCCATCCTTTCTTTTTTTGGTTTTCCTCTTTACATTTTCATTGAAATGCAGACTGGCTAATATGTGTCTGTAATATGAAATGAAATGAGAACACATTTTAAATAAATAGACTTTCTTTATTCATAGCACTATAAGTGACTGGCAAATTCTGCCAAACTTTTGTAGTTTTAGTATAAGAATGGATTTTCCATTTAGTTACATGTGTCATAGTCAGCAAAATGTTTTCACTTTAGAATTCAGTGAACAGTACCTGCAGTAAGTCCCAAGCCAGGAGAAACAAATCATCTTCGGATGCCATTGGTTTAGGGTGGAGTGGAATCCCTCCAAAGAACTTGTCTGAGCATCTGGCGATAGTTTCTTGATATCATTCAGAACTGCCTTCTTCATTAATATTGCCTTTAGCTTGTCATATGCATTGGTTCCTAAGGAAAAATACAATTATAATTAATATCGACAATAGTTGTCTAGAATGAGGTTAATGATATAGAACATTTTCACTGATGTGATGGGAAGCCATATTGAAGTGCTGAAACAATACAACAGGTTTTAAAAAGAATAGAGCTAAATTCCCAAAGGATTCATTTGGAACACCAATATGGCTGTTATTTCTTTATTTGTAGGAACACCAATATGGCTGCCATGACACAAAGTGAAAATCCTCTATATGCCAAGGTCTGGCCAACTTTATTACCTTTGGCAATATGCCATTGGTCAAAGAAGTGTTGAATTTTTGGATGTGCTTCTCGAAGCCACTTGCCTATCCCTCGATGCCGGTCAGAGATAAATATAGGTATTGATAGACCAGCAACTGTCAGTATGAAGTCAAAGCATGCCTTTGCCCCTGCCAGTTCCATAGCGTTACTGCTCCCAGTTTGATTTGCCTGGATAAGTATTAGAAAAGAATAGTTTATTTACTACCTTCTATAGGTCAAAATTTTCTGAGGCTTGATATTATATAATTTATTAAAGTTTATTCTGAAATTCTTCACACTTTATAAATGTTTTGTTTTCTAGGCTCTACTTTAGCTGTTGTGTGAGATTGAGTAAAGGAATACATTTATACTCACACAACAGCAGAAATTGAGCATAGATATTTACATGAAAACTACAGTAATTAGCACAGGTTTTGAAAACTTACCTGTAACAAATCAAAGTGAACAATTTTCAATATGGTTGTGCAGAACATAGTGTAAGCTCCGTATTTGGCAGAGTGGCCCATTGAATCAAATCGACCATCTCCACACCAAACTGATTCAGCAACATTCTTCAAAGACTCAATTAAGGATCGCTGGTAAGATTCCCAGTACAGCAAGATGGTGGGGAATACAAATTTGCTCTGGTGGTAGAAGAATGTCCTCGGACTGTAAGTTGATAACCCCATGTGTCTGAACACAAGAATAACCTTACTTATTGAAGCACCAGCCATTAGAACTGCAAAGCTAAGCAGAATATTCCCGGCTGGATATCTTCCAAGTACAAATGGCTGGCTTCTCCAAGTAAAAGAATTCCCCATACATGCATCACAGTGTTGCAAGACGGTTACCATGGTACCATTTTTTTGCATTTTAACCTTTGGGTTTTCTCTTTTGCATTTAAAGCAGAACATGGAAAACAACATAAGCAGTGCATTATAAAACACAATGAACTTTGGTTCGTCATGGCATCTTGCATTTGTTGGCACGCTACGAAAGAATAAAAAAGGATACTAGTACATATAGTGTATATGATTATATGGTGGTGCAAAGATATAAATTTTATCTTCCGAGCAGAGAAAAATTATATTTTTAGAATGAGTGTACTGTTAGTAGTATTTTCACATATCAGAGCTGTCTGGATATGCAGATTACCAACTGTTGTCCCACATGCATATGGGTATAAATAAGTTGGTGTTCTCACATATATTATATCTATTATATCTCACACATAATATCAGTATGCATGGTACGAAGATATGAATTTTATCTTTGATAGGTGAAAACAATATTTTACGAATGAGTAAAATATTTTTTACCACGAGAAGATAAAATTGATACCTTCAAGCCACCGTGTAAGTTTCCTTTTATTATATAGATTCAGTGCAAAAAGCAGGAAAATTTTTAATGATGTCATCGATATCTTCCCTAGTGAGGATATGGAAAAACTGTCACTGCATTTCCTAGTAAAACACTGATCTATACAATAAATATAAAAACACTGATCTATATACAATATATATATATATATATATATATATATATATATATATATATATATATATATATATCCACGATTTACAGAATGAGTGGCCATTATGTATCGAGGTATACAGACACAAGGCGAAGCCGAGTGCTTGTATCCCGATACAGGACGGACACGAATTCTGTAAATGACTTCTAAAACGATCCGATTTGGTAAGTTCATTGGCGTAGTAATTTTTCTAAGAAAACGTTGTCTAAGTCAAGAAAATCAAAGCTAAAGTTTATGTAATCAAGAGGAATCTGTATCACATATACAGACACTAATTAAACATGGATTTTCTTTGTGTTTTCCTCATGAAATTATTAATGAGTTTTAGAAATATATACATATACTTTTACGCCAAAAATAATGAAGGAATACCTTATGGTGTTTCTTGTTGTTTGAAGGTCATCATCGTCATTATCATTTTCATCTATATCTTCTTCAAGTGCACTCCAAGGAATATCGTTTTCTTCATCAGACTCTGTCTGGGACTCATAATCATACCCAAGGCTTTCCTGCTTTGTTTCTTTGTCACATGTATCCGGGTCTTCTTCTTTAGGTATATTTGGTTGCAATTGCTAAAATTAGGGAAAATAATGAAAATTACTTTTTAGGAAAATTTATCAGAGGAGCTATAGACTATAGTGCACTAACACGTACAAGGTATACAGACAGATATTATAAAAAACCGGGGAACAAACCTGCTGGTTTATCAGACGTTGAGTAACACGTTTCTGATGATGTAGTTGCCTGCTCAGCTTCACGTTTCTCCGTTTACACTTTCTTAAATTGTCCTTTTGCTGAATAAGACGTTTTTTTAACACTGTGCATGCAGGCGATTGAGGCGAAGCGCCAGGAGTAGATGCTACGATGGGTATAAAGTCCATTTCTTCGCTTACAAACGTTTCCACTTCCTCGACGTTGTTGTCAGCGTCTTCCCTAATTCCCTCTTCCAGTTCCGCTGTTTGCGTTGTATGCAAATTCGTCGCTGTGCTTAAAGTTCCCCGCAAAATCTAAAATAAAACAGGAAGAATTATGCCTTATTATATGAAAGAAATGCGCATTACGATATAGGTCAAGGAACATCTGCCTTTCATATCTAAAAACATCAATAACATGAGCTATGTCAACGACGACGTACCTGTCTGCGTTCTCGAGGTGAAGCAATGTGAAGTTGCTGCTCGGGCTGCACCGTATCTATTGTTGGATAAGCCACTTTTCGATCCAACATCTTTTTGGTCTTAAATGGCTTGTTCGGATCCAACTGCTTGACTTCGATATCTAGCCGTTGAAGGTAAAAATGCGGCTCGAAATGGGCTGAGCAAAGTGCCGAGTACGAAGATGGCTGCCAGTTCGGTCGATGTTTCTGGACAAATTTTACCCACAAGTTTTGCAATGGTTCACTGGTCTTAGGGAAACCATGCATCGATATTCCGTCAACAAGAGAGTTATTCTTGCAACTTACATTTCCTGGTCCACCAGCCACACAATATTTCCCCAACTGCTTCTTATTTCTCTCACTACGAACTCCGTCTCCTTTGCTTGATGTTGCCATCTTTTACAGCGCAAAGTGATACGACTCTAACCAGTGACGTCACGCATGCTGTTTAGCCGCGCAGCTAACTGGACGTCTGCTAGTCAAAAATGGTCACTTTCAAAGCGAAATAAAAGTACTTTCTGGGACACTACGTCAAAAACAAATATGCTCACGATGTTCAGCGCGAAAAACTCTATCAGAATCGCAAATAAAAAAGATACCGAAAATTTCGTTTCATAAACACTTTAAGATGAACCAATTTTCATCAACTTTAAAAGCAACGTGACTAACAATATTGCTCAAGTTGGTAACAAAGTCAAATTAACTGGCCAGGCTGATGGTAATCCCAAACCAAACTACACAATTACTTTTGTGAAAAACCAAACAATTGAGGAGGTCCTGACCAGTAGTGAGGGAATATTGATAATTAACAATGTCAATATCAGTGATGATGGATTATATCGCCGTGTTGCCACCAATAACTTCGGTAGCAAAGAGGCAGAATTATTTCTCAATGTGACGGCAAAAGCAATACAGTCAACGAGAACCGCGCCTACAAGTCCAACAACTGTCCCCACTTCGTCTACAAATAAAACTCCAGCTTACTCGTCTATGACTAACCGTGTTCCACCTACAACTACAGGTAAGGAAATGTGTTTATACTTACATGTTAAACAAGGATTATTTAGATCATAAGTTATCTTTTGACTTGCAAAACGAAGGCGAAAGCTTTTTTCAGCTGCTTTGCAGCAGTCAAAACCAGGTGGTTGAGGAGGAGAATAAAAAAAGCCTTAATATGAGAAACAACATACTTTAAACAAGAATCTGTTTCTTATAATAAGAAAAATAATTCTTGAAGCAAAAAATCTCAAAAAAAACCCAATTTATTTCTTGTCATTATAAAAGACTACAGTTATAACCGAGGGCTCAAAATAACGCTCAAATATAGCTCATGAGTAAAGCCTAATTAATGCTGTGTTGTAGAAAAAAATGTCTGACTGCTCCATGAAGGAATCAAACAGAAAATGTGCTTATGAAGCAAAAATTGAGTTTGCCCTATCTGAAAGAAAACTTAAAATGTCAAAGTAACATCTGTTGCAGTTTTTCGTTTCCTTGCTTCGTCGTTGAGATATTTCAGGTGTTTCATATGCAAATTAAACATTTTAACGTCACATGTGCATAATGAGTAATCGGAGGTTATTTATCTTTGCTATTATGAAATGTAGTCACTTGAAAAGTCTACATGTTTGGTGTTATGGGGGAAACACACCCACATGCTTCCTTTGAATTAATTTGGTTGTGACGTCACAACATGTGACATTTGCATATGATATCAAACAAACTGAAATATCTCAATAACGAAGAAAGGAAACGAAAAACTACAAAAGATGTTACTCTATCATTTTAAGTGTTCTTTCAAATAAGACAAACTTAATTTCATGTCATAGACACTCCACTAAATCATGTTATTTGATCTTTCTCTTGCCGGAACTAGTATTTTCCACAGAAAAATCAATCTCTCGCAAAAACTGTGGTGGAAGAGAATGGTATATAGCGGTTATTACATTATTTTGTGGGATAGGCATTGGGATTGTATTCTGTTACACCATAATGTGGTTATATCGACGAAGGAGAGAGAAAAAAGATCGTCCTAAGCCTTCTGAAACACGTGGGGGTCCTGAAACCCACGATAATCCTTCTGTCTATCAAGAATTGAACTTACAGCGAATGAATAAGGAAGATAATTATCAGTCACTGAGGAAGACTTCAAGACCCGTTGGACACCAAGAACCAACCGCTGAAGCTGCAGATTCTGGTTATCAGGAATTGGATAAAGTGAGGAGAAGTAGTGATGATGATAATTATCAATCTTTAAATCGTGTTTAGACATGCCAGATAGTGGGCATGTACATTTACGGCCAATGTAAAAGGGGGAATGAGAAAAAGGGCGATTTTTAAACGAAAATTAAGTATGTCTTATTTCAAAGAACACTTAGATAACAGAGTAACGTCTTTTGGAAGTTTTTCATTTCCTTGCTTCGTTGTTGGGGTATTTCAGTTTGTTTGACATGCAAATTAAACATCTTGACGTCACATGTGTATAATGAGTTATCGGAGGTTATATATCTTTCCTATTATCAAATATAATCACTTGAAAAATCTACATGTTTGGTGATGTGGAAGGAGCACATCCACACGACCACACGCTTAATTAATTTGGTTTGATAATAGCAACAACGCACCTTCACTGATGACGTGAGATGATTATGCACATGTGACGTCAAGATGTTTAATTCACAAAAAAAACAACCCAAAAACCCCTGAAATATTTCAACAACGAAGCAAGAAAACTAAAAATTGCAAAAGATGTTACTTTGTCCTTTTAAGTGTTCTTTGAAATAAGACAAACTTAATTTTCGTTTCATAAGCATTTTTACTAGTCTTTTTATACTTAGTATAACATAAGGTTTTTTAAACCAGGCATATAAGCACTTGTTAAGGGAACGTTTGGGTGGACGTGTTATTCGTCAATTTTACTCCATTTTCTTTGAATCTATTCTCAGTTGATTTACGTTTTTCCTATTCTTGGTTTTCATATGACGTCACGGCGGCCATGTTGGTGCACATGAACAATGAAATGGCGGCCATGTTGGTGCACATGAACAATGAAATGGCGGCCATGTTGGTGCACAATGTTTATCTTATGGGAATTTAACTCTATTCTTATTCAAATATTTTGTATTGTTTCACCACCCCAACGGGGCCAGCGATCACGTGAGTGAAAACCGAGAATACTGTTTATCTATATATGTAAATCGATATATTTTTGGTAAAAACTAAACATTTTATACCACTCTGTAGCCAAAAGTAGCCACCACAAGTATTTAATTATATATTGGCAAAATAACTTTAGAAAAAATCATGGTTTGTAGCATTACAAAAATATGGCATTTTAGGCGGTGGAAAAATTGTGGGACAGTGAACTCAGGCGGAGAACCAGACACAGTGCTAAAAAGCGGTGCCCTGTGGCGTTCAAAATATCGCGTTAAAAATGTCGCGTCAAAAATATATTATTGATTCCTAACGAACGAACGAACGAACGAACGAACGAACGAACGAACGAACGAACGAACGAACGAACGAACGAACGAACGAACGAACGAACGAACGAACGAACGAACGAACGAACGAACGAACGAACGAACGAACGAACGAACGAACACACAGAATATAAAGCGTTTGAAAGTTAGTTGCGCCCGCAAGCCAACTTTCAGGGCACCGCAATATTGATATTAGGAGTGACGAACCATACTGGGTAAGTAGAGAAAGACTCTACTCGACCGCTTGTGTCTCAAGATTTGCGATGTAACTCACTGCAAAAATATCGGTTAGGTCGCGGCGAAACGACGAGCACAACAGCAGAAGGAATGATTGACGAGCTTCGGCATGATGGCCTTTGCAGGAATAAATTTCTCTCAGTGAGCAGGGAAGGAAGCAGTTGGTAAATCAACGATTTCCCATAGACCACTTTCATAATGGCCACCAATTTAAATATTCTTTTATGTGCATCTTAATGAGCCTTTCTGGCCTCGTTATGAAGCAAAGATTCTTTTGAAATGCAGACACACAAACGAGGCCAGAAAGGCTTATTAAGATGCGCATAAAAGAATATTCAAATTAGTCGCTCTTATGAAAGTGGTCTATATCCTGTAGGCAATACAGCGACTGTATCTCTTCGATTAAAAAGAGCCTCTAAGCAGGTGACTTGCTGGCTTTAAATTAACACTTGTATAAATACTCTTTTTGATAGCGGAATCCAGACATGATAAAAACAAAACACGAACGTGTAAACGACCCCCCGCCCCCTTTAGTATATTCAGATTCTGGGAGGCACGGTCGCCCATGCCAACACCGCTGCCAAACGTTGCGCATGCGCGAATTCGCTGAGTAAACATTGCAAGAGAAGTGGGAACTAGCCGTGGCGACAACAACCAGACAGTGAAGACTAAGTCAGACTCGACTATTCATTTGTGTTTTAAAAAAAGAATAAAGAAAATTACGAAGGGGTAAATTCAGAATATGTTACAATATTGACAAAGAACCATGTACAAATTACCTACCTTATCTTTTTGGTAGTATGCTTATAATTTTAACTTTTGTGTCGGACTCTCGGGCCAGTCCAAATATTTCAGTGTTTTCCCGCTCTTTTTCTGAGCTCGGACGTCGCGCATGCGCAAAACGTTTGGCAGCGGTGTTGCCCATGCCACTCGACGAGTTCGGGAGGGCGGGAGCGAAAAGCCTGGGAAGGGGGTGGTACCAACTGAGTTATATAGAACACTTTGCGATCAGTCATTATGCAAAGTGTAACGAAGTTATCTTGAAAGTCAAAATTTGCATATCAAACATACTGAAATATCTCCACAACAAAGCAAGGAAACAAAAAACTGCAAAAATTGTTACTTTGTCGTTTTGTTGTTTCAAATAAGACAAACTCAATTTTCGTGTCGTGGACACGTCTAATCAGGAACAAACCAAAACCTTTCCCATCAGCTTATTGTCAAAAATTGGCGCTTATGGTTCCATGGTTTCTAAAGTGAGTTTTGAGGGATCTACTCTTGATCCTTTTTGAGTTTGTCAAGGTCAATACTAGAGAGCTTAAGCAACAGACGTTTTAGAGCCACGGACGGCGATTGAATTCAATAGCATATTTCATTCAAAACAATGATAATGAGCAATTTAAAATTCCAAGAGTAAAGTAAACGCCGTCGTCGTTCTACACAAGACGTCATTGAGGTAATATTTCATAAACGAGTGCGAGTGTTTTACCAGGGTTTCCAAACACGCGAGAACAATTGAATTCACGACGCTGTTCACCAAGCGATTTTTGTGACTACCGCTGACAGGTCAGCGGTAGCCATAATGTCGGCGAAATCTTGCTTGAGTGCTTGAGTGCTTGAGTGCTTGAATGTCTTGGATCTCACTTACGTCATACTCGACAGCTATCGTCGGATGTCGACAAGATCGCCAGGTATTCGAGAAGTGATCGCGTTGTTCGTGGGGGGCCAGCAGAAGTGAAACCGGTTCGGTCCGGTTGAGCCTCGTGTTTGTTTTCTGACGACTGCTATCTAATAGTGCTCTTGTCGTATCCTCAACGCTGCCTTTAAACCTTTCCTTTTCGGAAAGGTTTCTGTCTATTAATTACAAGGTAAGAAGTAGTGTCAAAGCTCTGACGTTTCCTATCGTGCATAAATCTATCTCAATAGATCTGAATCTGACACAAATCTCCAAGACTCCAACTGAGCTACTTCGCTCCTGTGACATCGGTTTGACTAGGTGTTTGTTTGCTTTTTTAGGTGTTTTTCAACATCTTGTTTTATTTTATTTTGTCAAAGAAACGAAAGTTTGCGCAGACCCAAGCCAGCGGTCTGACTGAGCGTCAAGTGTTACGCTATCGAGACTTTCTATAGAACGGAAGTTTTGGGCAGACCCAAGCCAGCGGTCTGACTGAGTGTCAAGGTTACGCTCTCTGTCTATTGAAACATTGTTGTGATACTTGTTGTGATACTAGTTCTATCGAGAAACTATTGAGATTATTGAGAAACTGAAAGCTTGGAATCTGAGTGCTCGTCGTTTGTTCGTCAAATCTACGTGAGAAACACGCGTTTTTTTGTTATTGCGAATTTTCAAGTGTGACGTCATCTAAACTACTGCAAATTGCAAAAGCCCAAAACTTCAAAATGGGCAATACATTAGAGCAATATCGATCGAGAATAGGCTGTCACAGCATATTTATGGCAAGTAAAGATAACGAACGTCGTTTAAAAGGGTCGTTTTGGAATACAATGTTAATGATGTTTTATTTACACGTGTTTTACTTGGCAACATTAAAACGTGTCGTTGAGCGATATAAAAGATCGAATGAAGTTATGTCTTGGTTCCATCACATGATGTGCTATCATGTATATGTACCATTGCTTCTAAGACTGTCAAATGACGTAGAAGAAAACCCAGGTCCTTCATTGTATCAAATAATTAATGTATTGGAAACTCTCCGTGCTGATTTTAGTCAAGGAGATCAGTCGAAGTTCGGTGATAATGCAGGTAAACAATGCGTTGCAATGTCATTAACCGCTGTAATATTCAGATACATCAAACCACATATTAACACCTGGGAGTCTCCTGATTTAAATAATATTTTGTATCGTGGTAACTGTCTGTATGATTGTATTAAAGGTTCTGTTAAAAAAGACTTCTTGTTGTTGACTGATGTTCCTGCTATGGTATCAATAAATGGGAAAACATATAATTTAACCTATAGTGGGGAATCATTAAGTGGGGAATTATTTATGACAGATAATAACGGGCCTTATATTTCCCTAAAAAATGCATTTATAGAGAGATTTTTTGGAGGAGAAACAAATTATGAGTGTTGCTTGTTAACTATTGATTGTAACACAGTTGCAGTGTTTCACATGTTGAACAACAGTTATCAAATCTTTGATTCTCACTCAAGGGATATGTGGGGAATGCCAAGTTTTTCTGGAACGTGTGTCTTGCTCGTTGTTGATGGCCTTGAAAACTTAGTTGCATTTTTTCAGGCTACTTCTTATCGAGGAACATGTGTGCCTTTTGAAATGAAAGGTGTTTTGGTCAATGAGGCATGTATTGGTCATAATCAAAACTTTGAGCAATTAGTAAATAATCAGAATCCTGAAGGTAACTGCTACAAAAAAAGAAAGTGTGCTAATGAAAGTAAAGAGATTGGAAAGATTGATGAGTGTGAAACCAAGAGGAAAAAAATAAAAATTGAAGATCCAAAAACTAGAGATAAGCGACTGCAAGCTAGGCGCATGAATTATTTAAAACGAAAAAATACAGAAAGTGCTTTAATGAAAGAAAAGAGGCTTCAAAGGTGTCGGGAGTATAAACAGCAAAAGAGAGCAAATGAATCAGATGAGCAGAGACAGAATCGATTGCAGGTGCTGCAAGCAAATAATAGAAATTGGAGAGCAAATGAATCTGGTGAGCAGAGACAGAGTCGATTGCAGGCACAGCAAGTAAATGATATAAATAAGAGAGCAAATGAATCTGATGAACAGAGACAGAATCGATTGCAGGCAAAGCAAGCAAATAATATAAATAGGAGAGCAAATGAATCTGGTGAGCAGAGACAGAGTCGATTGCAGGCACAGCAAGTAAATGATATAAATAAGAGCAAATGAATCTGATGAACAGAGACAGAATCGATTGCAGGCAAAGCAAGCAAATAATATAAATAGGAGAGCAAATGAATCTGGTGAGCAGAGACAGAGTCGATTGCAGGCACAGCAAGTAAATGATATTAATAGGAGAGCAAATGAATCTGATGAACAGAGACAGAATCGATTGCAGGCAAAGCAAGCAAATAATATAAATAGGAGAGCAAATGAATCTGCTCAGCACAGACAGAGCCGATTGCAAGCACAGCAAGTAAATGATATTAATAGGAGAGCAAATGACTCTGATGAACACAAACATAATAAACTCTCAAAACAACAAGAATGTGATAGAAGAAGGAAAAAATGTGATGCTGTTTCAATTTCAGATGTTATTCATAGGTTTCACACAGCTGTATCAAAAGGCCCAATATATATTTGTACTTGTTGTGACCAGTTGTGGTATAGGCATAGTGTTAATTCTGCTGAAAAACTAAAAGTGTCAAACCCCACAATGTCACAATACTTGTTGAATAAAATATCTGTTGATAATATTGAGTGGATCTGTGGAACATGTGAAAAACATTTAAAAAAGAATAAAATGCCTCCATTGGCTGTAAAAAATGGGATGGTATTTCCAGAAAAGCCAGAAAGTTTTGATTTAAATTAATTAGAGTGGAGACTTATTGCACCAAGATTAGCTTTTCTGAAGCTTATGCAAGCACCAAGGGGTAAGCAATTTAAGATAAATGGCAATGTTGTCAATGTGCCTGCTGATGTTGTGAATACTGTAAATACATTACCAAGACTACCACATGAAACAGGGACAATCAAAGTTCAGTTAAAACGACGACTCCAATATAAAAGTTCTGCAATGTCTTTAAATGTGAGGCCACATAAAGTCTTTCAGGCAGCAACTTGGTTAGCTATGAACAGTGGACTTTATCATGAACAAGGCATTGTTTTTAATGAGCACTGGCAGAAAAACTTTCAGGAAAATTTATACACGCCTGATGATATTACGATGGGACATGAAAAAGACAATTTAGACAACAATTCTAAAAATACTGATGACAATAATTTAAATGTTGCCAAAGATTGTGCAAAATCCCAGAATGATGATTGGAGTGAAGATGAGACTGAAATTCCTGCTGGGGTAACTGACAGTATGTTGACTCCTACAGATTTTCTTGACGATCATGAAAGAGAAATAATACATAACATAGCACCAGGTGAAGGTAACAGACCTCAGAGTATATTTCGAGATAAATATTCAGAAGAACTAGCTTATCCTGGGATATTTCTTGGGCAGAAAAGGCCAGAAAATAAAGAAAGATCAGTCAAAGTATTTTATAGTGACATTTGTAAATCAGAGTTAAGAAGGTCAGACAGAAGAGCTGCAATGTGTGTAGAGAATATATTCTTTAAGACCAAAAAGCTACAGATGAAAATACTTTTAGGCAAATCCCAAATAGCACTAAGAAAATCTAAGAGAAGTAACACAGGCTTAACAGCTGGACAGTTAAAGCAACATGGTAGTTTGGAAAGAATTGTTCACCATGATGAAGGTTTCAAATTTTTAAGAGCACTAAGAGGATCACCCCCATATTTTGAAAAGGCTAAAAAAGATCTTTTTGCAATGATAAGACAATTGGGTCCTGCAACTTTGTTCTGTAGCTTTTCCTCAGCCGAAACAAAATGGTTACACCTCCTAAAAATATTAGGGCAACTTATTGATCATAAAGATTATACTGATGATGAATTGGAAGAATTAAATTGGGAAGAAAAATGCAGACTCATCCAAAGTGACCCAGTGACTTGTGCAAGACATTTTGATTACCAATTTAATAAATTCTTGAAAGAATTCTTGATGAGCAACATTGCCCCTTTGGGAAAAATTAGAGACTGGTTCTATAGAGTTGAATATCAGCAACGAGGTTCACCCCATATTCATATGTTAATATGGCTAGAAAATGCTCCAGTGTTTGGTGTTGCTAAAGATGATGATGTCACATCTTTTATTGATCAGATAATCATTTGCCATCTACCAAATAATGAGCCTGACCTAAGAAATCTTGTTAATCGACAAACACATAGACATTCACATACTTGTCGCAAAAAGTCCAAAAAGGAATGTAGATTTAATTATCCTCAACCACCAATGAAGTCAACAAAAATTCTTTATCCACTAGATGATAATGTTTCTCAAAGTGAAGTTAAAAAACTAAAAAAGTTTTGTGGAAAACTATAAAGCAGCAGCTAAATGACATGAAAGAAGGTGAAAATATCACATTTGATAAATTATTAGCTGATCTGAATGTCTCTGACAATGATTATATACTTGCAATTAGATCATCTCTCAACTGTCCCACAATCTTTTTAAAACGAAATCCCAATGAACTCAGAATAAACAATTATAACACTGCATGTCTGAGTGCCTGGAGAGCAAACATGGACATTCAATTTGTTCTTGATGTCTATGCATGTGCAATGTATATTGTTTCATATATATCCAAGGCTCAAAAGGGAATGAGTGAACTACTTCGTACTGCATGTGCTGAAGCAAGAGAAGGAAATGCCAGTATTAAGCAGCAAGTGAGAGATATTGGTAATAAATTTTTAAACAGTGTTGAAATTAGTGCCCAAGAAGCTGTGTATATAATTCTGCAATTACCAATGAAAAAATCATCAAGAGAAGTTGTTTTCGTACCAACCTCACCACCTAATGAAAGAGTTCAATTGTTAAAACCACTAAGTGAAATTGAAAAAATGCCAGATGAATGTGAAGAAATACATTTTGGTGGACTTTTAAAGAGATACACTGAACGACCTGCTAGTCTTGAGAATGTAACCTTAGCAGACTGGGCAGCATGGTATGATAGTGTTAACAACAAATCATATCAAAAGAAAACAACAAAACCAGACATTGATGATCTGCCATTAGAAACATCAGATAATGATGACAATAATGATGATGAACTTTGCGATGACACCAACACAATTAATAAGTCCAAAAAATCAAATAAAAATAGTGAACTGAAAAAACGAACAAAAGCCAGAATCATAAGGTGTGTCTGGTTTAATAAAGAGGCCTACCCAGAGAAGCACTATCGGGAATTAATTATGCTTTTTACACCATGGAGGAATGAGGAAAGTGATTTAATTGGCAATTATTCATCTTATGAAGAACATTATTTAACTTTACAAGACTCGATAAGAGATCAAATGAGCCTCTATGCAGTTTGTAATGAAGAATTAAATAATGCCTGGGAACAATTAAATTCAGCGTTTGACAATGATGAAGACCAATTTGATTTAATTGCACCAGTAACTCAAGATGCTGAACACCAAGATGAAGATGAAGGGGCTATAGATTTACATCCTGACTTGAATGAAAACTATGATCTGTCACATGACATTGGCATTCCTTCAGCATCATCAAATAATGAACCACTTATTCTAAATGAAATGCCAGATGACGAATATAGAGAAATGGTACAAATGTTAAATAAAGAACAAAAGGAATTTTTCTATCATACTCTTCACCTAATAAAGACTTCAGACAAACCATTTTACTCGTTTCTTAGTGGAGGTGGAGGTGTTGGCAAATCACATCTTACAAAATCAATCTATCAAGCAGCATTGAAATACTATAATACAAGAGCGGGTGATGACTTCAGTCAAGTTAATGTTTTACTTCTAGCTCCTACAGGAAAAGCTGCATTTATCATTCGAGGCAATACAATACAATACACAGTGCTCTTGCAGTACCTGCATGTCAGTCCTTAAGAAATTATAAACCACTTGATTCAAACAGATTAAACACTTTAAGGTGTCAATTAGGAAGTGTAAAACTGATATTACTAGATGAAATATCTATGGTTGGAAACAGTATGTTTAATGTTCAAATAAATAATCGATTAAAAGACATTAAAGGTAGCAAGGAAGATTTTGGAGGTGTAAACATAATTGCAATTGGTGATTTGTTTCAATTAAAACCAGTCATGGATGGTTTTATATTCAAAGATTTTGATAATTCAGAATATGGTGTTCTTACTCCAAATTTATGGAAACAATACTTCCGAATGTTTGAACTACATGAAATAATGCGACAACGAGAGAGTAAAGCATTTGCAGAAACTTTGAATAGATTAAGAGAAGGAAAACATACTGAAAATGATATTTTAAAGATTAAAGAAAGAATAGTTTCAGAAGAAAACTGTCCAAAACAAGCACCTCATTTATTTATACAAAACTTGAATGTTGATGAATTTAACAACCAAGTTTATAAAGCAGCAACAGGGGCAAAATACACAGTAAAAGCTCATGACAGTGTCATAGGTGCTAATTCTGCAGAACTTAGAGACAAAATAATGAAGCAAATTCCAAATGACCCACGCAAAACTAAACAGCTTGCTTCAAAGCTCCAGATTGCTGAAGGTGAAAGAACTGAAATTGCCATAAATGTAAGAACTGATGATGGTTTGACAAATGGTGCTAGTAATATTGTTAAGTTAGTACAGTTACATCAACCTGGAAAACCTTCAGGTATAATATGGGTAGAGTTTGATCAACAAGAAGTTGGTAAGAAAACAAGACATGAAAACAGGCAGCTTTATCGACAAAATAATATTCAAAGTACATGGACACCAATTAAACCAGTCACCACACAATTCGCTGTTGGTAGAAATAGAACGGCTCAAGTTGTCAGAAAGCAATTTCCACTGCGACTAGCTGCTGCTAAGACTGTACATAGATCTCAAGGTGATACTCAAACTGAAATTAAAATAAACTTCAAATAAACGACAAAATTTTTAATGGTATACATGTTTCGGCAAAGCTTATGCCATCTTCAGTACGAGTGATTATAGAATATTTACAAGTGATATTTATATGTTAACTAAGGCTAATTAAAAATACAGAGGTATGACTCATCTAATGGATTTGCTAGGTGTTACGCCAGGTATAGAGATGCTAATTACAGAGTTGATAAATCCAGACAATATTCACAAACAAGGTATATAGAGATGCTAATTACAGTGTGACAAATAATCTTACAAATGAAAAAAAAAAAAAAAAGGGAAAAGATAATAGACTGTGAATTATAAACTAAAAATCGTGTTCAAATGATGGACTTGAATATTAAGTTCAGGTTTGAGTTTCTTAATGTGTAGAGCTTCTTTAAGTTTAAGAGATATAATAGAGTTAGCAGAGTCTAAGATTTTAAAGCAAGAGGAGTTATACTGATTTTTGCAAGAAGATGATTGTTCGAGATGTTTAAAGATGTGTGAATTTTTGTCGGTATGAGTGTGTTCCTTCATCCTAGTGGTAAGGTGGCGAGTGGTTTCGCCAATATAACGGGAATTACATCCCGCGCAAGTGAATTGATACACCACAGAGGATTTAAGTTCACTGGGAATTGGGTCTTTGAAACTAAAGAGGTTCTTAATTTTATACGAGGAAAAAACAAGTTTGATATCTAAGTCAGTGCATAACCGTTGAATAAGGGATCTCAGTTTGCGTTGTGTAATTTTGGACTGAAAGCCAATGTATGGAAGTTTGAAATAGCGTGGTTTTTGTTTTTCATCGGCTGTCACGGTATTGGTTTTGTTGGAAACGTTGTTCTCATTGAATTTTCGAATGACATGGTCAATTACATGAAAAGGAAATAAGTTACGTTTGAGCGTAAAAATGAGTTGATCTCAAACAACTCATTTTTACGCTCAAACGTAACTTATTTCCTTTTCATGTAATTGACCATGTCATTCGAAAATTCAATGAGAACAACGTTTCCAACAAAACCAATACCGTGACAGCCGATGAAAAACAAAAACCACGCTATTTCAAACTTCCATACATTGGCTTTCAGTCCAAAATTACACAACGCAAACTGAGATCCCTTATTCAACGGTTATGCACTGACTTAGATATCAAACTTGTTTTTTCCTCGTATAAAATTAAGAACCTCTTTAGTTTCAAAGACCCAATTCCCAGTGAACTTAAATCCTCTGTGGTGTATCAATTCACTTGCGCGGGATGTAATTCCCGTTATATTGGCGAAACCACTCGCCACCTTACCACTAGGATGAAGGAACACACTCATACCGACAAAAATTCACACATCTTTAAACATCTCGAACAATCATCTTCTTGCAAAAATCAGTATAACTCCTCTTGCTTTAAAATCTTAGACTCTGCTAACTCTATTATATCTCTTAAACTTAAAGAAGCTCTACACATTAAGAAACTCAAACCTGAACTTAATATTCAAGTCCATCATTTGAACACGATTTTTAGTTTATAATTCACAGTCTATTATCTTTTCCTTTTTTTTTTTTTTTTTCATTTGTAAGATTATTTGTCACACTGTAATTAGCATCTCTATATACCTTGTTTGTGAATATTGTCTGGATTTATCAACTCTGTAATTAGCATCTCTATACCTGGCGTAACACCTAGCAAATCCATTAGATGAGTCATACCTCTGTATTTTTAATTAGCCTTAGTTAACATATAAATATCACTTGTAAATATTCTATAATCACTCGTACTGAAGATGGCATAAGCTTTGCCGAAACATGTATACCATTAAAAATTTTGTCGTTTATTTGAAGTTTATTTTAACATTAGTGCTTATACGATCATATGCAAACTGAAATTGTTGTTAACCTTAACACTCGAAGAGCAATTCCGCACATACATTACGTTGCATTGAGCCGAGTAACTACGATTGAAGGACTGTATGTCACTGACCTTTGTGAAGACAAAATTTCTGTTGATCCTAAAGTTGTAAGCGAAATGGAAGAGTTGAGAACAGAAAGAAGCCTCCAACTTTGTATCTCTCCATTGTATAAAATAAATGATGATTCAGTTTTGAAATTGTGTTATTTAAATGCGCGTTCACTCCATAAACACATTGAAGATGTTCGTAAAGATTTTAATTATCTCTCTAGCGATATAGCAGTATTTACAGAGACAAAATTCAATCCGATAGAGCCAAATGAAATGTACACCATTGATGGTTTTGAGTTATTTCGTAACGACAGTCACTCTTGTGTAAATAATGGACGTCCCTATTACGGTACAGCGGTATATAGCAGAGTGCCATTAGTCGCTGGTTATCCTTACAGCCACAACATTAATTCTATAGAATTCACAATGATCAAAGTAACAAGTCATCCCAACTTGACAATCGTTGGCGTATATCGTTCACCAAAAGTTCCTATTAGTCAACTGTGTTCCGCATTGAGAGAAATTGTCCTTGAAGTTGCTGGTGAGGAAAGTGTAATAATTGGAGATTTCAATGTAAACTGGCTCAGTGAAACTGATAGAAGACCTCTCTACAATGTGTTGGTAAGGGACAATAGCTATGTACAATTAATATCAGACTACACAACAGATAATAAAACTCTCATCGATCATATATTCTGTAAAACCACTTCTCAAAATGTAAATTCAGGCATTTTAGAAACCTATTTTAGTGATCATAAAACAATTTGGGTATCATTCAAATGAAGAGCAGACAAATAATATTGCTATCTATATACAGTAATGTATTTAGAGATACAAATGCAAATAAAATATGTATTACAAATAAATTTTTTATAATGAACATTAATACTTCTAAACTGGCATTTACAAGAAAAACTAAGAGCAGAATATTTTTAAAAGGAACACTTTAAAGTGCATAAAGTATTAATTATATAATACAGTATTAAAGATGCAATTGATCAAACATGTTGTTTTGCAATTATCAAAAATTATGAATTTAATATTATGAATAAAAATTATTAATTTTTCAAAATAAACAAATAAGTGCTAAAAATTACATTGTGAATGTTCCTATGCAGTATGGGAAAATGTTCCAAGGCAATATGGGAACAACTTCACCTGGAGTAATTTTATTACTTCAATAGAAGCAGGGGCAACAGACCCACACCACAATTGGACATACTATATAGCAGGTAAGTTATTTTTTTTAATTTACTCTGATTACTTACATGTAACTAGTCTAGTCAATTATTCAGTTATTATTTCCAACTGTTAATTAAAGGTTTTGTCTTTTTATTTTTTTATAGAAATTGACCAGTGTACAATATATGGAATGTCCAGTTATGCAGTTCAAGTCTCAAATTGTCAACTGCCAAAAAAATGTTATTCCACTTACTGACAAAAGTATATGGTACTTCTTCCAAATTCTATACCACATTTTCACCATTCAAGTCCATTAAAGTCTGGCTACTGTAGCAGATGTTATGATGCAAAATCAGAATATTGCAACACTTTTACAAGAGACATTATTTCAAGACTTTTTCCCTTGATATTAATTCTTCAGCATTATAATGGTAAAGGATAAAGCATTGAGGATAAAGGACTGGGGGCTAATTATCTTTACTTACACTGCCGGTGGCTGAATTGCGAAGGATGCAGATCAACGTGGCCGTGTTGAGGCATATTAAAGGTGCTCCAAGCAGCCATTCTATGACACACTTCAGATCACGAATCACAGTGAAGATGTAGGTGTTGATATACATCATGTTTGGATATGGATAATCATAAAGAAACATTGTTTAATGTCACCACAATTTTCCTGTTATGGAACATATTGCAAGTTCCAAACTGAATATATGTACACCGAAAGATGCACATATCCTGATAAATATTTGATATACGATAACTGTACACCTTTTAATGGCTCAAGAATGCAAAATTCTATGGCTGGTGGAAACTTTATTATCAACAAATATTCTCCATTAATTGTTATTTACTCTCAATCCAAAATATGAATTTTACAAGCTCACTTCATGCAAACTGTTCAAGGTGTATATTACTAACAGTATATGATGCAAAGATTTGGATTCAGCCAGTAATGAATGAAATTGAAGAACATTATTGTAGCTAGTTCTTTACATGTACTGCTGTGGACCTAAATTTTGTGGTGTATGCTTTGCCTTTGTGTGTTTGAATTTTTTGAACACAAATGATAAATAACTAGGCCATGTTCAGCTAAAAGAACAAATTGATGGGTTTGACTATTCTAGTTCTCAAAATAATTAACGTCCATATTTTACACCCATGTTCAATGCATAGATGTATAGTATGTACTATGTTGAAATGAACAATATAAGACACATTTGTAAATTAAAAGAACTATCAATTGATTTGTATCAGTATCTGTTTGCATTTCACTCATTTTCATGCTTTTCGTCTTTACAGCCAAACTGGGTGTTCGTTTCCACACGACCTTGTTCTGACTTTCAATAGAACTTCATATTATGTGAAGTTCGATATTTAAAATGCGAATTTTTAGCAACTTGCCAAGGAGTCACTGTGTATCATTAGCTAGTAAACATTGCAATGTTGCTGTCAATATTCCAAGGTCGCGCGGAAACGAATAACCGGTTTGGCTGTAATAGTCTCCTTTATATCTGTTTCTGTGTAAAAAGCGGTAGTCACATGTACGCTTCGCGTACCTATTTTTTAAGTTTGTTGTCAAGCTTCAGTGATCAGCTCAGTCTCAAGATTTTGGCAATCACACAAAAACCCTAACCCCAATCCTTATTTATCAGAAATCTTATAACCTGCTTTTCTTATTTTTCTCAAATAATTTGGTTAACATAATAACATTTCCACGCACTTATCATTCAAACCATATTTGTATTTAATTGTTGCTCTTTACATACACAAAATAGGTACATACAGTAGTGGCGCCACACGTCCCCCCCAGTTCTCTCCAAGGTTGATTTTCCAATTCATCCAAATTTGAAGAGAAAGGGGGGGGGGGGGGGGGGTTTGACTGATATTTTAAATTTGGCTCTTGGGAACTACTGGCATAAGGGCAGGCAACCTACCTAAATAGACTTTTGAATATAAGAATGAACGACAAGTAATAAAGCTACGAAAGCCGGGTGGGGACTTCAGACTTCAGACTTCGGACTTCAGACTTCAGACTTCACACTAAAGTTAGTTTAGTTTAGTTTTTGTCTTGTTATTGTTGTTATATGCCCTGGTTAGACTTAAAAATGAAATTTACGCCCTCTTATCTTTTCCATCAATCATATTTAATGATTGTAAAGTTAAAAAAAACGACTTCAAACTTCAGACTTCAAACTTCAGACTTCAGACTTCAGACTTCAGACTTCAGACTTCAGACTTCAGACTTCAGACTTCAGACTTCAGACTTCAGACTTCAGACTTCAGACTTCAGACTTCAGACTTCAGACTTCAGACTTCAGACTTCAGACTTCAGACTTCAGACTTCAGACTTCAGACTTCAGACTTCAGACTTCAGACTTCGGATTCGGAGTTAAGGCGTTTGTTAATAAAAGCCCCCGGAATATTAAAGTAACCTACCCTGCTGGTATAGGCTCGATTTCCAGCCTTATCTCGAATCTGATGTTATAATAATTTATATAATTTTTTAAGCATGCTATCTATAGTTCTCTGTTGGTACATATAGGCAATTGGAACATTTCCTATAGTATAGACTTTTTTGAACCGTAAACACAGTTTAAAAGTGGACACCGTGGCCACGAGCACTTGATTGTTATTTCTGTTTGGTGTTTTAAGTCTCTACCGATAATAATATACTAGTTAATTTGTTAATTGTGTTTGATATAAACGCCGCTGATGACGTATAGTCTGTGCATTTGAATCTTTGGTGTACACGTTTATATATTTACACACGGCGTTCGACGCCCGACGTCCAACGTAGACCGGGTTACGCTGCTCAACCGTAAACACGACGGCATAAAGAAAATATTGTTATTTGATAAATAAAATAAATAAAGCAATATTTTCATTATGACGTGTTTACGGCTGAGCAGCGTAATCCGGCCTGCGTTGAACGTAGGACGTCGAATTCGAACGCCGTGTATAATAAGTAAGGACTTTTATAATTTGGGCTTGTCACTTTACACAGTTTGCAACACATTACCAGAAATTAATGACACCGCTTGAAAGCCAATTTACATATATTCCTTAGAAGATGGCGTCCAATTTTGAAAATATATATTAATTTATTGAGTAAATATATAAAGCAAATATATTAAAGTGAGAATTCTGCTTAATATTGAGTAGCTTGCCAACTATCGGCCGACCTCCTGATCTTAGCCTGCGAGCAGCTAAACAACAACCATTATCCAATCATTCAGAAACTTAGTTATTTTCATCAGGTATATCTACGATCCGCCAAATTGTGTTGAATTAAAATAGTAAACAATAAGAAGGTCATGCACCGCTGGATTGCCGTGGGATTTTAGTAACTGTTCAAAATTAGATGCCATTTTATAAGGACTATATGTAAATTAGCCCTTAAGCGGCGGCCATTTTGTCATCAATTTCTTGTAATGGAAGAATTCAATGGCAAACTTAGCCTGCGAGCAGGTGACAAAATCTGAAGTCTGAAGTCTGAAGTCTGAAGTTTGAAGTCTGAAGTCTGAAGTCTGAAGTCTGAAGTCTGAAGTCTGACGTCTGAAGTCTGAAGTCCGAAGTCTGAAGTCTGAAGTCCCTACCCGGCTTTCGTATAAAACACCTCAAAATTATTGTGATTTTATTTCTTTTTTAATATCGATGATTTGAAGTAGAATGGCACTGTTAGATATCTCTCTTAATTTTTTGACAGTATCTAGTATCTAGTAATTGCCCATGAAATATCCCATACAAAGACCTGAAATGTGTAGTTTTTAGTGTTTTTATGACGTTCAGTATAATTTTCAAAATTTTGTAAAATCTCCCCCAAAATGCAGGAAATGGCATTTCAGAGACTCTAGATTTCAAAAATTTTCTGGGGGAGAATGCCCCCAGACCCCCCTAGTGCTTGTGCCTTCGGTGCTCACATTTCCCCCCCCGCCCCACTTCTCGGACCCTGGCTATGGACACTTTAATTTTCACATTCAAACGTTTTGCTCTATAACGTCTATATTAACTTCACTGGTCACTTTTGGAATTTTACACAAATAAATAATGAACAGAATGTCAGGGAAGGGAGCTTCATTATTTAAGTGCATTTCTGTTGTGTATGTGTATTAAAGAGATAGGTTAAGAGGGTATATCTCAAAATGGTGGAATTCTGAAACCGCTACACCTGATACTCAGCTATAACGATGATCTCTATAGTACATTCTAACTAATCTAACATTCCTAGGTGTCACTTACAACTTGACTGTATTTTTCTTGTTTGTAGTTTTTCCCTTAAGTGGTTTCTTTCTGGTAACATGACTGGATTATTCAGTATAGTTTGTACAATACTGTTGCTTACTCTGTACTCAGTCGATGTGCAAGGTACTCGTATTGTATCATACATTATTGTAAACTTTATTTAAATCTTTATAACTCTACAGTATGTCACATATGTTTGTAAACTTGAACTATTAAGCTAAAGGGTACTGTATTCAGCTTGCAGTTCTACTAACTGGAGGCACAAAAATGTTGCTTGTTGGAAGGGAGGAAAACTGGAGAACCTTGTTAAGAACCCTCAAAGCACAGCCACAGAAGCGAATCAACAACTCTACTCACATGAAGTTAATGTAATGTGGTCACCCAGTTATAACTTCAGCAGTATTTATAAGAGGCACCCAATGTGGCAATTTTGCGCATGCATTTAGATGAGCTCCACTCAGCCTGCAGGACAGTGACCTATATATATATAACTGGACTGCGGGTGCTGGCCAAAAATGTGTCCCCATTTTCACTTTCAAAATGGCAGCATTTATATGTACTTATCGTAGGAAAAAGGAATATTTATGTACTGTATAATAAACGAGCAGGAGTGTTTTATCAGCTGCGAGTTTATTATACGGCTTCAAAAATAAGTTTATTATACGGCGAGTTTATTATACGGCTTCAAAAACGAACGACTTGGTAAGTTGATTGGCGGAGTTAGTTTGAAAAATAACCTTGTCTAAGCCAAGAAAATCAAAGCTAAAGTTTATGTAAATCAGGAGAAATCTTTATCACATATAAAGATACGATACGGTCATGATTTTCTTTTGTGTTTTCCTCATGAATTATTAATAAATCGTTCCTATGCGAGGGCCGAGCTAGGGCTTCCCCGGAGGTGATCAGGTGAATAAAATCGTCTGGCGTTAGCCAGAATAAAATACTAAACACCAATTCGGACAGGAAAGAGTTAGAGAGATCGGCTTCCCCAAGAGGTGAATAAAATCGTCTGGCCTTAGCCGGAACAAAATACTAGAGTAAAGACCAATAAATTCGGACAGGAAAGAGTTAATGCATGCAGGTTGGTCATTGTTAATTTCTTGTGGAACCACTCAAGAGGCCTGCTGGATTATTTGTCTGACCAAACAGGAATATCACCTCCCATTTAAACAGCCCCTAAGAAGAACTCGGTACACCTCGCTTCTTTACGATTTTTTCGTGATCATCAGCGGTTCTTTATAGAGCTGGCGACTTCATAAAACGAAATCAGTTTGTAGATTTCCTGATTTCCATGACCATGTGTATTGAGCGGTACCACCGGCCGGCCGACGGTCGCCGATTTGTGATTTAGATGCATGTTAAAACGGTAAAAAAGAAAAGTAATAAAGAACAATGCAGAAAGCAGTGCTTTTCTGCATTGTTCTTTATTACTTAACATGCATCTGAATCATGGATCGGCGACGGTCGGCGACATATGAGAACTAGGCTTTAATTCAGACTGCGAGAAAGCTACAACAGTAATTGTCTAGGATTGTTACTAGAAGTTACTACCGCAAGTGAAGTACTGCCTCTGGAACAAAAACCTTTAACCTACTCCACAGGCAAATATCTGCAGTCCGTGACCAATGTGACACCCCTCTTGCCCACACCACCCAAGATTGCTCACACCACTCAAGACTGCCCCCTCCACCCAAGATTACCCACACCACCCAAGATTGCCCACTCCACCCAAGATTTCCCACTCCACCTGAGATTGCCCACTCCACCCGATATTGCCAACTCCACCCAAAATTGCCCACTCCACCCAAAATTGCCCACTCCACCCAAGATTGCCCACTCCACCCAAGATTTCCCACTCCACCTGAGATTGCCCACTCCACCTGATATTGCCCACGCCACCCAAATCCACCTGAGATTGCCCACTCCACCCGAGATTGCCCACTCCACCCAATTGCCCACTCCACCCAAGATTGCCCACTCCACTCGAGATTGCCCACTCTACCCAAGATTGCCCACTCCATCCAATTTTTTCTCACTTCTTCACCATAAGAACCTGCAGAGTTGCCTGCGAAGAAGACTGGGAAGTCCAAAAATGTAATATTAATTACAACAGCCAGAGTATTTACACATCTCTTCTATATTTTTTAAATTATAAGATTGAAAACAACAAGGGTTTTGACATGATATACACACAATTAAATAATCACACCTCTTGCACTGATGCTGTGGCAAAATTGCCAATGCAATTCCAAGTGCTTAATATGTTTTGACAAATCTAGAGCTTTAATAAAATTATACAGCAATGTACCGTTGAGCCCATCACAGTATTTTGTAGAATTTGTATAAGTCAAAATACACACACGCAGATAGTAGCGTCTGATCAGAACGCCCCACCAATATACACCTAAAAATAGAAGAAAACAACTGAAATCTCCTAGAGGGAATCATTCCAAATGTGTTGTTTTGATATTGTATAGAAATTGATATCTTACCTCGACAAGATAAACTCTCTCCACCGAAATTGAAAGACAGTTCACAAGTGTGTTCAGAGGTTTATAGCGAACAAGAACGATTCATTGCCAATTTAGAAAATCCATCGCCGTTGTGGTGTTTACCACTTCAAACTTACATGCAATTTGTAAGAGCAAATCCTTCTAGCATATGTGATGTAAGTTGTAGGAAGAAACTTCCTACGTCACAAAACCTCATTAATATGATCAACATCCCCTCAATATTGCCAATCTCGATTCGTTGACGACCATACATAGCTCGGCAAAGAGGCCTGGACATGAGACACAGTAACCCATGTCAAGATTAGTATGCTGCCTTCGGCAGCAACTAGAAATACATGAATGCAACACCCCCTCGCCGGCTTTTATTAAATACTTTTTTTGAAACACCCCCCACCCACCCACCCTGATTAAAATAAGCACTGATGTACAGGCAGCAAATACAAAAACAAACAGATATTTAAACAAATGATAATCCTCAAGATAATTCTACATATCAAAGCAAAACTTAGATTTCATTATTAAATTCTGGTTGTACAAAATATGTTTTAGGAGGTTTCAAAAGGGATTATTTTAACAAGTTTAAATGGCTTCCCCTATACATATATAATACATGCATGTTTTGCAAAGGCAGAATTAAAAGTCAACAGCTCAAAAATTACATTTAAAATAGAGCCCGAGATAAAAACAATTCGCTAGAATCAGATTCTAGAAAGAAGTATTAAACAGACAACGTTTCAGTCGAAAATTTGGAAATACAGCCAAACAAATCGCCAAAGCCCATGAGTATTTACATGTACTGTAATAATAATTTAAGCTTTATATAAAGGTAGTGTTTTAATTTCAAGTTAGCTTTAATTAAGCTGATTTATGGTTTGGACGAGCAAAGGGAAAGCATCAGAAAACGTGAAGCTGTATATTGTTTAGGTTAATAAGCGAAAACAACAAGAATCCTACCGTATTTTGACCACGGAGTTACTACAAACACTGCAATTCAGATCGAGTTTTTGTTTACCATACGGCGTTTGGTTTCTTCAAGTTCTCTGGTTTCTCTTCAAGATATATTAAACGAGTTGTTTGTATCCTTCTTTTCTTCGTGCTCCATTTCGTTTCGTTTAAATAAACGAAAGCAAAATACTATTCGCTTGAGAGTTTATAGTTTTCTTCGTCGCTAGTCAATTCTTACCGCGACACCGTACCAAACATATATATAAAATATATATATATATATATATATATATATATATATATATATATATATATATATATATATATATATATATATATATATATATATATATATATATATATATATATATATATGTACTAGAAATACATGAATGCAAAAACCCCTCGCCCGCTTTTACATGCTTTTTTGAAACAAAAACCCCTGATTAAAATAAGCACTCCTGATTATACAGCCAATATAAAAACAAACAAATATAAAAACAAATGATATTAAATCCTTGGGATATAAAATTATAGAATTTATGGATAGGTCTATATAGGATGACAAAACTGATTTAAATCATTTAATGAAAGTTGAACATATCAAAGCAAAACTTAGATTTCATTATTAAATTCTAGTTGTAAAAAATATATTGTTTTTAGGAGGTTTCAAAAGGGATTATTTCTAGCAAGCCTTTAAATGGCTTCTCTATGCATGTACATTTTGCAAAGGCAGAATTAAAAGTTGACAGCTCCAAAATTACATTTATAATAGAGTCTGAGATAAAAACAATTCAGTAGAATCGGATCCGGAAAGAAATATTAAACAGACAACGTTTCAGCTGAAAATTTGGAATCACAGCCATGAAAACCCGACAAAGCCCACGACCAGCACGGTTAATATAAGGGTGATATAAGCCTAAGATAGTGTTTTAAGTTAGCTTTAGTTAAGCTGACTTATGGTTAATTTGGACGAGCAAAGGGAAAGCACGAAAACGTGAAGCTGTATATTGTTTTAGGACATAAGGACAAAACACAAATCCCCTACCGTTGAATGATTTTGAGACCACTGAGTGACCACAAACACTGCAATTCAGATCGAGGTTTTGTTTACCATACGGCGTTTGGTTTCTTCAGGTCCTCTGGTTTCGCTTCGAGATATATTAAACCGGCTGTTTGTATTCTTTTCTTCGTTGTTCTCTTTTAATTTAAGTAGCTGAGCAGGCTCCATTTCATAATAAACGAAAGCAAAATAATACTGACAGATTTAGTTTTCTGCATCGCTAGTCACCAGTGTCCAACAATTCTTACCGCGTGACACCGTCCCGAACATAGAGATCATATAAATACTAGAGGGGGCATTGGCGGGAAAATTTGGTAACCACATGGGGGCCGCCATTACCTATGATATTTCAGTCAATTGGTTGGCAAATGTACTAGACCCAGTCCTTTGCCAACCAACGCGCCTAATGTTTGCCTGAAAAAAAATCCAAGATGGCGGCGTTCAATTGGTTACCCGTGGTTGGCTGAAATTAAGATAGGATGCCCCCTCTAGTATTTATATGATCTCTATGGTCCCGAACATATATATATATATATATAAACTATTTCCGAAATTACGTCTCCCTCGCTTTTTCTCCACGCGTGTAAAATGGACTCCACGCATGTCGAGATTAGCACCCTCACCGGGCTCCGGGCCTTCGGCCCTACGCCCGGCTCGGGGATTATTGTAGTTCAGAACTACAATAAGCCTCTTATCATGAAAACATCCCGGGCCGCTCAGCAAATATTTTGTTTACACAAACTCGAGACCAGGACGATATTATGCTGACTTGGCAAAAATTCTGACAGAAAATGCGACAAAGTTTTCCCAGTAAGTCCGTCTACTCCGAACGTTTTCTCAAGAAATAATCCACTGTAGAAGTTATAAAATATGTTGGCAGAAAGATAATTCACCTTGCTACAACGTACGTACAGTTTATCTGACCAAATAGCTTAGTTTCTCTGAAAAAAGCGAAATACCGAACATGTCCAAATCATAATAGCGGCCGCTATTTTGAATTTTTTTCCGTATGCATTATAATGTCTTCTCCGAATGTTTCCTCGAGAAATATACCACTGTAGAAGTTATCAAATATACTGGAAGAAAGATAATCCATCTGGCTACAACATATGTACAGTTTATCCGACTAAATAGCTTAGTTTTCTTTAAAAAAGCGAAATACCGAACATGTCCAACACGAACTAGAGATTCTTAGGTATCGGTCAGCGGCCTTCACCATTAGCAAAAGGACCCATAAATGCCGCCATTTTGAAAACGATTTTGGGCACGCAGTCCAGTTATATATATATATATATATATATATATATACATATATATATATATATATATATATATATATATATATATATATAGGTCAGTGCTGCAGGGGTGGTTGATGGAACACCGAGCTCGCACCTCAAAACACTTAAATATTTGAACTGGTCCGAGATTCCGACACAAAAGTTAAAATTATACGCATACTATACCAAAAAGATAAGGTAGATAATTTGGTCATGGCTTCTTTGTCAATATGTAACATATTCTGAAATGACCCTTCGTAATTTTCACTACCCTTTTTTTAAAACACAAATGAATAGTCGAGTCTTACTTTCATCTAATGTGGAGCCTGACAAAATAATACGCGCGCAACACTTGGAATTGAAATTCACCAACTATATGTAGCTTGTGATAAGGCTCCTACGTGCTCTGTTTCGGCAGTATATCTAACCTTACTAAATTTATATCACGATTGAGTCGGTTTTCTTTGATGTACCACGGTGTATATACAGGTTATATCCCGTGCATAAATAATTGGATAAAACTTGTCGACAAAACTCGTAAAAATTTTGATCGAAACTCTTCGAAATTGACGAAACCTTGTTCGAAAACCTCCTCAATATAACCTATACATATTTCGATTGTTGTTTCTACACTGCCTACGCAGCACTCTACTTTTATTGCACTATATGTAGCTTGTGCAGCCAATTGGGGTCACTATGATGTTTGGAGGGAGGAAAACCAGAGAACACGGATAGGCCGTGGGCGACAAGCGGAAAACGTTTCGTTCCGTGGCACATGTTCGGGAAATAAAATATTTTCACATGAATTTACGTTTTGAAATGTGCTGAGTTCCCGAAAAAGTTCATAGTACTTAGGCTATTTGATATTTCAAAACAGACTAGTTTCTTCAATATCTAGACAACAGTCTTCATACATGACGATTTCGAATGATTATTATGGGACAATGAACTCGGGTGGAGAATAATATTTACAAAGAAGTTTAAATTATAGAAGTTCACGGTAGAACGATAAAAGGAATTTGCATGATTTCAAGATTTAATAACACAGCGGGATAAGGAAAATAGTTACCTGGGGCAATTAACTTGATTTATGCGTGGTTGGGAAAATAAGCGTTAAATGTGATAAAGGATTTATCATCGCGACCGAAGTGTTTATTAGACAGACTCTGTGATAACGAATTCAGTATCTCAGTTTTCTTAGCCTACCTCGGTGATCTTGAACTAAGTAGGTTAGTTACCTCAACCTCGGTAACTAGTATAGGTTATATAAATAAGTTTTGTGGAAACACCACGTAAAATATTTCTTTGCTAAGCTTTCGGCCTGTTGACTCAGGCCTCATCAGAGCAATGACAACAAGTTGTTGGCTCACGTCATTTATAAACTAAGCAACTGATCAATTAAATCACGTGAGAATACAAAGGCGTATCACGTTAATTTTATTAATTAGAAAACAAAATCAAGAATGTTCTCCGAATAGGGCACGCCACGTGCTATTTAATGGCTGCCCCTCCTGAGAAATAAGCACGTGGCGTGCCCTATTCGGAGAACTTTCTTGATTTTGTTTTCTAATTAATAAAATTAACGTGATACGCCATTGTATTCTTACGTGATTTAATTGATCAGTTGCTTAGTTTATAAATGACGTGAGCCAACAACTTGTTGTCATTGCTCTGATGAAGGCCTGAGTCAACAGCCCGAAAGCTTAGCAAAGAAATATTTTACGTGGTGTTTCCACAAAACTTATTTATATTACTTTATCGCCATGAAAACGTTCAAAGAATTAGTATAGGTTAGTTACCGAACCTGACCTAACTACGTCAGTAAGTTATTTACTGAGGAGTGAGGGCCGAAGACCTCGCGATGATAAATCCTTTATCGCATTCGCGGTGACCATAGATTTAAAGCTTATTTTCCCAACCACGCATAAATCAAGTTAATTGCCCCGGGCTAATATATATTATAGGCTGGGGCAAGTAACTTGTCTGGAGTAACTATTAAAAATAAATAACCGCAGTACATACTTACCATTAATTGACATTTTCGCAATGTCTCAATGGATACAATAACATTGAGCTCTTCTTGGTCGTCCTCCATAGCGCTAGCCGTGCAATCCGTAAATGCATGTATTTTGAAAAATGGCTAAACATCTACGAATACGATAGTACTCCCCCTGGCCTTTCTCTGATTCTTATTTTTGGCAATATTGTTTAAAAATGCATAAAAATAATTAAAACACAATGGAAAACGATGCAGGTTTACATATTGTTAAGCGCAAACGCTAAAGAGTAGAGGATGGTTAAGATATTCGACGATTTAGACCATATTTGTACCAGATATCGACTATTTGTGCCAGATATCGACCGAAAGTTGGCAGAGTACTAGTGCAGAGGATTCTCCTTCGTACGTTCTCCGACTGATACTCGCAATACTGGTGCAGATCCGCGGCCAGCAGCGGTCTGGGACCCACAAAATTTTTGTCATGCGTATTAACCATCCTCTTATTTCGTGGGCAAAGCTTCGGTTGGACTCACATTTACAAGCTCGAGAAAATCGATTACAATCCATCACAAATATTCATAATCCTCAAGGTTTTCGACAAAACACATGACTAATAGTGAGGTAAGCGAGTAATTCTCTTTGATGTTATGTTGATAGTGAGACGTACGTATGCACGGAATTGATGACTTCAATCCCACAGAAATCTCGATTGTGGGGACGAAAGACTCCATCCAACCTGCAGGTACCAGCCTCGCAGGAAATGGAGAAAGCTGTCCAGAGTACCAGCTCGGACAGATCGTCGCTGAGTGGTGATGATATACGACAGATAGTGAACGAACAAGTCACTAGTACACTTCAGCAGACGCTACCGACACTTCTAAAAGAAGCACTAAAACCCAAGTCGATTCAGTTAAACCCTTCAGAAGAAAAGAGCGACCAAGAACAGGTCGAAGAATCTCCAAACAGCCGTTTGGCTAGATTCTATACCGAAACAAAAGAGGCTGTCTTATCTGACGAAGTATCTAAATTTCTGACAACTGCCTTCACCAAACGACTCACCAAAGAGGTTTGGTGTGATCTGATGCAGAAATATCCCCCCATAAAAGGGATGGAAGAAGTGCTTATTGCTCCAACAATGGAGACAGGCACAAAAGAATGCGTCAAAGAGAAGTTTGGTTATCACAAGACAAAAGAAGTGTTTTTGTCTGATGATGGCCTTGTTGAAAGACAAGCCCCATTAACTGTAGCAAGACACACTGCAGCAGCATTAGACCGGTTAGATGAACCACCCAATCCAGAAGAGGGTGAAGAAACCAGTGGCCCTGATCCAGACGAAATCAAATCCTATCTGGAAGATGCATTAGTCCTATTAGGTAATGCCAATATTCGCCTTAATGGCTGGAGGCAAAAGCGTTTCGCTGGATACCTAACAGATGTCGTCAAGATAATTCTCAAAGAAGATATTCCAACCGATAAGCATCACTTTCCAGATAAATTCCACCAAGTTGTGCAAAGTGAGCATGACCACTCCAAGACAAACGCGAAGATGATTGCTGCCCCATACACAGCGCCAGTGGGAAAAACGAAAATGGTCCGACAAGAAACCATCCCACCCAAACCCAAGTTCAATATATGACCACTCAACGTCAGTCAGACCTCCCTTTGCCAAACGAGCAAGGCTATCAAAAGAGACCCCCAAATTCAACAAAATCAAGTCTACAGAATCACAAACAGCAGGTCGTCTAAGAAAAATTGTACAAAATTGGAAAATAATAACTTCCGATAAATCAGTCCTGGAAACAGTAGAGGGTTATCGCATCCTAATTTCGAAGCCTCGTCAGTGGCGCAAAAGGATAACCAAGGCCAGATCGATGGAACAAAAAACCTTATTGTCTCAGGCAATAGTGGATCTGGTTGCAAAAGGAGCAGTGAAGGAGGTCCAGGATCAGGACGATCAATTCTTGTCAACAATGTTTGTGGTAAAGCTCCGATTCAAATTTCAAGGGGTGACATACGAGTACCAGTGTTTGCCATTTGGCCTGTCATCGGCATCTCCGAGCATTCACCAAACTGCTGAAACCAGTAATTTCCATTCTCCGATCTTCAGGAATACGAGTAGTGATTTATTTGGACGACCTGTTAATTCTCCACCAGAATGCAGCCGAATTACAGAAGATATTTCAACTAGTAACTACCTTACTCACGGATCTCGGTTTCATTAACAATCAAGAGAAATGCTCACCATCACCAACGCAAACAGTTGTCTTCCTGGGGGCATCTCTGGACTCCAAGAAGATGACCATTCATTGCAGTTCCTCAAGACAAACTCCAGAACTTGCAGACAGAGTGCAGGAGTTTGCGAAGAGACGAGCAGGTTCGATGGTGGTGCTATCAGCACTGTTGGGTCGAATGAACCAGACTGCCAGGATCGGAATTTGGGAGGTACCATTGTATTACCGAGCCCTTCAACGACTCTACATCGCAGCCCTACACAAGAACGGTCGTTTCACCAGATCCAAGACTTTTCAAATCTCCTTGACGAAAGAAGCGTCCAAAGAATTGGAGTGGTGGTCATCGAGCCAACTAACACAGCACAACCAAGTGACATTAACACTTCCGCCATTCGATATGACAATATCCACGGATGGCATGCTTCCAAGAAAGGTTAGGATGGATTGTTTCTCAACGTTATATTCTTCCAAGGTTCGGTCGTCTTCGAGTTGATTCTCGGCGAAGGTAAGTCGCTGTTCACAGGGCAGAATTCCTTCTTTATGATAGATCTTGGTCTTCACATTATCGATCGTATCGCTTGGTTCTACTTCGAGAATAATAGTCTTTCCTACAAAGTTTTTCACAGAGATTTGCATTTCGAAAATTTATCGAGATTCAGAGATCATTCAGACACGTCCGCACGCTGTCCTCGGATAAAGATCTATATTGGATAAATATCTATATCGGATAAATATATATAAATATCTTTTTGGGATGCAAATAGGTCGACTTCTGGTACATAGAACGTCGGCTTGTCTTCCGGAAGATCTCTCTTTCCAATGTCCACTCGGTCCGGTTGTTGAAGTTTCTTGATGCAGGTGTCACCAACATCGATGCAGATTTTGCAACATGTTTCGCTGTCACCCAAATCTGCTGTGAAAGGTGAAAGACAGAATGTCCATATTTCCAGTGCCAGTGATGCTAGCGACGGTGATCGTGCCCCTCCTCTTTTGGTTATGTAGTATACTGCTGTCGAGTTGTCCATGAGGAGTTGGATGTGGTGTGGATGTGATGATGTGCTCTTGACGAATGCTTGAATTGCAAGGTTGTCTGCTTTCAGTTCCAACACATTGATATGAGCTTTGGCCTCTTCCTGCTGCCACTGACCCCCTGTATTCTGTCCCAGAAAGCTTGCACCCCAGCACTAAGTAGATGTATATTGATTAATGGAAAGCCAGTAAATCAACTAAAAGTGGATGAATCGAAAGACGAGCTGGGGGCACGAGGATTGAAAAAGTCCGGTCTTAAGAAAGATCTACAGGACAGAATTTATAAGTACATGGAAATGGTAGACTATCCAGTTGACAGACAAGCGACCGATACCTCCGCAGTGGTGAAGCAAGATAATTTTTGCTCGTGTAGATGTCAAGAGCTCTTAACAGACATCGAGGGTATCAAACATTCAAACTAGAGCTGGTCATAATGGAATCGAGACTTGAAAAATCAATAGCATGTATATAATACGAAACTTATAAACACTCTATGTGAAGATATGACTGAAATCAAGAAGCGTCAACAACACCAACCGAATCAGTCAAAAGATGATGGTGAAACCGACAATCAATCTAACGCTGAAAACCTAAAACAAAAACTGAACGAAACTGAACAAGAAATAAATTCACTTTGGACCGCTATCGATCTCCTGAGGGAAGATATTTCACAAATAACACGTGCGATCGTTCCGCATGAACGATCAACTAACGAGGCTTGCCAGGTGCGTTACACTTCCGTTGACATTCAGCGTGAAACACCAAAGAACAAGAACCTTTACAAGGAAGGCTTTTGACACGGTTGATCATCAAATCTCATCAGTAAACTCAGTTTATATGGTATAACTGAAATACCATTAAAATGGTTTAAATCATACCTTAACTGCCGTAAACAGTCTTGCAAAGTTAATAATATAACTATCCTCTAACAAAGAAATTAAGTGTGGTGTAGGTGTCCCTCAAGGATCAAACCTAGGCCCACTCTTATTTTTATTATACATCAATGATCTTCCAAATTGTTTAGAATATTCAAAGCCTTCGATGTTTGCAGATGATACAAATGTCACGGCTACAGGAAATTTCCCAGACCAAATTCAAATGAAATTAACAAAAATTTATGATTTAACAAAAATTCACACTTGGTTAGTAGCGAATAAGTTGACATTAAATGTTTCTAAGACAGAATACATGTTAATTGACGTAATCAAATAACAAAATTTACAGAAGACCCAAATATTACTATTGACGGTAAATCAATTAAAAGAGTAAAAACTGCTAAAAGTCTAGGTGTGATAATAGATGAGAAATTAAACTGGGAAAAACATGTTGACAGCATTAGCAAGAAAGTACCAAAAAGCATTGGAGCCATAAAACTTATTAAACTATATATTCCATTACTGCTCTTTGGTCTGGGGTAATTGCAATGTGTCGCTACAATTAAAATTACAGAAATTACAAAATCGAGCAGCCAGAGTAATAAGTGGAGATAATTATGAAATTCGTTCGACAGATATTTAAAAAATATTGAATTGGTATCCACTAAATTATTACCGACTTGAGCAGTTGCTGGTGTTAATGCACAAAATACTCAACAATGATGCGCCTAAAGCTATTGTGGAGCTGTATCAAATTTCAGAAAAAAACCAGGTTTACAATCTTCGAAGTAACAATAACATGCTATGCAATACTCAAAAGACAACACTTTTGCGGACATTGAATATCTGCATTCAAATTTCTATTATATCTTTATTCAAAGTCGTGGGTTAGCTAGGGTTAGTGATTTTCTTAATCATAACTTTATTACTGGCCTTGTTTATTACTGGGCTTGTTAAAAAGTGGGGGGGGGGGCACCCCACCCCCCCCCCCCGCTTCCAACGCCCCTGTCGACAAGATAAACTCTCCTCGCTGAAATTGTAAGACAGTTCACAACTCACAAGTGTGTTGATCAGAGGTTGACAACAGTTGGTAAGTTGTTCAACGACAGAAATCCCTCACGAGGAATGAGGTCATTGTTAAAAGCATTCAAGTAAAGTACATGTTGTCTCCTTGTACTTGGACATTGTCTAAGACATTGTCGATGGTTGTCGAATTTCACTCGATAACTGGAATAGTTTGCTATTAACACTTAACAGTACTGATAAACTCATGAAAGAGCACTGCTTTTCTCGAGACTGGCAACTGAAACCTTCATCTTCCACGAGAAAGTAAAGACATGATGTATTTGTTCTTACCGTGAATTTTCTGTCGAGGAAGAACTTCGAGAAGCTGAACCAACCGACCGAGTCACATCAGCTCATATATGGATGACGTAATGCCGACAAACAAACGCAAAATTTAAAAATAGGCACGCCCAGATGTGTATGTATCTACTGCGTTAATGCCTACTGCAAAAACTGCCAAAATTGTCTATGCTCTCAGACCATGTTGTGTTTTAACTTGAAACAAGACGTCTGCTCAGGCGTTCACTCGGGCTACTGATTTCTTAAAGCTTCGCGTAGCCTGTGCGTACTCTAGCAAGACTACATGGCAATGGCAATGCATTGCATATTTGCAAAGATTTTCACAAATAGAATCTATGGTCTTATATGAACTGCAGCGGTGCAGGAAGCGACGAAGGTTTGCTAATGTAATATAGATGTAAACAAGGCCGTTTTTCTGGAAATTAAACAACGGATCTAATATATTTAGTAAACAAAACCTACAGTGTCGGATTCGGCAGAATCAAGCGATCATTTTTATATAGAATTTATTTAAATTCGGACAAACAGAAAATATTTAAACATGTTTTGAAACACGCGTTTCCAAATGTAATACGACATAACACGCGACACCTACGCGATATCTAGACATGCACTGAACAGTTCACATATTGATATCTTACCTGTAGGCTATTTGCTCTATTCGGTGCTTATTATTATACTTGCATTTTGTAGTTGTCGGACTATAAAGCAACAAGGCCAGGGCCAACCTGTTTTGAAATAGCTCGTCATCTTTTACGCACTAGGTCTACCGGCGATCGCCGGCGTGTGCAGTTGTAAACATTGTAAAGCCTTTGTAAGCATGTTTAAGATGAAGACAATTGTCATCCGCTTTAACTGATCAACTATAACTCGGTCACTTGCACAAGGTAAAGCTATTCAAACAAGGAGAAAGCCGTTACTAGGTTAATAATATACATGAAAAAATTTCTCAATTCTGATTGGCTGAGAGGAGTGCAATTTTAGTGTAATTCAGTGCAGAAAAATGAAATAGTGCAAATTTTGTAATTTTTTAGTGCAAAGTTTCACAGAAACTTTGCAGTATTGTGATGAGTGGCGAAAATTCACACGAACATAGTTAGATAGTTTCACAGAAACTTTGCAGTATTGTGATGAGTGGCGAAAATTCACACGAACATAGATAGATACATAGATAGATAGTGTAAACTTTCCGGGGGGTAAACTTACCAGGTTTAACGACATACATACTTTTCATAGTTGAAAGGCTAAAACCAGTCAGTCTTTCATAGACGACAAATATTTATGTCGCTTAAAGCTCGTAAGCCCTAAAGAGTGATAACAGACAGGTTTGTACCTGTTTCGGATTTTTTGAGATTTAATTGTTTAATAACTTTATATAATAAGTTTAGTTCGCCGCGAGAAACTGAGTACTAGTTGATGACGTCAGAGACACATGTTTATTATTCTGTGTTAAGATGGCTACGAGTTCTCATATCTATTTGACACTCGAAAGAAATTCTCGAATATTTGGAAAGTGATTGTCTTTTTGCTGTACAAATAAAAGAATTATAACAGTAGCTGTGTCCGCGTGAATTGTGTAGAGTCCACAACAGTACCTTAATATGTATGGATATTTCTTGAAAGACGAATAGCACTGCGCACGCGTGGTTTTGTTTGGCAAATACAACAATGGCGGAGAAACGCAAAGGAGTGATCAATTTTCTTCTCGAAACAACGAATTTCTAGGCTTAACTGCATGGCTAATTAAATATGGTCTGCCTTGCGGAAGGTGCGAATAAATATTAAAAGCTTTATATTTAACTTTAATATGGTGCATTGGTGTGGCATGTTGACGATGTTGTTACACCGGTGGCGCTCGAGCGGTTTTGCACGTCAGCTCAGTAACAAATTCTGAAGACTGGAGATTGTAGACTGTCTTCGCATTTTGATTTGGCGTTCAATAAACAACTGTACGAAGAACCCTGGCCATGTATTAAACATGAATGTTTCAGTTCTACATGTATCTGTACCTGCGTGAACTTAGCGCGTGATTGGGCAGACGATTCGCAAAGCTACATAACGTGAAGCTAGCAACATAATCATCAGACGATCGTAATTTGTGAAGGCAACAAAAACTTACTTATCTTTACATCCACTTGGCAAATTTTAGTCAATTTTGATCTGGATTGACTGGACGTCACACGATACGTATTAGTATCGGAATTCTTGTGATACGCCAAGCTTTTTATGCCAAAATTGCGAGATGTATAAAAAGACCTTGATGTTATTAAACAGACCGGAAAACAATAGTGAAGGGCACAAAAGACGTCAGTATTCATCTTTGTCGGAGTTTATAATTTTTTTTCTCGTTCTTGAAGAGAAAATGACTTTTTAAGAATCCATCGAGATTCTATTTTGGGTTGTTTGTCTGAGTTTTCGCTTGTATTAAATTAACTTGGGCTTTGCTTTAGAAAATGGGCTGGCAGGTTGCGGGGCTGGCAGCTCTGTCCATACACGTGGCAAAAATTGTTATTATCTTTGACTAGAAACTTTGCACTATCCTTGGGATCTAGTTTAATTTGCACAAAAATCATTTTTTCCTAGAAAAAAAGCTCTTCCTGTTAATTCCCCCCCCCCCCCCCCCCCCCATGTATGTTATTTGAACAAAGCATTTTGATTAGAAAGATTCTCTTTATGATAAATTTTTTCATGTATATTATTAATAAGTAATAGCATGGTTTCGAGTGCAATTTGAAAAAAAAAACACGCACTCGTGAGTTTTTCAAAGACCTCAATTTTGATAGTCTTTGAAAAACTCACTCGTGCATGTTGTCTTCCAAATTGCACTCGAAACCATGCTATTACCTACACAAACAGTACGTATATGTTCTTTGATATACTGTGGCCCTTTCTTGTGTCTCTGGTCCTCAAGTCAAACTTCATAGGTACTGATGTCAACACGGCATTTTTTCGCGTCTCTAAAAATTCGTTTATTCTGTCTTTATGGACAAACCTTGTCAGCAACATTACTGATCAACTACTCATGAATTCACCAATACCGTCGGAAACACCTCAGCCCAACTCGATCAAAGGCAAAAGAACTCGAAAACACCGAGCAGGCAACATGCCTAAAAGATGTCCAGCAATGTCATCAAAATTATAAGAGTAACCATACATTAATTGTTCTTCAATACATATGCATACATGCAGTAAAAGGTAGAATAAATGTTTGCACATTCATGACACAGATTTTGTATGGCATCTGACAACTGCAGCATACAATTTTACTCCATTAATACTGTATATTAGACTTAATAATGCCAGTTGAAATACTTGGTGTACAGTAGTTATTTTGGTTTCGGTAGTTTCTCGTAAGTCAATCGTTTTATTCTGTGTTTTGATTGGCTCCGAAGGCATTCTTTTGTTAACTTTACTTAACTTACATGGGTGATAGCGTAGTATCTACTCGCGCATGCGCAGTAGATACAACAAATCGAGATCTTGGTTGGCTATACATAGCTCGGAAAAAGGACTGGGCACGAGGCAACGTCAAGAATAAGTGTGCCTGCTGTGCCTGCCTTTGAAAAGCGAAGTTAAGACCAGTCCCTTCGGTCGGCAGCAACTATTCAAGTATTGCATTAACATGTGAACTGGGTAATATTTGATTCTCGTGTAACAGAACGTGTATGCAAATTATGCCTACATAGACGTTATTCTCATTATCATTTTGGAAATACAAACCTCAATATAACAACAAATAAAAGTTCAAATCAAAAAATATTTTGGCATTCAACTATACACATTGAATAGAATCCCTATGCAGTAATATCATATTTGGGTCTATAAGCACTTTAAGGACAAACTTGCTCGAGATTGCAGAGACGAAAAAGTCATCAACATGCATTCAGATGCACAAAATATTTGCGATCTACGTAATTGGGCATCGCCGCTTAGTCCTATGGCAAAAGATTCTTATGAGATTAAATAGCCTAGTCTACTCACCTACAATTGTACATTAAGACGCTTCTTCTAGAATGTCAGTTTATCTTCGATCAACCCGAGTCAATATTTCCAACAGAAACCGCCGCGATTGCCTTATACGAGTAAAAACCTCCCTAACCGTAAAGAAAAGTTTTGTTGCTATTTTATTTGGTGACACTCGTTTAAAAAGCAAAAGTCCTCTGCCGCACAAAATGCCCGTTCTTTTGCGGCCATTTTGCTTGACAGATGAGCGTTACCACTCTACCATGATGCATTGCGGTTTTTGGTAAAGGCTTTCTGCAGCATACCACGTGACTAGTCAATAATAATATTCCGTACATACTGCGAGCGCAGAAGAATGATTGTCACAAAATGGCGGTGAAAGATCTAACTAGGTTTATTATCGTTGTTTTCATTTACGTTATAATATGTTCACTTCCTATCGTTCGACGACGCCATGTTGAAATGTTTTGATTTTGTTCATGAATTTTTTCCAAATTTCGAGCGTCGTCGCAGAGAAGCAAAATGCGAATTTTGAGTCAGACAATCAGCATGCAGCATTAAAATAGTCCACTGGTTGGTTTATACTATAACACGCAATATACAGTTACGTGTTACGATCTTACAAGTATGACACACTAATATAAAACGTTGCCCTGTTTGTTGTTTGCCCTGTCGTACATTTCATGTTACTATATCATCAATATCATCGTCGTCGTCGTCATTATCATCGTCATCGTCATCATCATCATCATCATCATCATCATCATCATCATCATCATCATCATCATTATCATCGTCATCAGTTTTTTTCCCCTCAATGGGGAGTCAGGTCGTCTCGTTACCACTTTCCATCTTGCTCTTTCTCCGCACATCTCCAAATCAATCGACTTTCCATCTTCCTTGATGCAGTCCTTCCACCTCTATTTGTCAACCAATAAAACCATGCCTTGCGAGCCAAGCGGGCATCAAATACAAAGGTTTTGTTTTTAACATTTCTAGATAATTCGTCAAATTAATAAACATCTATATATGATCAAATTCCTATTTTCTTTATATCTTATAGGTAATATCACCCTTCCATCGTTTGGTAATCTTACTTACGTGCCAAAAGGATCAAATGTTACTTTACAATGGACATATGATTTTGGTGCCGCAAGAACCGGTTTTATTGAATGGTTTTTCAGCAATCTTGGTAAATCGTATGGACTACTGGCTGGTATCTTTAGTGGCGCAGTAGATACAACCACTTCCAGTTTACCTAATATCAACGTTATAAAGCCAGCGACATTGGTTTTAACAAATGTGAGTCTGGATTATAATGGAACATACAGACTTAGAATTGCAGTGAGTGGTGTGGACCCTAATCCTTCTTCTGAAGTACTGGTTATCGTTTTAGGTAAGAAATTGATTATTTTTGTTGCCCCCGACATGATGCAACTGTCTTTTAATGTCTTTTAATAAATAGTTGTATCGGATGCGCTTTTTGCCAGTGCCAGATAGCAAGCATTATCAAGGCAAGGTTTATTCTCTGTTGACGTATAACTTTGATAACGCCCAAAGCGAGTCATAATTGTTTTATTAAACGTCTGTCTGTCTGTCTGTCTGTCTGTCTGTCTGTCTGTCTGTCTGTCTGTCTGTCTGTCTGTCTGTCTGTCTGTCTGTCTGTCTGTCTGTCTGTCTGTCTGTCTGTCTGTCTGTCTGTCTGTCTGTCTGTTTGTCTGTCTGTCTGTCTGTCTGTCTGTCTGTCTGTCTGTCTGTCTGTCTCCAGGTAATCTCAAAAAGTATTGCACCGATTTTCGTGAAAAAATTAATAGAAATCTGACTACAAGATTTCTCTGTGCAGAAGTATGCTTGATTGCGCTTATCCCCTATTTTATGCAAACATTTTTCATAACTTTGGTACGAGTGCAATCAAGTATTTTGTTCATTCATACATGCGCAAGCCTTCACTGAGCTAGCCTGGTTAGTGGGAGGTAATTTTGGTGAAGGAAAATTTGGAGTGTTGGAATATATACATTATAAGACCAAACCAGGACCAGTTGCGAAAAATGCAACATCAAGACTTTCCAACTAGGAATTGAACCCGCGACCCTGCGATGCTACCACTGAGTTAGTGGGATGATTCGTTTTCTTTTTAAACATCTCTAATAACCCGCTGACGGAGGTATATGCATGCAGTCTCTGACTGCCGTCTTGTTTTTAATGTAAACCTGTCTCGGCAAACTTGTGCCATCTGCAGTGCATGATATAACAAGACGCCTGCTTAGGCGTTCACTCGGGCTAGTCACAGCAATGCAGCTTGGCATAGCCTATGCACGATAACAGCGTGCACATATTAAGCCTTTGTTAAAAAGTACAAAATAATCTACAGTGCTAAATTCGGTAGATTCAAGCGATCATTAGACAACCCCGGTAAGTTAGCTGCCAGTTCGCCAGCCAATAGTGAAAAGGCTGGATTGAACGAGCTACAAGACCGGCAAAACATTGGTGTAGCGGCGAACTAGCAGCTAACTTCACAGCGTTAATCTAAACGTGCAAACAGTTTGACATAGTTTATACATATTACATGTTTATCAGATTGTTTATCAGTATTTTTTGCATTATTTGGTGCTACACAGTAAGCAGTATATTACCTAGACGAGCGACAACAAGCGAACGTACCAAGAAACTATTAAAATACACACACTCATTGAAATTGTAAAGCTAGTGAAGCAGTTGAATCACATCGAGTTTATTTGGCATAACTTTATTAACACGCCAATACATAATCCAGGCAATAACAAAGCAAATTACAAATATTGTGAAATTCATTACTAATTCATGAGTTTTGCAGCCAATCCAATTTCAGAAATTACGTCACATGTAACCCCTGTAAACCCCATACAAACTAAAACCAATGATGCTAATTAGTTACAACCACCAGTGGATGTATACTCTTCTGATACAACCACTTACCACTAGTGCTTGTAACTAATTAGCATCTCAATATCCCAAAGGGATTTTTACTATTTATTCATTTCACAAGTTGTTTATTCGGCTCGTGATTGTATATTCAATACAACACGGCCGCTCGTGTTGTAAACATTACTTAAAAATTCAATACACTTATAGTTTTCCCATTTAGCTTAATTAAAATTGAGTCTCTTCAGTACGAAATGTCAACAAAGCATATTTACCCGTCCTTTGCAAGTTGTCAATTCTGTTTTCAACGTTGTTTATGTCTCGCTCATCTTGCAAATAGTTTCCAATAGTCAGCAGTAATACTTTTCAGTATTAAAATTCAATAAATCATATAAATCGTTTATAATCAGTTTGTCTTGATCGAGACGGCGGAATATTAACCCAGATAGAAATATAAATAGCTCACCATCAACATGTTAGTGTAGATTTACCGCCCTCAATGTCTGCAGTGGTAAGCGTTAGTGAGCATATTTAACATTAACACAGTTGTCAGCCCCATGACTGATCAATAACAGTGTTCAGTAAGTCACTTGTGATCTTCTGGCGCATGAAAATGAGCACACCACGTGGTTTCGCAAAGCCTATCGGGATGATGCAATAATTGCAATTTGTCGACCAGAAAAATACAGGAAAACCGCCGAAACCTAGACTCGGCTACCACAGGTAGCCCGAAACTAACTAATCTACAATCAGTGACAAAAGTGTTGGGACACATCAACCTAAAAAGCAACATTTTCCGTTTTATGTTCCCCCGGCCACCCTGTTCAATGTTGGTGACCATTTAAGCGCTCATTTTCACGTTCACAGCGTCGAAATTTATTGGCTTTTTTACTTAACTTCCATTAGATCTATTCTCGACTATGCCGTACCGGTTTTTCACTACTCCTTGCCGAACTATCTAATGACAGAGTTAGAGCGTGTTCAAAAGAGGACTTTATCAGTTATAAACCCAAATCTAGAGTACGATGAACACTAAGTCACTTAATCCAATCATCACAGCCAAATATGCACAAAAATGTTTAACACTGTATTGTCGTTAACAATAGTGAACATCGTCTTCACGATCTGCTTCCTGAAAAATGTACAACTGAGTATAATATCAGACACCCTTGGAAATTCATACTACCATGCAAAATGGGAGACAAATCGGTTTAAGAACAGTTTTATTATGTACTCATGTCGTAATTCAAATTTATCCTGGTAGTAAATCTATTTTTATATATTGTATAATAATAGTGAGAAAAAGCAGACAAGGGGGACGTCCAAAGAAATTGTCGGAACGTGATAGAAGGCAGCTGGCTCGCTCTATCGTTCAGTTGCGTGTTGTGAATCCGAATTTCTCATTAAAGACATTAATTTCTTATAGCGGACTTAATAGATACGATGTGTCCTATCGAACATTTTACCGAGAAGTTCGGTCTCAGGGATTCCAGTATTTACAAGCGCGCAAAAAAGAGTGTTGAGCCGGTTAGATCGTATTAAACGTCTAAAATTTGCTCGAAAATGTAAGCAAATTTTAAAAGGAAACCCTCAGTTTTTCCATCAGAATATTGCGTTCTACTTGGATGGAGTGTCGTTTGTATTCAAGACAAACCCAATGGGACAAGCTGTAGTACCAAAGGGAAAGGTATGGAGAAAGAAAAAGGAAGGCCTTCAAATAACGAGTAAGGGATCAAAAACATTACCTGGTGGTAAGTCCTTGCATCTTCTCGTGGCTATTGCGTACAGTAAAGGAGTTATATTGGCAGAAGAATACAAGAAAATGAACGGGAACTATTTCTCCGATTTTATTGAAAGAAATTTTCCTATTCTCTTTTCTGGTCGTACTGGTGAAAAGATGTTTATAATGGATAACGACCCATCCCAAACAAGTGCTGCTGCAATGAAAGCCATCCAAAATCAAGGCAGTAAACTATTTGTCATCCCTCCTCGTTCTCCTGATCTCAATCCTATCGAGAACTTTTTTCACATTGTTAAGAAGGAACTCGAATTTCAGGCGCGGGAAACGGGCATTATACGCGAGTCATGGTGTGAGTTCAAAGCAAGAGTTCGCAAAACAATACTAGAAAGTTCTGTAGATTTTATTAACAATCTTATATTAAGCATGCCACGTCGAATTGATGCTGTAATAACAGGCAAAGGTTTTAGAACAAAATATTAACTGAAATAGGTCTAAATTAAGAAACATTATTCTGAGACAGTTTCCACTACAGTTCTCACCACGGTTCTCACCACGGTTCGCACTCTCAATATCTCCCCTTTTGCCCCTATTTTACTGTTTTCCACACACGATTTTCACATTGTAATTGCTCAAACCCTTAACCTACACTAATAAAGTCGTAGTCGCAATCTAAAATTTGTTTATCACGCAGTAGAAACAAAAAATAAGGGTTAACCAGCGACGGTTCTCACTTCCTGTCTATAAAGAAGTCATAGTAATCAGAGTTATTTTTAGTCATAATAGGAGAATCGTCTCTAAAACATGATTTTAAACCGTATATTCCTCCAATAAAGATGGTTTCATATAAGAATCCCTTTACTTTATAACTTATTAGGAAAAAAATCTCAAGAGAACCACTAATTTTCAAGTTATTTGAAGTTTTGGTAGTGAGAACCGTGGTGAGAACCGTGGAGACAAACACTTAAACCGCTTAGGGGATCATGTTACGAGTGAGTGTGATCACGCACATTATTTATTATTGTTAGTGAACGTTGTTTAAAATTAAACTTGCAAAACAAGAACTGCAAGGTTTCAATTGCTTCTGTTTCGGTTGAGGTATTTGCTTTGAGAGTTTGAACGCCCGCCACCGCACTTGCATCATTTCAGTATTCACCCGGTCCACACTACCGCCCTTGACAAGCGTGAGAGGGGCGTCACTTGTAGCAAAAAATGGCGTATCTTTCTCCAAGACTATGTCTTTCTTCGCCAAATGTTTGGGAGCTGGAAAATGAACTGTATCTCCCTCTAAAACTTGTAGCAACTCGCACCATGGTATAAAAAATGCATATAAAGCGGGCGAGGGGTTGTTGCGTTCATGTATTTCTAGTTGATGATGTTGCGTTAACAACCAAGGATATACCAGTTAAAGAACCATGCAAGCTCTCGGAGGACAAGAAATCTTGAGGCTACGTGTACATGGTAACGTTTCCGAGCGTTTTCGTATTGTTTCAAGTAATGAATGGATTGTTCTCGATTCCCTTGAGAACAGTAAACAATACGAAAACGCTCGGAAACGTTACCGTGTGCACATAGTCTTAATCGCCATCTTGAATTTTTAGCGTTCCAACGTTTTGACGAAGTTTAGACCTGTTTACACAAGAACAGAAAGCAAAACGACACAGTTGAAAACGTTTTTAATAGTGAAACGATTATGAGATATATAGTTTCAGTAATAGACGTTTTCGTCAATTGATGTCGTTTTCATCCGTTTTCGGGTGAACACGCCGTGAAAACTATGCTTTTTGAAGCGCGTTTCAAATGAAAACGCACAGAAACGACACGGTGTGCACATAGCGTAACGTTGGTCTCAGTACACTGATTTCCTCTGTTTTTATCTTATGAACTATTTATTAACAAAGTTGAGAACTTCGTTTGTTAATTCTTTATATTCTTGGTTTTCATCTGACTTCACGGCGGCATATTGGTGCACAATCCTTATCCTATGGGAATTTAAATCTATTCTTATTCAAACATTTCGTATTGTTTCACCACCCCAACGGGGCTACCGATCACGTGAGTGTGAAAACGACCCATAAGATAAGCAAGGAAAATGTATAATTTATAGACATGAGTCAATTAAATAAACACGTGAGAAGTGAGACACGTTTTGCGCGTCAACGAATTGCGTGGAATATCTTCCGCTCATAAAAATTAATCTTTGTTTAATACCTGGAGAAAATATTATACGAGATGTTAAATTGATTCTTGTTGACATTTGAACCACCCCAATCTAATAACCCATAAGATACCCATAAGATACGTTTTGATTTTGTTGACCGAACCACAACCAAATAACTAATATTTCTGTAGTTTTCATTTCTGTTCATTCTATAATTAGTGAATTTTCTTACTTACTTTCGAAAGCTTATCAAACCAAGTTGATTGGCTTTGAAAAGTCGCAACAGATTGCGCGCCATATTGAAGTCAGATGGAGCAAGCTAACCAACGCATGCATGCGCAGACGTGTTTCTGCGGTGTTTATACATTTAAAGCAATTGCCAAAACTGTGCATACATGTACGTAGAAAATAGCTTGTGAGCCAACTCACTTGTATGAGGGAAGGGCGACAACAAAAATTGAGCATACAGGGAAAGTATTGTCTTACGAATTACGGCTTCCCATTGTTTTAATGCAGAAGATCCACGAACATGGAAGATCGATATGCAATCAACATGTAACAAAGCTCGTGATCTAACTAAATCGATATCGTGTTGTTTTTAGCTTAATGTTTGTAATTATCTTGTGTATCAGTGTAGTTGTATTTGTTGTAATCTTTAGGGACCGCAGTAATTGGCATAAGCTGTTGCGGTTATGCCAGTTGTTTTTGTCGATGTCTGTACCCGTATTGTTTGAGCATGGCAAAGCAAATAAAATAAAATAAATTACGGCTTCCCATTGAGGTGAGAAGTCAACAAGCAAAGATCGATCAATAACATGAAAATAAACAAAAAACATAAATTTTTGAACGCTTTAGAAGTTTTGACTCTCAATAAGTGGGATTATGGGGCAATGCTTACCCAGTGAGCTCCATATATAACTGGAGCGATATCTTTGTGGCAATCTTGTTCCAAGAGCCCACGATCCTTTTGGGCCTGAAGTACGTATAGTTCCAGTCTTCTACGCGGTCTGGTCAAGTCTGATCCAGTCAAAAGGCCGCGTAGGTGACTGGAACTATACGTACTTTAGGCCTACATGTCCGTCATGTTTGCCCGGTGAATGAACAGACAACTTGTAACTAGTGCGCATACGAGTGGATACTATGTCGGCATGCAAGGTTTTCCGATGTTAGTTAAGTAACAATAGAATATTCTTTGGACCAATCACATATCAGAAGGTTTTCCCGATCACATCCCAAGTCACTCAGAGCAGTCTGACGCAGTAGATACATGTACGCCCAAGCCTGCCTATTTTTTACTTATTTTAAAATGTTTTTATAGAGATTCCACTCTTATTCTTTCTTCTAAATGTCAGTTGAAAAATGAAGGGGCATTCATCCATCGCTCTTTTCCCGCAAACATGTCAGTACATGTGTGCGATACATATATCTAATTGACATAAACTACAGTTCACCTTCTCTCACTTTTGAAGAAGGTGAAAATATTACATTTTTATGTAGCGCTACTGGAGGCAATCCTCCTGCTACAGCATCATGGTCGAAAAATGGAATGATGATCAATGGAACTGGATATTTGAAGAAAAACTTGACTCTTAAAAATATCGGCGCAAGAGATGCTGGAACTTATAACTGCACTGTTAGGAGTCACAATTTAACTGATACAAAATTTATCAACATCACAGTGAAGTGTAAGTATGCACAATAATTACTACTTATTGACCGAGCGTGAGGTCTGTGCTAGTGAAATATCGGACCGACGTCGTGCAGAAAACGGAGGTCCGATATTTCACTAGTACTGACCGAACAAGCGAGGTCAATAAGTAGTTTATTATATGACTAGCTCAAACTCATTAATAATTCATGAAGAAAACACAAAGGAAATCAGTACCGTGTCTGTGGTTTGGATATCGGAGGAAGAAATTACATAAATTAAGCAATTTTCTCTAACAAGACGCCTGGGTTAGGCGTTCACTGGGGCTACTGGCATTGCGCAAAGTAGAGATCTCCGCAGAGGCTCTATATCTCTCTCCTCCGCTGAGGTTAAATTTCGGTGATTGGAGGTTTCGGGGGTCGTCGGAGATGCTCGGAAGCGTCAGCTGGACATAAGTAGTGCGGGCGAAACTGGTCCAATCACTGCAATGGGAAATAACATTTAGCCTCTGCCAGATTTCTGTCGGTTTCTTGCACAAGATGTCGGTTTCTTGCATGACTTGCTAATTCACGGATAACTAAGCCATCCACGTCTATATTAGTAACATATTTGTTGGTAAGTGATTATGACATGTTTATAATATGTCTTTTTTTGTAAAAAAGACAAAATATACTCAGTTTTGCCGTTTAATATATCAGACGAAGACTGACGAACCAGAGGATAACATACTTATATCGGCCGACGTGTAGCTCACATTGAAACAACGAACTTTCCTAGTTTCTCCACACATTCAATTAACTGTGGTCGTGTAACCTTCTGCTATATTCGACATGATTTCTACAACCTGCAGTTCCAAAAGTTATTGACGCCCCCCTGATACCGCCATATTGACACAGAAATCTGGCAGAGGTTATTTTTTCTCTTTCTCTTTCGCTATGCGCCCGCACTCCTTATGTCCAGCTGACGATTTCGACGCATCTCCGAAATATCCGATCTCCGAAAGAACCTCTACGGAGGCGAGAGGCTCTCTACCGCGCCAGCAAAGGTGGGAGTGGGCCGAGGGAGATCAGATCGACGACGGGTGAATGTGGTGCATACTTCACAGTAGCCTGAGTAAACAGCCGTCTCCTCTCGCTCGCCCCTCGCGGAAGAGATGTCTGAGCAACGAGCCAAGAAATTCCATACTGATGACGTAAATCTACCAAGATTCGGGTAGTAGCGCTCGCTAGTAACTCGGCTCGACCAAGATCAACTTCAACATCGTTCCTGTCTGAAATAACAAAGTTAAAGCTTAGTTTTTGCCAACAAAGAAAAATAGATAGATACTTTTGCTAAAGCGAGTTTGAATTGCAATGAACAGGAACATTTTCCTATCGAAATTGAACGATTTTGCCAGACATCAAGCGCCACTTCCTGTCGAGACTTCATACTGTTGAATGAAATTTGAAACTTTCGTTGCTACGTTACGACAGTTTGAAGTCTCGACAGGAAGTGGCGGTTGATGTCTGGCAAAATCGTTCAATTTCGATAGGAAAATGTCGCTGCTTATTAGTGCAAAGTTTCACAGAAACTTTGCAGTATTGTGATGAGGGGCGAAAATTCACACGATAGATAGATAGATAGTGTAAACTTTCCGGGGGGTAAACTTACCAAGGTTTAACGACATACATACATCGTAGTTGACAGGCTAAAACCAGTGAAAATGTGAAAAACCAGTATCAGTCTTTTATATACGACTAATACTTATGTCGCTTAAAGCTCGTCAGTCTTAAAGAGTGATAACAGACAGGTTTGTACCTTATCTATGGGTATTTCTTGAAAGGCGTGTAAAATCCTGGTAATATCTTAATATATCGAGAATAAAAGAAGTTTTCCCCCGGAATATATTAGAATAGCACTGCGCACGCATGGTTTTGTTTGCGACTGGCGAATGCAACAATGGCGGACAAATGCGAAGGAGCGAATGGAGCGGTCAATTTTCTTCTCGAAAACAACGACTTTCTTTGCTTAGCTGCATGGCTAATTAAATATGGTCTGGACGAAAGGATTTATAGTCTGCCTAGTGGAGGTGCGAATAAGTGTTAAAAGCTTTATATTCAACTTTAATATGGTCTGGCATGTTGACGATGTTGTGAAGTCAGTTTGCAGAGTGTTGTTGGTTCGTGTCTGTTATATTTTACACGAGTGGCGCTCGAGCAGTTTTGCACGTCAGCTCAATAACAAATTCTGTATACTGGAGATTGTAGACTGTCTTCGCATTTTGATTTGGCGTTCAATAAACAACTATACGAAGAACCATGGCCATATATTAATCATGATTGTTTAAGTTTTACATGTATCTGTACCTGCGTGAAGTTAGCGCGTGATTGGGCAGACGATTCGCAAGCGGACATAACCTGAAGCTAGCAACATAATCATCAGACGATCGTAATTTGTAAAGGCAACAAAAAGTTTTGTATCTTTACATCCACTTCGCAGATTTTAGTCAATTTTGATCTGGATCGACCACAGGAAGCCCAACTCTGACGCTTGTGATAGCTCTTCCTTCTTTTTTTTTTTGTTTTATTATATTAAGCTTCTGACTGAAAACCGAGGCCGCCTAACAGTTGTGTAAGCTGGGATCATGGACTTTGTGCCTCGTGAATGGCGCGTGACGCTCACTGAAAGCTGAGATCTAGACAACTAATATTCTACACTCGAATTTTCCTTCACCAAAAATCCCTAGAACATGCTATGTAATCGAGTGAAATGCCCATTATTACTTCTAATAAACATCACACCGCAGGTACGGTGTTCTGCCAACGTCAATTTGTTCGAGCTCAAATTACTAGAAGCTTTCAGTGAGCGTCACGCGCCATTCATGTGGCACAGAAGCCCACAGCTGTTTCCAGTTTCGAATTACCGCACACTGCAATTTGCATATTAGCATATATATGCATATATTACCAACTGTTAAGAGAAGCGCCGCGATCCCAGCTTACACAACTGTTAAGCGGCCTCGGTTTTCAGTCAGAAGCTCAATATAATAAAACAAAAAAAGAGGAAGGACCATCACAGGACGTAACACGATACATATTAGTATCGGATTTCTTGTGATGCGCCAAGCTTTTTACAAAAATTTCGAGGAGTTCATAAAGAACTTGTTTTTAAACAGACTGGAAAGCAATAGCGTAGGGCACAAAGTATTCATGTTTGTCAGAGTTTATAATTGATTTTTTTGCGTTCTTGACAAGAGAAAATGACTCTTTAAGAATCCCTCGAGATTCTATTTTGGGTTGTTTGTCTGAGTTTTGGCTTGTATTAAATTAACTTCGGCTTAGCTTTAGAAAATGGGCTGGCAGGCTGCGGGACTAGCAGCTCTGTCCATACACGTGGCAAAAATTGTTATTATCTTTGACTAGAAACTTTGCACTATCCTTGGGATCTAGTTTAGTAACATTGTGAAGATTTAGTATTTGGAAAGCTAACAAAAGACATGAACAAAAAAAACGAAAACGTTCTCTATATAGTACAATGAAAATGATTTAATCGCTACGCTTTCGCCCCGCTAATATACTCGAGACTTAATTCATCAGAGCACCTGTATAAGAACAAGGCGTGTTGCTCTAAATTCCAAACTGAGAAACCAACGTTGGCTAAGCATTACCTTGAGCAAGACCACAGGATAAATTGGAAAGAAGCGTCACTTATTACCAGTGACAATTACTTGCGCGAGTATTTGTCGTTACAAATGTCGTTTAAGGTCTTCGTAATGCAGGGTAATTTCCGTAAAGCGCTCCCAATTCGTCAGAATTTATGCCACAAAAATAAAATAGATATCGTTAGAAAGCTACGAATTTGTAGAATACAATGGTGTTTGGTTTCGCGATGAACACAAACCGTTAATAGGTGTTAATTTTTTAATTAAAACCAGAGGGCTTCACTCGGGGCGACTCGAGTAAAAAGCGTTTTATTTTGTTCAAAATCTGTTTTTTGTACTTTGATTCGGAGATAAAGTTCCAGCAAAACGGTGTCAGCGTTTTTTGATATGTCGAGTTTTGCCGATTTTATTGACGACCAAAATTAAAAATGCTGTTTTTCGACCAACATTCGGACAAAATAAATCATAAATTCGAAACCAGGCAATAAATAAAAACCGCTGACACCGTTTTGCTGGACATTTATCTTGGAATCGAACTGCGAAAAATTTTTTTGAACAAAATAAAACGCTTTGTTCTTAAGTGGCCCCGAGTGAAGCCCTCTGGTTTTAATTAAAAAATTCACAACTATTAACGGTTTGTGTTCATCGCGAAACCAAAGACACCATTGTATTCTACAAATTCATAGCTTTCTAACGATATCTATTTTATTGTTGTAGCATGAATTCTGACGAATTGAGAGCGCTTTACAGAAATGATCCTGCAAACCTTAACGAAGACCTTAAACTGAAGTGAGCCAACATGCACTTATATGCTCGGATGAAGTCTCGAGTATTAGCGGGACGAAAGCTTAACTCTTTCTTGTCCGAATTGGTCTTTAGTATTTTATTCTGGCTAACGCCAGACGATTTTATTCACCTCTGGGGAAGCCCCCGGACAGGAATGAGTTATACACTATCTCTTTAACTCTTTCTTCTCCGAATTGGTCTTTAGTATTTTATTCTGGCTAACGCCAGACGATTTTATTCACCTCTGGGGAAGCCCCCGGACAGGAATGAGTTAAGGCTCTTTTCCAGTCATCGCTAAAACCAGCTCGCAGCTCGCTGGGAGTGTTTGCATCTACTAAAAAACAACTCGCAGTGCTTGTTTTCTCGTTGGAGTTCTTTTTAATGACATACAAGTACTCGCAGCAACATTAAAAAGAACTCACAACGACAAAATAAGCACTGCGAGTTGTTTTTAATTACATGCAGCGAGCTGGTTTTTGCGATGATTGCATGGGAAAGAGCCTTTAGCGATTAAATAATTTAGACGGTGTATCCACGAAAAAATTAAATTATATATTTCACCACCATGCAATGTTTCAAAGATTTAGTTTTTTTCTTGTCAAATTGGTAAGTTTCCCATTCTGTTAGTGTTATTTGTTTTATCTGTAGTACACCGAGCCAAAAAAAACGTATGCCGCCATCTTGTTTTTATTACTAATGCTCACTGACCTCTATATAACTGGACTGCGGGTCCCCGATACTTTTGTATTACATGAAGTGTCCCCAATTGAACGGTGCCATCTTGTTTGGTCTTCCGACGGCGTAAAGTAGCCCGAAGTGTTGGCGACTCACGCCGATAACTCTTTTGAAGCAAAAAAATGCTTGAGAAAGACGTTTACACAGAAATTTAATTATTTTTTAAAGTAAAAAGTTCAAAGACATTGAAATATATATAAGTAGTGATACCCCCCCATATGGCGGATTCATAATTAATTAGGTAAATTGAATTTTTAATGAGCTCTGTCAATATCCTCCTCAGGCTCCTTTGGGACCCTCTAACCCTAATCTCATTATGCATACGTCATTATTTCTCATGCTCCTTTGGGACATAGTAACCCTAACTTTCCCCCCTAAACCCTGGCTGTTACTTAACCCCCCTGGTATTCACTACGTCATATATTCAACTTATTATTTATTCATTCTCAGGCTCCTTTGGGACGTCGTAACCCTAATTTTCCCCCCTAAACCCTAGTTGTTACTCAACGCCCCTGGTATTCACTACGTCATACCGACTTATTATTTATTCATTCTCAGACTCCTTTGGGACCTCCTAACCCTAACTTCACCCCTAACCCTAGCCGTCACTCAACCCCCGGTTTTCACTACGTCATACCGACTTATTATTTATTCATTCTCAGACTCCTTGGGACGTAGTAACCCTAACTTTTCCCCCCTAACCCTAGATGTTACTTAACCCCCCCCCCCGTCATTCCCGATTGGTCTCCGACTGATTTCCGAAGTTACGTAAAAGGCACTGGACTTATCTCTTTATAACTAATAGAAACCAACTTTCATTTAAACCCTTAACCCTACTTATAGCCAACACTTGTGGGACACGTAGACGTACAGAGCATGCGTACAGTAAACTTTAACAAAATAGACGTTCTTTACAAGGAACTAAAAAGAAAGTGAGAGAGACACTTTATATTTTTTATCTGAAACCTTGTCTCGATGAGTATAGAGAGTTTTGGGCAGCCTAAGTGTCTGAATTGGCAGAGCTCGTATAGACTCAGATTAATAGCATACATGAATATTATATCAGTTTGGAACTTAAACGGCCAAACAGTTCTTTACCCATTTATTTGGACATATGTGCCGAATTGTCGCTTATTTGGCTTTAGTGTATAAAGTAAACGATGCCTTGAATGAAGAAACCGTTCGGCAAGCTGTTCGATAGACATTGAAACACTTTCTTCAGATAAACGGCTGACTCGGCTATTTTATTAACGTCGTCAAGCATCTTGTTAATGTTGCTACGGCTGATATTTGCATATTTATCCTGAGTGCACGTGCAGGACACAAAAGAAAAACTCATTAGGGGCAATTAAGAGGATTAAGCGCTTGGGCAGGTCTAGGCGAGAAAGTCATTAGCGTGTACTTTGCATAAGACAGAATTCACAACAATCGGTTTAAAATATTTATTTACACAAAAAAATCTTGATTATTTAGTGATCTATCGGTAACACTAGCATATGGGCATATAGTACATCTTATAATCCGAAGGCATGGATCATGAGTCTTGAATTCTGTACCACAAACATTACATATCAGATTTCGAATAACGCATTTGTTAAAATATTTCCACAAACACTTAGGACACTCAATTACATGTGTAAAGTTAACAGGATTCTGACAACGTTCGCAATCAACAGGTTCGTCAATTATAGAATTTTCTGATCTATTTCGGTGTAATCTTTATCGTGTTCGGAATCTTCTTCGGAGGAAGTTTCTTCGTTTTCGCTCTCTGATTCTGTTTCTTCTTCTGCCTGCGCCAACATTGTCAGCACTCGAACATTTTCGATAAGGTTTTTGTCAGTGTTAATGTCGGCGAGTCCTTTTACAAATACATTTAGACCAGCTGGTTCGGGAATTCCTGAGAAGTAAGGTGATACGCAGTATTCTACCAATTCGGCTATTTTTGTGTTTGGTATAGTTCTTCCTTGATACACAATTTCTCCTTTGGGATTCCATGTTAAGTTGACATAGGACGCGAGTAAACTATTCAGCAAAGAAGACGCTGTCGCTTCATCCACTCCGTAGTCAAAGTGTGACAGTATTTCTTTAACACGAAAATCATCATGTAATCTTTCTCCCATCGTGTTCAGGGTTCGAATGAGGGCCTTTGCAAAATATCGTTCTTTTATATTAGTTCTGCGAGTCCTTCTAAAACAGGACCAAGTAAGACATCAAGAAATCCTGCGCCTTTTTGAATCAGTATCTCCTTTTTTCTCAGAAAACTACTTCGGGAACTAGCCAAAGTTGATATGTCGTCGCTATAAGGCTTAACGTCTTCAAGCAAAGCAGGTGATAATTGATATTGCATTGACCAAAAGTTAAACATACAATCACAAATGCATCTAATTTGCTCGGGGCTTGCAGTCTCCAACAGAGCTCGCTGTTGAATAGGTTCACTTGTACATAAAAGTTCAAGAAACGGTTTGTGCTTTTTGATCAACATCTCTATTTGACAGTCAGTGTCTAAATGAGGAAAACGCTACCAAAACACACATTTTAAGAGGAGGACGAGAAAGAGGAGGAGGAGGAGAAAGAGGAGGAGGAGGAGGAGGAGGAGGAGGAGGAGGAGGAGGAGAAGGAGGAGGAGAAAGAGGAGGAGGAGGAGGAGGAGAAAGAGGAGGAGGAGGAGGAGAAAGAGGAGGAGGAGGAGAAAGAGGAGGAGGAGGAGGAGGAGGAGAAGGAGGAGGAGAAAGAGGAGGAGGAGGAGGAGGAGGAGGAGGAGAAAAAGGAGGAGGAGGAGGAGAAAGAGGAGGAGGAGAAAGAGGAGGAGGAGAAAGAGGAGGAGGAGGAGGAGGAGGAGGAGAAAGAGGAGGAGGAAGAGGAGGAGGAGAAAGAGGAGGAGAAGGAGGAGGAGGAGGAGGAGAAAGAGGAGGAGGAGGAGAAGGAGAAAGAAGGAGGAGGAGAAAGAGGAGGAGGAGGAGAAAGAGGAGGAGAAGGAGGAAGGAGAAAGAAGAGGAGGAGGAGAAAGAGGAGGAGGAGAAATAAATAATATGACATTCTCTAGAAATGTTTATTCTGCTCATGTTCTTCAACGAGTTAACATGTCTTATGTCTGCAGCATTTGTGGAAAAACGTTTTCTACACTATTCAACATGCAACGTCATATAAAAAATTTCCATAAAAACAGTACTTATTCAAGACCAGCACATCTTCTCAATGACGCAACAGTCATGCAGCATCCATTTACTTGCATTGTCGCTGGATGCACACAGAGTGGTAAAACAGTATGGGTGAAAACGCTTCTTGAAAACGCCAAAACTACGATTAATCCTCCTCTCGAACGTATCATTTGGTGCTATGGGCAATGGCAGCCCATGTATTTAGAAATGATCAAAACAATACCAGGCATCGAATTCTATGAGGGTATACCTTCCGACATTGACTCTGATAATTTTCTTGAGGTCTCTCAACGTAACCTGATCGTCCTCGATGATCTCATGGATCAGTCAGGAAGAGATAAACGTATTGCTAGTCTATTTACTAAAGGTAGTCATCACAGGAATCTCTCCGTGATCTACATTGTTCAGAATATATTTCACCAAGGCAAAGAAACAAGAAACATCAGCCTCAACGCACACTATATCGTACTATTCAAGTCTCCGAGGGATAAGCAACAAATTTCTGTCTTGGCACGGCAGGTGAACACAGGTCATGTCCATGAATTTATGAAGAGTTACGAGGAAGCCACAACTCGTCCTCATGGTTATTTAATGCTTGATCTGAAACCGACCACGGACGACGATCATCGCCTCAAGACCAATGTTCTACCTGGAGAAAATAGCTCAAGCCTGCAGCAACAGCTGGGTAGTTTCATACAAAAGCAATCCTATCAATTACCTCCAATCGTTAATGCCATGTACAATACAGAACAAAAAATGCAAGATATTGTACAAGCGCCACAGTTAACACCTGACGAAAAGAACATACTTTACTCCAATCAGCTAGGACGTTTTCTGACGTTTCAAAACCAACTGCATAATCAGTCTCAACCTCTGACTAATCTTCAAACTCAGCAAAATACAGAAAATTTGACACCGGAGATAAAGCAAGAAACTGACGCTCTTCCGTGGAGTTTCCATGCTACACCTAAAACCTATTTTGTAACACCGCCTCCTACCGTTGAACAACCGACGCTTAAACATAATTTCTTTCATAATTGGGAAAGCTCTTCGGATTGGAAAGAAAGCGACTTGGCAAAGATGACCCCAGATGATAGAGAAGAGTATGAACATCATCTATTGATGACTAGATCAAAATATTTACCCATGACAAAAGAAGATGTATCACAATTATCACCAGAAGACAAGAAAGACTATCACGCTACCTTTAAAATAAAAACGCCTAAATATAATCTAAGAAGCAGACCTTACTAAAACTTTTTATATGTATATGTTTGAACGAAAACCGAAATAAATATTTTTAAGCTAAATGCTTTTGTATGTATGTGTTTATTTGTTCCTCCTACTCCTACTCCTTCTTCTCTTTCTCCTCCTCCTCCTCCTCCTCCTCCTCTTTCTCCTCCTCCTCCTCTTTCTCCTTCTCCTCCTCCTCTTTCTCCTCCTCCTCCTCCTCCTCCTCCTCCTCCTCCTCCTCCTCCTCCTCCTCCTTCTCCTCCTCTTTCTCCTCTTTCTCCTCCTCTTTCTCCTCCTCCTCCTCCTCCTCTTTCTCCTCCTCTTTCTCCTCCTCCTCTTTCTCCTCCTCCACTTTCTCCTCCTCCTCCTCTTTCTCCTCCTCCTCCTCTTTCTCCTCCTCCTCCTCCTCCTCTTTCTCCTCCTCCTCTTTCTCCTCCTCTTCTCCTCCTCCTCCTCTTTCTCCTCCTCCTTCTCCTCCTCCTCCTCTTTCTCCTCCTCTTTCTCCTCCTCATTCTCCTCCTCCTCTTTCTCCTCCTCCTCTTTCTCCTCCTCCTCCTTCTCCTCCTCCTCCTCCTCCTCCTTCTCCTCCTCCTCCTCCTCCTCCTCCTCCTCCTCCTCTTTCTCCTCCTCCTCTTTCTCCTCCTCCTCTTTCTCCTCCTCCTCCTCCTCCTCCTCTTTCTCCTCCTCCTCCTCCTCCTCCTCTTTCTCCTCCTCCTCCTCTTTCTCGTCCTCCTCTTTCTACTCCTCCTCCTCCTCTTTCTCCTCCTCCTCCTCCTCTTTTTCCTCCTCCTTCTCCTTCTCCTCCTCCTCCTCCTCCTCTTTCTCCTCCTCCTCCTCTTTCTCCTCCTCCTCCTCCTCTTTCTCCTCCTCCTCCTCCTCCTCTTTCTCCTCCTCCTTCTCCTCCTCCTCCTCCTCCTCCTCCTCCTCTTTCTCCTCCTCCTCCTCTTTCTCCTCCTCTTAAAATGTGTGTTTTGGTAGCGTTTTCCTCATTTAGACACTGACTGTCAAATAGAGATGTTGATCAAAAAGCACAAACCGTTTCTTGAACTTTTATGTACAAGTGAACCTATTCAACAGCGAGCTCTGTTGGAGACTGCAAGCCCCGAGCAAATTAGATGCATTTGTGATTGTATGTTTAACTTTTGGTCAATGCAATATCAATTATCACCTGCTTTGCTTGAAGACGTTAAGCCTTATAGCGACGACATATCAACTTTGGCTAGTTCCCGAAGTAGTTTTATGAGAAAAAAGGAGATACTGATTCAAAAAGGCGCAGGATTTCTTGATGTCTTACTTGGTCCTGTTTTAGAAGGACTCGCAGAACTAATATAAAAGAACGATATTTTGCAAAGGCCCTCATTCGAACCCTGAACACGATGGGAGAAAGATTACATGATGATTTTCGTGTTAAAGAAATACTGTCACACTTTGACTACGGAGTGGATGAAGCGACAGCGTCTTCTTTGCTGAATAGTTTACTCGCGTCCTATGTCAACTTAACATGGAATCCCAAAGGAGAAATTGTGTATCAAGGAAGAACTATACCAAACACAAAAATAGCCGAATTGGTAGAATACTGCGTATCACCTTACTTCTCAGGAATTCCCGAACCAGCTGGTCTAAATGTATTTGTAAAAGGACTCGCCGACATTAACACTGACAAAAACCTTATCGAAAATGTTCGAGTGCTGACAATGTTGGCGCAGGCAGAAGAAGAAACAGAATCAGAGAGCGAAAACGAAGAAACTTCCTCCGAAGAAGATTCCGAACACGATAAAGATTACACCGAAATAGATCAGAAAATTCTATAATTGACGAACCTGTTGATTGCGAACGTTGTCAGAATCCTGTTAACTTTACACATGTAATTGAGTGTCCTAAGTGTTTGTGGAAATATTTTAACAAATGCGTTATTCGAAATCTGATATGTAATGTTTGTGGTACAGAATTCAAGACTCATGATCCATGCCTTCGGATTATAAGATGTACTATATGCCCATATGCTAGTGTTACCGATAGATCACTAAATAATCAAGAGTTTTTTGTGTAAATAAATATTTTAAACCGATTGTTGTAAATTCTGTCTTATGCAAAGTACACGCTAATGACTTTCTCGCCTAGACCTGCCCAAGCGCTTAATCCTCTTAATTGCCCTTAATGAGTTTTTCTTTTGTGTCCTGCACGTGCACTCAGGATAAATATGCAAATATCAGCCGTAGCAACATTAACAAGATGCTTGACGACGTTAATAAAATAGCCGAGTCAGCCGTTTATCTGAAGAAAGTGTTTCAATGTCTATCGAACAGCTTGCCGAACGGTTTCTTCATTCAAGGCATCGTTTACTTTATACACTAAAGCCAAATAAGCGACAATTCGGCACATATGTCCAAATAAATGGGTAAAGAACTGTTTGGCCGTTTAAGTTCCAAACTGATATAATATTCATGTATGCTATTAATCTGAGTCTATACGAGCTCTGCCAATTCAGACACTTAGGCTGCCCAAAACTCTCTATACTCATCGAGACAAGGTTTCAGATAAAAAATATAAAGTGTCTCTCTCACTTTCTTTTTAGTTCCTTGTAAAGAACGTCTATTTTGTTAAAGTTTACTGTACGCATGCTCTGTACGTCTACGTGTCCCACAAGTGTTGGCTATAAGTAGGGTTAAGGGTTTAAATGAAAGTTGGTTTCTATTAGTTATAAAGAGATAAGTCCAGTGCCTTTTACGTAACTTCGGAAATCAGTCGGAGACCAATCGGGAATGACGGGGGCGTTAAGTAACATCTAGGGTTAGGGGGGAAAAGTTAGGGTTACTACGTCCCAAAGGAGTCTGAGAATGAATAAATAATAAGTCGGTATGACGTAGTGAAAACCGGGGGTTGAGTGACGGCTAGGGTTAGGGGTGAAGTTAGGGTTAGGAGGTCCCAAAGGAGTCTGAGAATGAATAAATAATAAGTCGGTATGACGTAGTGAATACCAGGGGGTTGAGTAACAACTAGGGTTTAGGGGGGAAAATTAGGGTTACGACGTCCCAAAGGAGCCTGAGAATGAATAAATAATAAGTTGAATATATGACGTAGTGAATACCAGGGGGGTTAAGTAACAGCCAGGGTTTAGGGGGGAAAGTTAGGGTTACTATGTCCCAAAGGAGCATGAGAAATAATGACGTATGCATAATGAGATTAGGTTAGAGGGTCCCAAAGGAGCCTGAGGAGGATATTGATAGAGCTCATTAAAAATTCAATTTACCTAATTAATTATGAATCCGCCATATGGGGGGGTATCACTACTTATATAAATTATGGCGTGAAACAAAGGTTCCGTGGAAAATTCCAAGCTTTTTTCTTTGCCGTGTTTTTCGAATGAAGCAAGCTCAAAACGGACAATTAAAACATCTTCCCGAACACGAAGAAACTCAAGAAACATACAAATACAACATAAAACCATTCAGAAATATCCTTTGAAAAGAAACCTGTAAATATGTTTTTGGTTTAGTTGCACTTTTTGCTTACCGACAATCGTTTTTAGCTTTCAAAATGTTTGTCAACTCTGAGCTCGTATTTTTGTGTAAATTTGGTCCCATGCCCTTTTTAATCTCATAAGACATGGCTAGCCAAAAGCTGGCCTGTTATTGGTCAATTTCGCTGCTCAGAGGAGCATGGGTGGCGTGTGCTGTTAGCGCGCTGCCTCTCACCAAAAAGTTAAGCCCGGTCAGACGGGGTTAGTACTTGGATGGGTGACCGCTTGGGAATGACCCCCTTATCGGGCTTGGACTCATGTGAGTAGAGTTGTAGTTGATCTCTCCTGTGCTTCGAGGGTTTTTCGCCGGGTTCTCCAGTTTTCCTCCCTCCATAAAATCAACACCTAACATCTCAGCTGTGATCCGTGGTCTGAACTGTGTCGTTGGTGGTTGCTTGGAGCGCCTATGATATGCCCCGACACGGTCACGTTGATCTGCGTCCTTCGCAATTCAGCCGCTTGGCTGCAAGTAACGATGATTAGCCACATGTCCTTTATCCTATCCTTTATCCTAACAAGATGGCGCCTGATGGCGTGTATTTGGGCCATTTTTTCGCGGGGCACCCGCGCAGTCCAGTTGTATAGAGGTCATGAGTGCTAATGATATATAAGCTGATAGCTAGCTGGTAGCAGAACCAATCAGCTTGCCCAACAGCTGATATATAGTGAGTAGCTATAATAATTTTTATTCTTTTAGACAAACCAACTATGGTATCGTTCACCAGCAACGCCAGTGAGGACAATGCCAAACTTAGTGACAATGTTAAGCTAACATGCGTCGCCATTGATGGTTATCCCAAGCCAACATACCAAATTAAGTTTAATGGAACGACCGTCTCAACTACAGGAGTACTAATAATTGAAAATGCAGACTCAAATGATATTGGAACATATACCTGTTTTGCCATTAATACCGCTGGTTCTAAAGAGAAAAGTTTAGATCTCAATGTGACAGAAAGTGGAGGCAAAACTCCAGCGCCAAGCACCACACCAGTGCCAAGCACCACACCGACCAACAGCACGAAGTCTTCAGGTAAAGAGAATGTGTTCATTTATTATCTTTACATTATTTAGTAGAATGATTCATGGACGAAATGAGACAGTGCCTTTCGCTCATTGTGACAAGTAGGGTTTTTATTTTGAATGAAGAACCGTAAACGTTGCTTTTGAGACAATATTAGTTTTGTTGAAAGTGATCAGTTTCACAACAAGTTGTAAATTATTGGTAAAATAACGCCTGATTTAATAGAATTTAAAAAGAACTATGTGGTAGTTTTAAAAATGTCGGGGATCGATGTTTGTGTACTATTTAAAACATGAGCAGCAGTGTTTTATCAGATTTTTAAAACACGAGGCGATATCCGAGTGTTTTAGATCTGATAAAACACGTACTGCGAATGTTTTAAATGGCTTCAAAAACTATCCATATAATAAGCTCATATAGAAATCAATTTTGAAAATTAAAGTTGTCTGAGCCGCAAAATCGAAGATTCCACTTTATGTTTTAGACAATAAACTTCGTCCAGCCAATCACACGCTTCAATCATGGATAGTAAAAAGACTGGATAGGAAACTTGATGGCGTGAGCATAACAACCTGGTTGCAATTGACAAGCTTAAAAACCCCTTGTACATTCAAAGTTTAGAATTAATACAACTTAAAATGAAAATCGAACTGCCTGTAAATACGACAAAGCCACAATACGATAAAAGTCCCATCTGTTCTCACTCATTTTAAAAGAAGATATCAAGGTTTACTAGCAAATCATTCCAATGCATCCCAAATTCCAAGCAAAACAATGTACTATTTAGGGACGCCAGTTCCTTTTAATACAACACAGAAAACATCAAAACAAAGATCAACAACGTTTACCTCGAACACTCGATTGTGGCTTAGGCAGGTTTGTAAGGCAATAATAAAATAATTTGAAACGTCAATATAGTCATCTGAATGTGAGAATATGAAGAATTTGAAGAAACGTTCACTTAAAAACCTCAGTAAAACAAGCATATTCGCGCCATTCGTGACATCACAATTTGCAACTATGTTTCAGCCATTTTGCAAACTCAGTGAATGCGATTCAACCAATGAAAAGGCTCAAAACACCCCACATGACTATTAGTTTCCTATCCAGTCCTTTTGCAATCTATGCTTCAATCGTTTTCATCTGACCAGGAACGAGGATGGTTGCTCGACTTTCGCGCAGCGATTAAGTTCTCTTATTTCTTTAATAAAACATAGTCAATCGAGATATGGTCTGGAAACTCGACAAACTTCAAAGCGCCTATAATGAGCTGTGATTTTATGTTGAACCGTACCTTACACCGTGCACATCCTTTGTTTTAGGTTATTAATATTTAAATAGCACGGTTGAGTGATTGAACTGAAACGTTGCTATTGGATAATTCGTTCATTATACTAAAATACAATGTGTTCAGTGACCGTGCACCGTGCACAAAAATGCATAATGGTGAACAAAAAGATAGACCAAAGACTTTATCTGAGTTTCCAGACCATATCTCGATTGACTATGAATAAAATAATGTCTATAAATCGTCGATAGAACTAAGAAAGGTACACATTACCTGTCCCAAGACGAGCTTGTAACCATCTAGCGCCACGCTTGGGGAGCACGGATGGCGTGTGCTGTTAGCGCGCTGCCTCTCACCAAAAAGTTAAGCCCGGTTGACGGGGTTAGTACTTGGATGGGTGACCGCTTGGGAATGACCCTGTTAATTGTCGAGCTTGGACTCATGTGAGTAGAGTTGTAGTCGATCTCTCCTGTGCTTTGAGGGTTTTTCACCGGGTTCTCCAGTTTTCCTTCCTCCATAAAATCAACACCTAACATCTTAGCTGTGATCCGTGGTCTGAACTGTGTCGTTGGCGGCGGCTTCGAGCGCCTTGATATGCCTCGACACGGCCACGTTGATCTGCGTCCTTTGCAATTCAGCCGCTGGCTGCAAGTAAGGATGATTAGCCCCCAGTCCTTTACCCTCCTTTACCCTTAATTTTAGCGATACAAATGCACTCAAAGTTGCAAGTAAAACATTCTGTCGTGTTAATTACTTGATTGCATTTGTATACATGTATTTCTTGATTTTCGTTTGTAATAACATACAGGGGAAAATTACTTGAATATGATTGGCTAATGAAGAGGGCATTTTTTTTGTAATTCAGGCAAAATTACTTGCACTTGATTGGTTCCTTGATCAGCAGTACTTGCATCTGATTGGTCGCTTGGTTACTTAGCAACAGTGAACCTCAGGAGTGACTTTTTTTTCAACAAATCTGAAAGTTTTTTTTGGTCTGAAAATGCTTTTTTGTTTACTTTGAACTAATTTAAACTATTGAAGGAGTATAAACTATTAGTGAAAATGAATACACTAGAAAATTTAAGAACTTTACCTGTTTTTGTAAAGGCCCCGTTTACACGAGACCGCACGAATTTTTATCTCGACGAAAATTTGTCCGGATGGTTACGTTTACTCGGTCCGCTAAAATATTCGTTTACTTAACATTTCCGTTTACACGGAGTCGTATTAGACGTAAGTTCGAGGAGAACTTTTGGGGTTATTGGGTAAACTCTTCAGGTTAACGAAGGTAAATGATTAGTAAATAGTGGGAATTGGTCTTGTGGTATGCCTAAGGAAACACCGAAACGAGCCACCATTATGTAACAACGTTTTGGTGTTTATAAAATTTAGTTTTGTCGTTTGGAAAAGTAATTATGCCAGGAATTGCCTAAAAGCATTACGAAGGCCGCGTTCAGGATCTCGGCAGCCGAAATAGTTGTGCGCAGAAGCACTGATAGTAATATAAAACAACTTTCTTCTTCCAAGGATCTTTTTTCCTTGATAGAGCACACACTGTTATTTTCAAGGAGTAGATTTAACACCAAATGAGGGGTTAAAAAAATTGGTCTAGAATAATCCGTTTTGGGGACTTAAATAAACTCCACATTCGGAGTTGAATTAACTCCTCGTTATTAGAGTTAAAAATGAGCGTATCGAAAAAGGAAAATGAACTTTCCCACTTCCCAAGTGATCACCCATCCAAGTACTAACCCCTGCCACCCGGGCTTAACTTGCTTTGACTTACAGTCCGACGCCCAACCCACTGCGCCACTTGTGCTTGCTTACAATAACAGAGATATTCAATGTATATAACATAAAGTCGGTATATACTTAAATAGTATTTTTGTTGTTTTGAAGGGAATACTTTAATATTTTTCATTAATAAAACAAAATAACTCATTTTGATAAAGGTCATAATTTTTTTCGTTTTTTCCCCCCAAATTTTGTGTGTGTGTGACAAAAAAAAACAAACAGAAACGGAGCCGAAACCTAGACTTGGTCTACCACTGGTAGCCCGAGTAATAAGGAAATAAGTGCGAGGCTAAATCTCGCTAAGCGGGCCAGCTCGCTTACCAGGACCATATGAACAGGCCCTTAGAGATCTGGAAACTAATCTATTGCTATGGCAACACTAAAATTTCAATGACGTTGCTCAGTTTAGTGGTCTCTATCCGCATGTAAAGTTTCAATTGATTTTGTTCAATAATCAGAGATATACACAATTTTCTAATATGTTAAAATGCTGTGCAAACAAATTGACGTAACAAATCATCTCATTTGCACATCTGATTGGCTGAGCTCCGTGTATTTATAAGAGTATGAAGATCATGAATGACGTGGAGTGGCGTCACCTGGCGGAAAAAGCCTGCAGCGAAGTTTCAGAACTATCTCACTTTTAGTTTGTTTGTTTTTTTTCTTCATATTTTATAAAACAAATAAAATATATCACTCCTGTGCATATGTACTCTTATAAAGGTACATTTGTCGTCATTTGAACACGAAAGAAGTGCCTCTACTCAACTTCTTTCGATCGTGTTCAAACGACGCTCTACCAACTGAGCTACGCGGTCAACGCCGGAGAAAGTCGAGTGAATGAAGTTTAAATACTGAAAAGATACGCAAGAGTCCCATTGGCTAATCCCTTTTAATTAGTAACTTAGGCCTGGTGTTTCTGCAAAATATCGCATCAGACGCTCTCAACTTGGTATTTTTATGGCTTTTATATAGTTATTTAATGCAGGGCTGTGATATTTTGAACTCCGATGCCGATGGGCTTTCATGTTGACGACTTTTGAATGATTCCGAGGAGAAAAGAGGTGAGTGTGAAGTGACATGGCATAATATTTGCACATGGCATATCGTCAGTTGTGAAACAAGGTGGCTAGTAATTTTAGAACTACTCATCACTAAAATATATTGTGTACGTATGTTATCACATGTTGAATGAGCTCCCATTTGATGTATAGTTCAAGTTTCTCCGTTAAGTAAAACTCGTTAAAATGTCCAAAATCTGCGAACCGCTGTTCGAAAATATTACAAATAAACAGGAAGTTGACTTCTCACAAGTGTTAATAGAGAATTTTAGAATTTTTTAAATGATATAACAAATGAGATATATATCAAACAGAAGCTATTGAAAAATGCTATTTGGAGTTGAAATTTCTAGGGAAATATTCTTAAAATGGGGAAACGTCGGTCATTTGATTCATTGTGTGAACGTGTTTATATGAATCAGCCATATAAACACATTCACGCCATAAATCAAGTGACCGACGTTTCCCCATTTTAAAAATATTTCCCGTTTAGCTAAAAACTAGAAATTTCTACTCCAAATAGCCTTTTTCAATAGCTTCTGTTTGATATGTATCTCATTTGTTATATCATTTAAAAAATTCTAAAATTCTCTATTAACACTTCTGAGAAGTCACCTTCCATACCCTAACTATATCTACTCTTGAATATTTAATGAAAACAGTACAAAACAAGCAGTCTGATATCGTCCTGTCAAACACCTTGTCAGCTGCTTGTCTCCTCGCAGGGTCCACTGATATTTTTCTTTTTACAGCTTTTAACCAACCACAGTAAATAGCTGTAAAGCTCGAGAAAAAAGTCAGTGGTTCATGTAACGCGAGAATTATATGTCGAGTCTCTTCGGGTATTAAATATCAACACAACTATTAACGGCGTGTGCGATTAGACGAATTTAACTCAATCAATTAAATGCGACTGTAGTGCGACGTATGAAACGAATTAAATTCGACTGAAGAGTTAAATTCGTCTTAGACGTTGTATCCGTCACGGTGAGAAGGATACAACGTCTGAAATACGTGTTGGTTTCAGACGTCGCTGTATCGTCGCATCGAATTAAATGCATAAATTTTGATAACATATTTTCTGTGCCCGTTTTGTTTATTTCGCATGCGTATTGGACGTTTTTGGGGCGATCTAACCGGATTTTCCTTGCTTGTCACTGAATTAAATTCGTCGCATGAAACGAATTCGAGTTCACGTCGACTAGTCGACGAAGCTAACTATGAATTAAATTCGTCTGAATTAAATGCGACGTATGAACCAGGCCTAAGGCTAAGTGTATATAATATCAAGATAGTTGCCAGCGACATTACTGACTAATAACTATGTCTACGCGAAAGACCTGATCAAACATTAGGAAAGCAAAGAAAGAAAGTCTTATTTCCACACATGTACAGCGTTCGATATGTCAAGTCTCTTCGCCTTTTATATATTACACAGCTTCATGTTTACCTAAATCAACGTCGTGTGCAATTGTAAGCGTATATAATATCAAGATACTTGCCAGCGACATTTATACTGCCCAATAATTATGTCTGTGAACACATAAAACACATCCGAGACGAGAAAGACTTGATCAGACATCAACGCAGGCAGCTGACAAGATGTTCGACATAACGACATATGCTTGTTTTGTTTTCATTATATTTTCATGCTCGATGTATTCAGATGATCTGGAAGGTTGTGGTTTTTCAGCGGCACTTCTTTCTTTCTAAATATCTAAAAAAGTTATTTTACCTGGAGTCCGTGTTTGTTAAGGTTTCTCTAATATACATCAGCCCTTTTTAGCCACGGGATATAGGGCTTCTCTTGTCTTGAAAACAATGTTTCCGAAGAAACCGTCTGGCCAGTTGAAATGCTTAGACCAAACAGTGCGCCATACTGTATCTTTGCGTTCGCACTTAACATCCTAACATTGGCATCATTCTATTGCTTCTGGTATTAAATCTTCATCGTAAACTTCCCTATGAAGTATTGTACCGTTTTTAGGGTCTGGCTTGTTGAAACATCCGAGTACAACACAACGCGAAGGTATTTCGTCCTCAATTGTATACTAAACAACTGTAGTCGCAAATACAACTTGTCCCGATTTGACGTCATCAGCCTTATTCGGACTCAGACTCTTTTCTCCCGGCCATGTTTTGAAAAAACATATTTTCGCCATGTTTAGAACCAAATATCTCGGGAAGTTTTCATCCGTTGAAGGAGTGTTATATATCGTTAGAATCGTCTCCATACGGCCGATTTTTAGAAAAAAAATGAAAATTCTCGTATATGCACTTTAAGTTCTCCGATCACCGCTGCTTTGCGTCTCGTTCGTCTTTCTTCATTCGGGTTATCAACCTTAGCAGGTTCATCGGGCAGTTTATTGTCACCTCCCTTCGCTGGTTCCGGTTCGTTGCATATTTCTAACGGCACCAAATGTTGAATTGGCCTTCGCAGGTAGATTATCTTCTTGCAGTCCTTATTCAAAACTCTTATCTTCGCTGATCTAACAATACCGTCATCGCTTGGGAGAAGTTCCTCTACCATAGCCAGTTTCCAAAATATACGTGGCGTAGTTTCGTTTCTCAGAACAACGACATCTCCAACAGATATCGTTTCAGTACCAACCAATTTTGCCCTTAATGATTCGCGTAAGCTTAACAGATACTTTCTCCGCCACTGCGCTGTGAAGTTTCGTAAGATCCGATTTAGATGCTTGACTCGTCGTGTTAACGATTTGTTTGAGCTGGCAATCTCGAACTGACAGTCATTCGGCGTTGTTGCTATTCTTCGTCCATATATGAGACAGGATGGAGTTAGAGGATACGAAACACCTTCTTCATCATCGTAGATGTACGTTAGTGGTCGGTTGTTCAAAGTTGCTTCAATTTCTACCAACACTGTTCGCAGCTCTTCGAATGACAGGGAGGCCTTCCCTATAGATTTCTTTAAACAACGTTTCGTACTTTTAATGAGGAGTTCCCAAAACCCCCCATGCCACGGTGCTCTTTCTGTGATGAAGTCCCAAAGGACACCTTGTTCGTAAGGTAGCGTTGAACTTCATCTGCGCGAGAGATAGTAACTATTTCCTTGGCAGCAGCCTTGAAGGTTTTTGCGTTGTCAGAAATTAGCTTCTTTGGGATTCCTCGGCGGCCAGAAAAACGTCGAAAGGATTGTAGAAACGTGTCAGTTGATAAGTTCCTTAACAACTCTAAGTGAACGGCTCTTGTAGATGCACACGTGTAAAGGCAAACGTAGGACTTTTCGTTTTTTTCACCCACTCGTACCAACAGGGGACCAGCGAAATCGAGCCCCGTATGTGTGAAGGGCGGGTCGTCACTTACTCGACTGAGTGGTAATTGTGGGATTTTCGGGGTAGGAAACGATTTGCCTTCATGTTTCTTGCAGTTGGGGCACTTCTTCAGCAAACGCTTTACGGTTTCCCGTCCTCGCAAAACCCAATATAGGTATCTCGAACACAGTTCAGCGTGTCTTTAATTCCTCCATGATGAACGATTTCGTGGCGATTTCGAATGAGCAGGTCTGTAAGATGGTGTCTGGAGGGCAGAAGGACCGGTGTCTTTGCATCAGTTGGCAAGGCAGAATGTTCCAGACCATAGTTAATAGAAAATATACATGGTTTGGAAGCTCACAAAAGTCATTGTTTTATGTTTTTGTTCAGGTTTATGGAAATTTTTGCACTTTCATGGTTACTGAACATATTGTGTTTTCTGTATAATGAAGCAATCATCCAATAGCAACGTTTGGCTTCAATCACTCAACCGTACTGTTTAAATATTAATTAACCTAAAACAAAGGATTTGGCACCTTCGTGTGCCTTTCAAGATGAATCGTAGCTTGATTGTTAAGCGCTCTGAACTTTGCCGGGTTTCCAAACCATGTATATTTTCTATTAACTATGTTCTTGTCGAGAAACAAGTTCAGCTGACTGATTAGTTGGTTTGGTACACATTGTTTCGCACTTAAACGACGAATTTCTTCGGGAAATGAAGTCGCTTGAATGTGACTGATCCAAAGCATTTCGGCTTCCTTGAGGTCATCGGCAGTTAACTCCTGCGTCGTCTCGTTACCAGTTTTTTGTCGTTTCAATTTCCTGATAAATCGTAGAACAAGTGCTGTAACTCGTAGTACCTTCGTCAGGGTGCTGTGATTGCTGCAGTCCATTACCATTCCGATTCTGGCGTTTGAAAACGGAACCTCGTCACCATTTAAGGTTAAGAGGTTGTGCGTAACAGTAGGAGGAACTTTGACAGCTTCTGACAATGCAATTTCATTAACCAAACTCGTTTGATGAGGTAATTTTGGCCATTGATTTGGGGGATGCTTCAGGAACTCCGGACCATGGAACCATTTCTCGTTCTCAGCTAGCGTAGATCCAGAACAACCTCTCGAAGGTAAGTCAGCAGCGTTAAGCTCACCAGGGCAAAAGTTCCATTGATCTTCACTCGTTAGTTGTCTGATTTCCTTAACACGGCGTTGAATGTATTGCTTCCATATCTTATGTTCTTTATCCAACACAGCGTTGTGTACGAATCCGTCCATAGAAATGCTTTAGGTTTGTTGACGATTGACGAAATGGCTTTCAATACAGAATTCACCAGTCGGGCTAAAATGTTCGCTCCAAGTAACTCTAGCCTGGGAATAGACTGCTGTTTTAGCGGCGCTACTCTTGTCTTCGATGAAACCAAATTCACTTCAATAGTTCCATCTTCGTATTTTGTGCGTAGATAAACAACAGCAGCAAACGCTCTCTCTGAAGCATCACAGAATCCATGAATCTCTTGGTTTGTAATCATACCTGAGCGAGTGAAGTAACACCGGGGCACGTTGATAGACCTGATGGCTTGTAGATCTTTTAACAGCGACTTCCAAATGGTTAACGATTTACCATCCAACTCTGTATCCCAATCGACATGATCAGTGCACAAAGTTTGGAATAGACACTTCATGTTGATGGTAAAAGGTGTCAATATACCAATGGGATCAAAGATCTTCGCCGCAAGCTTCAAGACAGATCTCTTGGTAGGCAGTAGAGATGCAGCATATGCCAGGAGCTTGGTTGGATCAAAATAGAATTCATCACTTTCTATATTCCAATTTAGACCACTTTAGGGATTGGAGGTCTTCCTCTTGCTCACTGCTCGCAACCCTTTTCGAAATGCCTTCGAATTGGAGGTTCATTTTCTCAATGTGAAGCCCCCATCTTTCATGAATGCTTGGACTCTTTCATAGACATTCAATGCATCATCATCATTCTGAGCCCCCCAGCAAAGTCGTCGACATAAAATGAATCATTCAGCTGCATAGATAAATGACGTTGAATTATAGTTGCCAAAATTGCTGGACTGGGAGTAAGACCAAATACGAGTCGGCAAAACTGGAATTTTCTAATCTTGGGCTCTCCTTTCTTTGGATCATCAAACCAAAGAAATCTGAGCATACATCTGTCAGCAGGCATTATCTGGATTTGGTGAAATGCCTTCTCTATGTCAGCGAGAATTCCTATTGGATGTCCTCGGAACTTGATAATTGTATCGAATAAATTAGGCACCAGGTTAGGTCCCTTTTGAAGACATTCATTGATAGAAGGACTGTTCGCACCAGGATTGGCGGAGCCATCGAAGACAACACGCAATTTTGTTGTCTGCTTATCTTCTCTAATTACTCCATGATGGGGTAAATTGTATGCTACTTCTTCATCATCATCATCTTCATCAGGAACCTCTTCGATTATACCACTTTCATCATCCTTGTTTCCAGAATAAGGTGACTGAACTGCCTGAGTTGCATTCACTTCAGTAATAAGGTGGACCATTGAGAATTGATCGTCCATATCTGTGTTGTTTGTGGGACCGGATAGTATCCACTCAAGCTTGCTACCAACTGCGACTGGACCCATCTCACCTCGAACAATTTCACCATCCATAATGTCAAAATAATGATCTGAACTAATGAGAATATCAATGGTGTCATTATCAGTTTCGGTTAAACTTGTATCAGCCAGCTTTAATCCTTTCAGGTGTGGATAATTATCAGGGCAAATCTTCGCAGATATAGGAGAACAAATCTTAGGAAAGCACACTGCAGAAATCTCGATATCTTCAACAGTTCCTTGAAGGCTTAACTTCACAATCTCGCACTGTTTCTTCCTGAATCGATCCCCTCCAAATGTATTCAATTTCAATGTTTCTGTTTTGGTGGGTTGTAAACCAAGTCTGTCCTTTAGATGATTAGTGATATACGTTCGCTGACTGCCACTATCCATCAGGACTCGAACAGGGATAGTTGTAGCATCATGATTCGAATAAACAAACGTTGTTGCTGTCTGCAACAGGACCTTGGATGAATTGCGGGTGGTTGTAAAATTATTAGTTACCTTTTGAGTATGAACGTTGGTTGAACTGTCATCTGCATGGTTGTTTCTCTGTTTTCTCAGACTTCGAGTCTCGCTGGCAAATGGATTGGTGGTGTCGTCCTTCACATCGCCGGCAGTTTTGTTGTTTTTTACATTCCTTTGTAATGTGTCCACGCTTCAGACATAAATAACAACGTTTATCTCGAGTCAAGATACCCTTTCGCTTGCTCAAGTCTTTAACTCGATTGCAAGAAGCGGAAAAATGAAGTTCACCACAGTAAAAACATTTTGGCTTGGTTTCGTTTGTTTCCTCGTTCCTTACAAACAGATTTGAGGCAGATGATTGATTTCGACTCGGATTTCGATGTTCCTATTTCCAGTTGATGTCAGTTTCAGTTCGAACTTTCTCGCTGAGTTCTCTGGCGTCGAGTTCCTTTCGAATAACCTCTAAAAGGTCGGTAATTTTCCACACTTCGGCGGCCGTATTTCTCGCTATCTGAATCCGTATTTCTGCTGGTAATTTAGACATGATGATGGGTATAAGTAAACTACCGTATTGACTTGAATTTACTCCCAACGCTTCGAGACCTCTAACATTCACGCTTATTTTGTCGTAAATAAAACGGAGTTGCGACGCCTTGTCTCCAGAACAGACAGGATGATGGTTTTCCAAATCGTTGTTGCAACAGATCGACAGCAGCTTGGTAGTTTTCGTCAGTTTTAAAACGATAAGCCTTGGATTGAACGTAAAGCTGACCCCTCGAGCAACGAATATAAATAATTGAACTTGTCAATTTTTGACAGCTCGCTATTCTTGTGCACAGCGCTTTCGTATCTGTCCCAAAACGAACGAAAATTGGTTACGTCTCCTTTAAACCTTGGCAGTACTAACTTTGGAAGCTTAGTTTTTGTAATATAATGTTGTTGACTTACTTGAGAGTGTTCTGTAGTTATCGTTGGCAGTTGCGAGTCGTTTGTAGGCGGTACTTCGTTTTGCTGTTCTATTGCGGGCGTTGACAAGTCGACGTGATTATTTTCAGCGGCATGTACGGAAGGTTGATCTATAACCAACTGGGATATAGACGGTGTGACTATCTCGCTCGTGGCTTTCGCTATCTTCTTCCTTGTATCAATGACTCTGGAAATGATTTCTTCCGATTCTTCCACATCTCTTTCGATATCCTTTAATTCGCAGGTTTAAAGTATTTCGCTGTCGAGTCGTTTTACAACATCCAACTTTTCGTCAAGCAGCCCTTGAATTGTAGCCAGACGATCTCGATTAATTGCTTCTTCTTGTAAAAGATCATTCGCTTCGTTTATGTATCTGGTGATTACTCCACGGTTCGCTGACCGGATCGCTCGTTTTCTTTCTATCGGTTTCGTTGATTCGGTCATTATTTCGACACTTTCAGCTTGACAACACACCAGTCCGTTCTCGATTGTTTCTTCGTTTTTAGGCTTGAGACTCGTGCCCCACTTTGGGCGCCATGTAATGAATACTACTCAATTTCGTTTGGGAAATATACATTTAATGATAATAATAATGTTAAAGAAAAATATATCATAACACAATGGTCGACGTTCTCGTGCACTCCGACAGCGCTCCTCGTGTTCGTAGTATTGCGCGTCCCTATTTCCTGGGTTCTAAGTAATATGCATTACGTCATAAAAACGTCATATCTTTCTTACAAAAGGGATTAGCCAATGGGACTTTTGCGTACATTCTTTACGCATAAGTCCAAAAAGTTACTGTTTCAGTAGCAGGCTCTCTTTCAACTGCGCCCACTCCGCGCCCGCGCCTCCCAGAGAGCCTGCTTCGCAGGCTAAACAAACATGGCCGTCGGGACCTTAGGAGTGACGATCAGAAGTGAATTAATCGGCCGGATTTGGCAATTTTTGTTGACACCAAAACCAAAAAGAAAAACCAAGCGAGCTACACATACAGCTGTTAGAGTTTAAAGCAGTATTTGAAAGAGGAAATTGTATATGAAAGAGAAAAAAGTAAGCGAACATCAAACTGAAGACGGTATGATGATTCACTTTTTTATCTTACTTTCAACTTAGTATAAAACTCCTTAAAGGCTTCTACATTTCTAATTGTATAATAAAACAATTATTGAATTCGGTTTTCGCATGATAGCTTGTGTTATCAAGCCTCGGTTTGTATTATCCGTTTGGATAACACTTACCTCGGCGTTGATAACACAAGCTATCATGCTCAACCTCATCCAATAATTGTATAATATTACGGTTTCCGTGGAAACGTCATGTATTTGTTAGTTATTATAATATGCATAAGCGAACTGTGGCGTAAACATTACGTATGATTAGTTACTAATCAATGAAAACCGAAATATGAGATGTATATATATATATATATATATATATATATCAGATAATATAATAATACACATGCTTAATACGAAATAAATATATAGACAATATATCGTTCTTGACATATTCTTCATTATTTTAAAGTTTTATCAAGTGAAAAGGTCGTTGACATTCTTGTTGTTTTAATGAACAGATGAAACTTAAACACGTTAACTGTTGTGAATCTTCCTGAAACCTGTTCATCAACCACTGCAGTTATTCTGCATTATTTACGTGTATTGCTCATAAGTATTTATATTGTTTAGGTGCACCCACGAGCAAAAAGGACAAGAGTATTGCCCCCATTGTGGGCGGTGCAATTGGTGGTCTCGTCTTTCTCATAATATGTATTGTCCTAATCTGGTATTGCTGCTGCAAACGTTCAGCCAGTGGAAGCTGTAAGAGTAAGTAAAGCGTCTTTCTCTATCAATAAAACGTGATCGCCTTGTATTATAAATCGATATATACTATTGGATAACGAGTCTTTGCTCTTTTTTAAGTGACTGTCCAATAAAAAGTATTGTTGGCAATGTTTTTAGATACACCCCCTCCCTTTCTCTCAAGAGTAACGTTAATAAATTAAGGTTATTGTGTAGTGTGTATTCTTAAGCCTGATTCTCATATGTCGCCGATCGTCGCCGACCCATGATTTAGATGCATATTAAGTAAAAGAATAAAAGCACTGTTTTTCTGTATTGTTCTTTATTACTTAACATGCTGCTGCACTTCCCGTTTTAACATGCATCTAAATCACAAATCGCCGACGATCGGCGACATTTGAAAACCAGGCTTAAAGCCTGGTTTCCATACGATCGCCACGATCGCTCAAAAATGAACTTGGCGATCGTAGCGATCATATGGAAACCACTGACGCAACGATCGCCAATAGAAAATGTTCTATCTCAAGGCTGTTTTCCACTAAACGATATTTTTTGGGCGAAGCGACTTTTTGCTTTTGTCTTGGCTGATTAAGGCGGTTTTCCACTACGCGACATTTGTCGACCGACTCGACATTTTTCTTTTGTCTTGGCTAATTAGTTCCACTCGAGATCTTGCGAGACAAAAGTCGCTTCGCGCGACATTTTTCGCCTAGTGGAAAACTAGCCTGCGTAGCTGGCGGTATTAGGGAGTTCGGGCGAGCGCGGTAGGCGGGCAACGCGAAATACCGCCTGCCTGAAAATCATGTGTTTTCGAATTCCGCCCACCGAATATGTTTGTTTAAGCATAAGAGAACCAATGAGAACGTGAGCTAATAATAGTGATGCATGAAGCATGCACTTGTTGTTTCAATGGTAAATTAAAATTGAGGCGGTGATCGCACTACATCTGCAAATGGTTCATCGGATAGTTAAATTGCTGTGTAGTTAAGCGATTCAAGAGAAGAGATTTGACCGTTTATAGATACTCTTCAAGGGAGACGACGAGTACAGAACAGCCATCATTAATAATTCCAAACAGTGAAATAAAAATAGTGTGCTGCGTAGACAGTGTTAAACTAGACTGAAAGCCAGCCGCCGGTCTCATCTCGTTCTCCTCACTCCTGAGAGTAGCTCAGGAGTGAGAACGAGATGAGATCGGCGGCTGGCTTTCAGTGTTAAACAACAATCGAACTATAGTAAGGCTAGATATATTGCCGAAACTGAGAACGTAGGAGTCTAACGTTCCGAGCGAAGGCCCTTCTCCCTTTCACTCCGACGAAGGACCTTCGCTCGAAACGTTAGACTCCTAAAGTTAGATATACTACCGAAACAGAGAACGTACTATATTTCGATTCTTATTAATAATTCCAGACATTGTCATGATCTCATGCTTCGCCAAAGCATACACGTAAATACTAAATATCATACTTTTACCAAATCCAGTTGGCAAAATTGCAAAAACATCTCTACCAAGCAATAGATATCCAATTGCAATTTGTTGTTCACTCTTCAAAACGACGTGACGACCGATAGCGCTTAAAGAATTCAATACCTGTGTTCAATACTTTCTCAATACATTCTTAATATTTGTCCGCTCATGTCTGTAATATGATAACCCCTGAATCAAAAATAAATATTCTGACCAATCAGAATGCTCCGTCACCCAGTGGACGGAGACCACTCAAAAACATATGGTTTTCGGGCAGGCGGTATTTCGCGTTGTCCGCCTACCGCCCGCGCCCGAACTCCCAAATACCGCCAGCTACGCAGGCTAGTGGAAAACCGGCTTCAACGATCGTGGTTTATATGGAAACGGTGATTTTGCAATCTCAGCGATCTTGGCGATCAGTATGCATCCCAGTGGACCATTAAAACAATGGCCGCGATCAACCATGGCCGCCTTAGCGATCATATGAAAACAGCGACATGATTTTTGATCGTTGAGATCGCCGAGTTAATTTTTGAGCGATCGTGGCGATTATATCTACCCCTTGACTTAGGCTGAGGCGGTTAACCAATTAACCGGAAAAGATCGGTTTTCCGGTTTCTTTCACGGTGGAAAACCGAAAAACCAACTCAAAGTTTTTCAGTTTAACTTATATTTTGCATTCTTATCCGATGACTATGCATAAAAGACGGACATAAGACGGGTTCACTGACATTTTGTCGGCAAGCACGTATGTTACCATTAGTGCGCTGAAGCCACTCCGTTTGTCTACCGTCGAATTGGCTAGTCAAGATGGAGATCTCCCGTTGGCATGTCAACTGCAAACCGAAATTCTCCGTTGTTTGAAGTCGAAATATGTTGCAGAGGATCTCAAAGTTTTGATGAATGTTACTTCATTCCTTGATCCGAGATAAAAAACTGATTTCCTCACAACGGGCGAGTTGGTTCAGCAAGGCAGGACTTGTAAGCACTCCAGCACGAGCGCGGTTAAATCCTGAAAAGGTTGACATGCTCGTTTTCTTTGCTGAGAATTTGTAAACAAAAAGGCACTTGTATTAAGCGCCTAGAATTTTATTTATTGCTTCATAAAGTAAACACACATGTTGGTTTGATTTGGGGTTTTTTATTTCACAATAATTTAGTTAATGCAGAAGATTTTCGGTTTCGGTTTTTTTCCAAAACCGCCTCAGCCTACGGCTTGACTCCCTTTTTAGCCCCACTCCTTCATATATCGCTCCGCCGTGCCTGAGATACATATAATCTTAAAGTACATATCAGGCGAAAATTAGGTTTGTCTTATTTGTAAGAACACTTAAAATGACAAAGTAACCTTTTTTGCAGTTTTCCGTTTCCTTGCTTCGTTCTTGAGATATTTCAGTTTGTTTGGTATGTAAATTCAACATTTTGACGTCATCTCTGCATAATGAGTTATCGGAGAATCACTTGAAAATCTATATGTTTAGTGTTGTATGAGGAACACACCCACACGTTTCCTTCGAATTAATTTGGTTTGACAAGAGCAAAGATATACTAGAAGTTTTTATCAAACGTGAAGTGTGCGAGTTGCTACCATTTACTATTTAGTAGTAAAATACTTGTTATCGTCCGAAGCATTTTCAATTAAAGAGCTTAAGCATGCGACGTTTTCCTCAACATGGACGTCACGCGTATAAAATCGAGCCATTAAAGAGTGATGGCGTCAGTACTCTTGCTTGAAGTGAAGAACGGCAATCTATGCAGTTTTAGGTTGTTCATTTGGAGCAATGACGGCTGTTGTCGAAAAGTCCTCGAGGAAGAAAGACAACGTGGTGTAGCGTAGTGTACAATTTAATAATGCCTACCGCTGATCGGTAGACATTGCGTATACCGAAGATCATCGCCCACAAAATCCTAAGAATCGAGTTTGTGAACGCATATAAACTCGGCCCAGACCTCGTCAAGATTAGTGATAACTCATTTCGATAACTCATCATGCACATGTGACGTCAAGATGTTTAACTTACATATCAAACAAACTGAAATATCTCAAGAACGAAGCAAGGAAACGAAAAACTGCAAAAGATGTTACTTTATCATTTTAAGTGTTCTTTCAAATAAGACAAACTTAATTTTCCTTTCATAGGCACTTTAAAATAGTGTGACAAAGCCCTTTAAGATCTGTTTCAAATACAAGAAACCTAATTTTCGTTTCATGGAACACAATTTTCTTACTAAGAATATTTTCGTTTATTTTTAGGAGGCGATGGAGGAGAGTAAGTAGCTTTTTAAAAGTGACTTTTTTGACGCGACGCTTTTGACGCAACTTTTCTGAGGCGATTTTTTTGACGCAGCATTTTAACGCGACTTTTTTGACACGTTATACAAGCGAGAATATTTTTTACACGCTTTTTTGAACTGACGTTCTTGACGCGACGTTTAGAGCGCAACACCTTTGGCGCAACTTTTTTGAAGCGACGTTTATAGCGCAACACGTTTGGCGCAACTTTTTTGAAGCGACTTTTTTAACGCGACGTTTTTACACGACTTTTTAGACGCGACGTTTTTGACGCAATGTTTTTGTTGACACGACTTTTTGAGCGACCTTTTTGACGCGACGTTTTTGACACGACTGCGTTTTTTGAAGCGATTTTTTGACCAAGACATTCAAAAGCATGGAAATCACTCGGCCATAAGCAAAGTGTAATTTTACAATATATTATATTGAAACAGGGAATTTTTCGACACAACCTTTTTGACGGGACATTTTTACGCGACGTTTTTGACGGGATGTTTTCGACAGGACATTTTAAACGAATTTTTTTAACGCGATGTTTTTGACACGATTTTTTTGATGACATTTTTAACGCGACTTTTTTGACGCTACGTTTTTCCACTCCACGTTTTGACGCTACGTCTTTTCACATCAAATAAGGCATCGGCCGTTAGCACTGTGTCTGGTTATATAACTGAATCTGTCACTTCATTTTCTAGAGAAGATATTGTGGTAAATCCTGCAAATCCTAGTTATGCCGCTATGGGTGACAGTATGGATAGAGGCAACGCATATGAATCTGTTGATCAAGCCAAGGTAGACCAGGCTCGTGATGACGAATCAGGACCTAGTAACGAGAACCCCCCTGATGCTGGTAACAGCTTGCCTCCTGTGTATGCCGTCGTTAATAAGTCAAAGAAAACACCAAAACCACCACCAGAGAAAGTAAGTCATTGATACTGAGCGCCAGCGAGCCAGCGCGTCATCGTTGCGTGGAAGTGTTGACACTAGTCTTCGTTCATTTTGGGGTGGAGGGGGGGGGGGGGGGGGGGAGGAACGCCTGCCATAACAGTCCTATTCATAAACGCGTCCAAATATACAACTGAACTCAAAATCGGGCTTTTAATATTTTCATGATTTTCTTGGGAATCATTTTGACAAAACAGTCAAGACATCAGAACCATTCATATAAACAATTTATCTCCACTGTTCAAGCGTATAAACGTTCAAAGGCCGCGCATCACACAGAGCTCCTCTACACACGCAAAAACGCACCCTCTGTGTCAGACCTGATGGAGAATGATGTCAGATCTGTTCAGAAAAATGTAGCGATCCCTGATACAGCCTGTTGCAGTATCAGCTATGATACACCTATGATATCATATCTGTATCATACCTGCAGCTACAACAGACTGTTCAGAACAGATTCTGTCAAAACTGTATCAAGCCTGACACGGTCAGTGCTGTATCAGTTTGATGTAACAGGTATGGTGTCTACGGAGCTGTCGCAGTCTGTTAGAAATTCTAACTAAATGTTTACACATCAGTGCTGGTACATTCTGTAGCTGTCGGGCTGTATCAAGGGTCGCTACATTTCTCTGAACAGATCTGATATCAGAGCTGATCAGACTACATTTTTACGTGTGTAGGTCAGAGGTCTATTGTAACGCTTGACGAGTTGACAGTTTGTGTCCATTAAAGTGGTTTTCTGATGATAATATTGTTGGCAATGTTTTTACATAATCCTAAAGATGTTATGGTAGTCAGTAAGCGTGCAAAGTTTCATTTCAAAATTCGTTGAAGAAAATGTGATATTTTACGCGTGAAGTTTGTATTTTAGAGCGCCGCTATTAAAGTGGCCGAGCTTGAGAAGAATGAGTCAAGGGAGCTTATGACGTCATAGACTCAATAACAACAATGACCCCTTTGTTGACAACAACAATGATCTTTTGTTTTTGTTGAATCTATGACGTCATAAGTGTCCTCAATTACTCTTCAAAAGCTCGGCGCTCCAAAATACAAACTTCACACATGAAATATCACGTTTTCTTCAACGAATTTTGAAATGAAACTTTGTATGATTGCTAACTACCATAACATCTTTAGGATGACGCAAAAACATTGGCAACAATATTTTCATCAGAGAACCGCTTTAAGATTCGACTGAGCCAATAGGAATTTAGCCGATACTTTCGGTGGGAAAAGCGCAACTTTGAATAGGACTATGGCAAGGCGTATATTTCTTCCGCCCGCAAGCAGACCTGCCCGCGAGTACAATACCAGCCACGCAGGCTAGTTTGTACCCTGCAAGTCAGAGCCCCTTTCTGATCTACGCAGGCTTCGGGGGGAAGTGTGCTCTGCCAATAAACTCCATCTTCGCCCCAAGTTTGGGGCGAGTCAATCAGGTTTTGAACTGGTCAAACAAGTTCGAGTTTATGAGCACGCGCAAGCAGGAAATAGCAAGTAACGCGTTACAGCCTGGGTCCAAAATAGTTTCTTGGCAACCGTTCATGCATGCTCAAACAGAAATATCGAGCTGGCAGAGCCCACTTTCCCCCGAAGCTTGCGTAGGTCGGAAAGGGGCTCTGACTCGCAGGGTAGCTAGTTTGAGACTTGAGTACGAATTTCTAGATTTTTAGATATCGTCAGTCACCGACATGTTTGTCGCCGGTTTTCTGAATAGTTACCAACATTTTTGTTGCCGGATTTCTGAATATCGTCAGTTACCGACATTTTTGTCGACGGATTTCTAAATATCGTCAGTTACTACACATATTTGTTGCCGAATTAAGTTGAGTGATTTGTGTTCAGATTTTTGTTTGCCTGATAAAGCAGGCAATCATATCATTGCGTATGTTGTATCTATCACGACCTTTTTCTATGGGGGGTGAGAAATTTGTATAGGTAATCGCACGGGGCCGTGGATAACCTGACGGAGTCAGGCTCCCTTTTCCCTTCGTGCGGGAGGCGGAAACTTGCAGGCGGAGGAAGGGAAATAGGCTCTGATATAATTCTTCACCTGGCCGCATGTAAAAAGCCGGATTTTGGCTTTTTCGTCTGACTGGTCCCTAAGCCAAAAAAAAACCCACGAAAAGCTCTATTCTGATTGGTTTGTGTACATTTAATTATGAATTAATATGATTTACATAATTAACAGGGCGTCTAAAGGGCCGTTTACATGAATCCGGATTGAGTTTCAATCCGGATTGAACTCATTCCGCTTCTGATCAAACCCCTTCATCTGTAAACATCAATCCGGATTGAGATTAGCTCATTCCGGATTGAATTCAATCCGTTTCTCATTCCGGATTGAAATCTCATTCCCGATTGAAATTTTGTTCCGGAATCATGTAAACGCGGTGCGAGTTTCGTTCCGGAATGAAAAACGTGACAGAGAGGACTAGAACAAACAATGCATGTGTGTTTTCTAATATTTACGGATTTCAGATTTCATGCGGATTTCAATCCAGAAACCCAATTCCCATGTAAACACGGATTGACTTCGCTTTTCAATCTGGATTGAAACTCAATCCGGATTCATGTAAACGGCCCCTAACGAATCTAGCGATTCAACGATGTTACAGACGATGTTTAGACGGAAGATTAAAGTAAAATATCTAAAGAAAGAACGGCGCGAAGGTATAGAAAAAGTCCTGTTTAATGGGGATATGCTAGCTGTACTCTGTATACTGGTTATGGCAAGAGTTTAATATACTAACTTCTCCCAAGCGTCTACGAAGAGAGCGCGAAGAGAGTTTATAAGAGACGTGCTCGTGAAGGAATTACTCCAAAACAATTCTGGATTGTAGTCGTGAGTCCGCTTGAATATCTAAGGAAACAGCAAATTCCAAACTTGGAACGGCTGGATTGTGCGATTAAAGGTGGGAAATTCCGAAAATTCAATTGGGGGCGGAATGCGGCCAGGTAAAGAATTGTATCAGGCTTTATTTCTCGTCTTTTCTCCCGCCCGCCTGCCTGCCTCAACTTCACTTTCTTTTTAGCAGAAGACGAGAATAATATACACTTAATGTCTGCTCCCGATGGAAACAGTTAGTTTTGTTTTCCCGAGAGTCTTGATATTTCCCGAGACGAAGTCGAGGGAAAGATCGAGACTCGAGGGAAAACAAAACTAACTGTTTCCCGAGGGAGCAGACATTAAGTGTTTTGTTATATAGCTTGAGTTTCACTGAATAATTTCGACGTTTATCAAGGTAAAGTACACAAAAGACTAACGCTATTAAGACTTACCAAAACATTTCGCCTGGCTCCGTAATTTCACTTCAACCAAACAAATATGAGTCTCAGAACAAAAGAACAGCAATACATTTCTCCAGTTAATCTTCACACGTGTTTGAAGACCTATAAATATTCTTTTTTTCGTACCAAACAAGCTTTTGTTTATAGGAAACCGTGAAGAGCACAAAGTTCTAGCGGACAACAATTGAAAACTTATTGACCGAGCAGGCAATAAGTTCTCAATTATTGCCCGCTCGGTAGACATTGAAATTTAGCTAAGGTCATGTGACCACAAACCAACCAATGACAGTCATCGTTGTATCCAGTGAAACTCTAGCTATATAACAATGCCTGATACTCAGCCTAGACATAGGCTTTTCCGTGGCTGAGCTGTGGCCTATGGGACTGGGAACTAAATTCGCTTCATGAAGTGGGCAGAGTTAATGCTCCGGAAAAGCCTGGCTAGTAGATTTGCCAAATCCCAGACCGTTTTATTTATTCATTTTTGTCACAGTTACAACCAATGGCATCGAGCAACCACTTAAATATCAAATCTATATTTCACAACCATAATATTAAGTTAAAACGATGTTTAGCAATTGTCCTCTGATCGATTCCTATCAACTTCACGCTCTGGATTCGACTATTTGTAGACACATGAAAATATGACATCTTTCAAGTGTAAAATACTCCTAGCAAATATATTACTATTTCAGAATCATCTTCAGAGAAACATCAACAGAAAATCATTAAGCATTGGCCATGCATGTGGCGACCGTTTACACTACACTCACGCCGAATTCACCTTCATTTGACATAAATGCATTCGATTCGCCCCTCGTTCAAATAACATTCACAGAATGCCAGGAATACTCGATTTATATCGTAAATGCTTCAACAATACCTTGAACTTCCATTAACTCGACAAAAATATGAATAACTTGAGATTTGGTGCCACCAACTTTGAGAATCTAGAGTGGGGCAGTTCAATCTCGTACCCAGAGCCTGCGATCCTTTTGGTCAGTACCATGGAACGGAGACTCTGGGAAACTCCGATGAAAAAGTCCCCAAATCGGGGTCTTTGCTCCCAGTCCTCTGGTTCCCAGTTCCTCATATAAATTTGTAACTGTCGTGTTGATGATCGTTCGCTAGTCCGAAGACCAGGGAAGTATTGTTTACCGATGAATAAAATCAACATGTTTTACAAGGCTCTCGACAAAGCATTTCGTGTAAGAATGGCCATTCTTTGCTTTTCTCCTAGTCGTTGACCGGACGATTTGAGTCGTAGGTTTTATTTGTCCGCGTCGGCCGTGATCGGCTCGGCTCGGCTCAGCTGCTCAGGTAAGGAATTGTACAGTACTTTCTGTTAGGAATTTTGGCTAAATTATATCGACCTTGCATTCTCTAATGTTATTTTTAAAGTTCTGCGAACTAGACTGCGAATAAATACGAGACGAATCAGACGACAGATATTTTTTGGCGACAAAGCGACAATAATAATAGTTTTAACTTGTAAATTATCGGGATTTTCACTGTTTTGAATTATTTCATGTGTTCAATTGTATATTGGGTTTGTCGTTTGTAATTATGTGTTACAGAACGTTGATAAATCAATTAAACAAGTTAACAACGTGCATAGAATTTTAATTTTCACTGTTATTTATTGTTGGGTCGAGATTGATTGAACTAACCAATCAGGTGCCGAGTTTCATCGGAGTTTCCCACAGCCTCCGTTCCTTGGTACTGACCAAAAGGATCGCAGGCTCTGGGTACGAGATTGGGGGCAGTTTTGATTGGGAAATCTACTAGGCCTTCTATTTCCCGTTGTCTCTCCCCAGTCCTCTCGGCCATCCCGGCCTCAAAATTATAACTCCCAAACAGGAAATAGAAGGCCTAGGTCTAGGCTGCCTGATACTCAGGTTAGGCCGAGGAAAATTAAAGGCACAGCGTCAGGTATTAAATTACCGCTTAATTAATAGTTTTGCGCGAGACAAAAATTATATTTGTGTGCAAAGAAAAGGAGAAATATTCTTAAAATGTTAAAAAAGTAAGTCATTGGTGCATTTACGGACTATTTAGTTCACGTTTTGACGTGTGTGATATTCACCATAATTTTAATCATGTGAACTTGAATTTGTCCACGAAGTTTTTCAAGTTTGCGTCATGGTGACACTATGCTTTTAAGGTTTAATTTCACGTGTTTGATCTTTTAACCTTAATTTTACGAGAACTCGTGCGATTATGTGTTAACAAGACGCCTGGTCAGGCGTTCACTCGGGCTACTGCAAAATCACGCGCAGGTTGTCACATGCAGTGCTAAGATCTAAAGCCGCCGTCTAAACACATTCAGGTCACAGACAAAAGTCAAAACACAATCCAATCTCCGATAGAAAACGCAATTTGCAATACACGAAACACGATTGCCTGTAACGTATTTCCACACATGTACACAGCGTTCATATGTCGAGTCTCTTCGGGTATTAAATATCAACACAGCTAGCGACATTACTGACCAATATCAAACTATGTCTGTGAACACGCAAAACACATCCGAGACGAGAAAGACTTGCTCAGACTCTGATCATCAGACAGTAGGAAAGCTAAGAAAGAAAGCATTATTTCCACACATGTACAGCGTTCATATGTCAAGTCTCTTCGGGTATTAAACATCATTACATCAACACAGCTTCATGTATACGGCGTGTGAGATCGTAAGCGTATATAATAAAGATACTTGCCAGCGACATTACTGACTAATAACTATGTATGTGAAAACACAAAACACATCCGAGAGGAGAAAGACTTGATCAGACATCAGGAAAGCAAAGAAAGAAAGCATTTGGCATGCACGCATCAGTTTCGCAAAGTCTTATTATGTTTGTCTTGATCGAGACGGCGGAATACGTTAAATGCGCGCTTGACTTGAGGCTGCGCTTTCTGATTAGAGAGGCCTGCGGAGTAGGCTAAGGGAAAAAAACAGAAGGGAGAAAAACCAAAACCGAGCCGAAACCTAGACTCGTCTACCTACGGTAGCCCGAGTAATAATAATATAGTGGGCAAAATTATTCAAGAGCTATATTATGTTCAGAAAATGTCGAACTACAAGTATTTAATCACGGTCGGTGCTCGGCAACATTCCAATTTTCCTCGCTAGCGCTCTATCGCTGTGCCTGTTGCTTTCTTTATGTAAGCACAGGAAAAAGTTCGTAAATTTTCTAGTGTATTCATTTTTTTACTCTCCTTCAATAGTTTAAATTAGTTCAAAGTAAACAAAAACCGAAAAACCTTGCAGATCTGTTGAAAAAAAGTAAGTCGTCTGAGGTTCACTGTTGCTAAGTAACAAAGCGACCAATGACATGGAAGTACTGCTGATCAAGGAACCAATCAAGTGCAAGTAAATTTGCCCTGAATTACAAAAAAATGCCCTCCTCATTAGCCAATCATATTCAAGTAATTTTGCCATGTATGCTCGATGGGTTTTTTTGCGTTTAACGCATTTTGATAATGACGACGGTCGTCTGACTCCAGAAGGGGGGCTCCTAGAAGACTGGACTATTGCGGAGATTATTGCATTTAAGCAAAGCCAGCGAATTATTAGTTAATGTTATACCTCAACTGTAAACTGTCCAGTCAGAAACCTTGATTTGTACCACGTGACCAGTCAATCATAGAATTACCCCTCACTTCATCCCCAAGCCGGGCGTAGGGCCGAAGGCCCGGAGCCCGGTGAGGGTGCTAATCTCGACATGCGTGGAGTCCACTTTACACGCGTGTTAAAATGCGAATCAGTTTGAGCGATCTGAATATTTGTATATATATATATATATGTGTGTGTGTGTGGACGGACCAGGCGCGGTGAAGATTGTGGGGCACTGGAAACAATATAGTTCTTGACAAAACAGATTTAAAAAAGATTTGATATTATTCTTGACAAAAAGACTTGAGAAAGGAGTTTTTGGGATACGTATCTTTTTCAAAAGAACAGAAACAAATCAACGTTTACGTATATGAAGTCTTCAGACTTGACTAAAAGGAAACCCGTCAAACCAAAACTCGAAAGAAACGAAGACAAAGGCCGAAAAGTTTATAAAGCTACGGTAAAAATATAGAGCAGTCGCTCTCAGTAATCACGAACACTTAGTAGCAAAATTGTTGAGTTTCCCTGTTTACATCTATCACTGTTAATTTTGTTTTATATTTTGTGTGTCCTTGAAGTACGTATCATATCCATTGCATGTTTTTTCTTGCCAATGCCCGTTACGTTGTATTTTTTACCTGTGGCTGCCGTCTTATCTCCTTTTAAATGGCTTTCTTATTGTAAAACTACATATGACTTTAATAGCGGTTGTTTATAATTTAGCATAAAAATGGCGAAGGAACATTTTTTCTTTTGTAAAACGTACAAAGACTACAAATGCTGTTGAAAAATTTATTAACATGTATGTGGAAATATTTTCACCAATTCAGATTTCGAAATCAAAAATTGCTTTTGTTATATTAGTTTAAATAAATTAAAAATGCCATAAATGAATATAGTTGAGTTGTTTTCAAAATGCAAATATTTTTAGATACCAAGCGATGTTTTTTGTAAACATGGGCAGAAAGAGCTGTAAAGTATAACCCTAATATTTTAACAATATTCTGATGCCTGCTTCAGTAGTGTGGTAACGTCGTCGGTTTGCACGCGAACGAGATTTAGTTCAAACCCTGGAGGCAACGTGCAATTTTCTTCATCTCAATATATTTTACGAAATATCATCCTTAAATTTTTCTTTGTTCTTTATGGCATTTTTCTTCAAAAAAATAGAGTGTTTTTTTTATTTCAAATATTCTACCATAATGAAAACTATATTTTCATCGTTCCGACCATTCGTGAGGGTCTGGGTACGAGAATGCGTTCCGACAGTAGCTATTTCCAGGCCTCCAATAAAAAAGAGCGCAGGGGGGGGGGGGGGGGGGTTGCTGTAAAAGCGGGCGAGGGGATATTGCATTTATGTATTTCTAGTAGTATATGGTACAAGTTACTTCAATTGAAATCGTGTGCTCTCATTGGCTAAGACGCATCACGTGCCGGTCGATTACGGGTTTTGCCAGCCATTTTGTTTACACAAGAACAACGAAATAAAACCGCAAAATTTTGTGAATTCAACAACCTAAGCACGATTGGAAATCGCATAGAAAATCGGCCACTTTCATGGGACAGTTCGCAGTCCACGTGCGTGCTGGCTCAAGTGAGTTCTGAGGACATTTGAAACTGATGAATTTGAGAAGGGTAATGGGTTCGTACATCGCGAAAATTCAACGAGTTGTCAACAAACCGTATTCTATGGCAAACCCAACCTTCGTGCTATGCGCTCGTGGAAGAATTATGGTCGAGCGACGATTTTGAGCCGCGATATTTGACTTTGAGCTCGGGGTGTCCTCGCTCCTGTCGGCCGTGTATTGATGACGTTTACACGGAAGACAGGTTTACCTGGATTAGGATCCAGTCGACAGCCGCAATTTCCCATCGTGGACTAGGGCGTGAGTTATAGGATTCCAAAAGCGATAACAAGAGCAACAACATTTTTCCATAAAGACCGCGCTCTCGGTTAATAAGAAGTTAATAATAACCGAGACGAAGTCGAGGTTGGTTGGTATTCACCGATATTCACTGAGTCTGAGGCGAATAATTGTTTTAGTATAAATACACATTTTCGTACTTTTAGGAACAACATTTTCTTTAAAATTGTTAATTTCCTCATCTGTCGCATTGACAAATTCCAAAATTCGCTGGCGGCCATTTTTAATAAACGATGTAGGTGATTATCGAGAATTATTCCGAAGTAGCTCGACCAATCTTCGCGCGCGATTTTCTATAATCACCTGTGAATTTATACTAAAGTGAAATACCCCGCTGTGGCGGGGTGTAACAGCGGGTATAACCTCGAGTACGTGTACCACGCGTGAATGTCACGCACGATTCACGAAGCTGTCAACAATGGCGGAACAAGAAGACGTTTCGCCTGAACATTCAGATGTTGACAAGAAGATTGTTAGGTTACAAAAAAATAAGAATTCAGGCAATACAAGAAGCCTTGAGAGAACACTTAATATCAACAGAATGGAAACAGACAATGAAAAGCTGACAAAAGTTAGCTAACTTTTTTAAAAATTATTTAAGTTTATTTGGAAAGATTATATATTTCGGTATAATATGTCAATTATAGACCATTCTCTCGGGGTATTCCATCTATAATTGATATAATAGTGCCCGATGAAGATGAGACCTGAGCACGGAACAGCGCGGTAATAGCAATGGAAACATGACCTTCATGTTTAATTAAAACCTTTGCAAATGCGAAAGCGCACGCAAGTTAATTATAGTTTGCTTTTGCTGGTTCAGACCACAAGCATACCTCATTACAGTTTCTCGTCGAAACGAAGCCGTGTTAGCGACCACGCATGTTTTCCCTTGGTCTTGACTACAGAACCTTCTGAGATGTGTACGTTATTATTAGGCTGCGAGCAGGCGTTTCATGTGGCCGTTTGGGAGACTGGGTAGGCCCGTTCTCTCCAACAGCAACACAATACGTTGCAGAGCCATTCTGTAGTTCGCGCTGATACACACAACTTGCACGCGTTACCTTTACGAAGTTACACGTTGGTCTTGGTTTCCTAACTTTGTTTTTGCCAACTGCAAGTTCGTTTTTTCTAATCACAATATCTATTTCCTATCATTTAAGTGTCTTGTTTACGTTGAAACGTTCATACACGCGTTTACATAGCAATTTTGACATAAACATATTTATGCAAAACTCGATCAGAAAAACGAGTTACAATCGTTATCAATCACCTAACTGACTGAATAGAGGCGACTGAAAACCGTATAACAATCGAAATATAGTAAGTATAGGTTAGATAATGAACTCGAGTGTTCTATGGGATATAGTGCCGAGCATAGATAGAAAGCCACGAGGGCCGCAACCGACTTAGAATATGATCATACCCCACTCAGCTAATTCTGTGGAAGAATCTATATTCTATGTTTCTGGCAGAAAATGTATGCTTTTATTGGGTTAGAAAGAACAGATTTTTTTCGTTGTTGTTGATGTTTGCATTATTTTTTGGTTATGAATATCTTCTAGTGAGTTTATGTAACTAATTAGTATGCTCTATACACTCATTAGTATGCTCTATATAGAGCATACTAATGAGTATATAGAGCATACTAATTAGTTACATAAACTCACTAGTGAATACTATGGAATATAGAGCATGAAAATTCTGGGCGCTGATTGGCTGAGTGGGTATGATCATATTCTAAGGTTAGATATACTGCCGAAACAGAGAACGTAGGAGTCTAAAGTTCGAGCGAAGGCCCTTCGTCAGAGAGAATGGTAAGGAGTGTAAACAAACAAGGAGCTTATATGAGATAGATAATCATTTATTTATTTATTTATTTATTTATTTAAACTTATTTAAAAACGGTAAACCCTTCAGTGCACATAAGCGACTGATTTTCAAGGGGCCGTTTACAAAAAGACATATTTCATTAATTACATATTACTGATATATTAAACTATTTACAAGATATTATACATATACAACGTTAATTATTGCAATATTAAATCATATAAAAAGTCTGAATACTATGTACAAATGTTGCCATTGTGAATAGTTTTAAATTGTCTGATTGAAGTTTGTCTTTCTTTTGCACTTTTTGGTAAATTATTCCATAACATTGCGCCGGAATAGCTTATGCTTGACCAAATATAAGCCAATCAGATATAACAATAAATTAATGAGATGCGAAAAAATTAGCCAATCAGAGCAAATGCGAAAGACATTGATAGATTGTCGTTGATAGATTGGATTTCTGTTGATTTTTCGACATTTCTATCGATGTTTGTCGAAATTTCTATCCACAGTCGAATAAATTCGAATTTTTATTCTGACCGACTTAATTCTGTTCTGACTTCTGAGTGAACGAGGAGTAAAAACTTAACGGGGGTAAGGCTTATTTTTGAAATGTCAAGATTTCCTTGGCATTCGTGGCAGCATTTCACTTGCGATAGTAATTTCTAGTTTTAAAATTAACAATGCGCCTGGTCAGGCGTTCACTCGGGCTACTGCAAAATCACAGTGAATACAGATTTTAATTACTTCTTCCCACAAGGGGCTTTTCAAGAGCAATTTACATTACTAAATTTCAAGTGGCCGAGTCGAAGGCATATTAAAGGCGCTCGAAGCAGCAGCCACCCTACGACACATTTACGACACACATGTCAGACCACGAATCACAGACATAGGTGTTGATTTTATGGAGGGAGGAAAACCGGAGAACCCGGCGAAAAACCCTCAAAGCACAGGAGAGACCAACTAAACTCTACTCACACGTGTGTTCCAAGCTCGAGAACGGGGTTATTCCCAGACGGTCACCCATCCAAGTACTAACCCCGTCGAACCGGGCTTAACTATTTGTGAGGCAGCGCCCTAACAGCACACGCCACCCGTGCTATAGTACGTGAAGGTGTTCTGGGTAAAAGGTACTGAAGTGTTATGGAAGCTGCAATCTTATACATACGTAGGTTGTCACATGCAGTGCTAGGTCTAAGTAATAGATAAAGCATGAGAGCGGCCGATCTGTATGGGGATTTACGAGGCGAGCCGCATATCGTACTTGTGAAGTGAAGTTTTACCTACTCCATACACCTCCTCAAGAAAAACCAGACTTACTGATAATCCAGACCTTTTACTATTCTGTCAACCAAAATGCAGAACACTTACTCACCAGTGTTCATTTTGCACAAGAATGGCTAGGACATGGAACGCATTGCCAAGCATTCTACGTCGCAAGACAAACAGCTTAAATAACTTTAAAACAATTTTACTTAAATACTACAGAACTGCTGTATATACATCATACGATCCAGATGATCCCAGGACATGGAGGACAATTTGTCCGAAATGTAACAGTGCACGTAGTTTAATTGAGTGTCTCCGCTGCTGTTTGTAATTTTGTCATATTCTTGCAGTTCGTAAATCCGTTATTTTCTTCGTCTAGTTTATGGGCCCGCAGTAATCGGCAAATATGCTGTTGCGGTTACCCTGCCACTTTTAGATACTTTTTATGTACTTTAAAGTGTGATTATCTAATATATATGTGTGTAAAAGCTAGTGGCAATGCATAACAAATAAATAAACAAACAATAGAATGAAGCTAATTAGTATTCATAACTTTTGATAAAGATCGCCAAGAAGGCTAAGTAGTATTCTTAACTTTTGATTTAGATCACTTTGTCCAAAAGATGATCTTTATTGGGATTTACAGACGTATACATGTGACTTGAATGCTACGTTTTGATTGCTTCTTAACCTTATTAATTATTCATGAATCTCACAAAGTCTATTAAACACACTGGTCACAGACAAAAGTCAAAACACAATCCAATTCTCCGATAGAAAACACAGTTTGCAATGAACAAAACACGATTGCCTGTATTTAATGTATTTCCACACATGTACACAGCGTTCATATGTCGAGACTCTTCGGGTATTAAATATCAACACAGCTATTAACGGCGTGTGCTATTGTAAGCGTATATAAAATGTATATATTCTTTCTAGACTATTTAGTTCACGTTTTGACGTGTGTGATATTCACCATAATTTTAATCATGTGAACTTGAATTTGTCCACGAAGTTTTTCAAGTTTGCGTCATGGTGACACTATGCTTTTAAGGTTTAATTTCACGTGTTTGATCTTTTAACCTTAATTTTACGAGAACTCGTGCGATTATGTGTTAACAAGACGCCTGGTCAGGCGTTCACTCGGGCTACTGCAAAATCACGCGCAGGTTGTCACATGCAGTGCTAAGATCTAAAGCCGCCGTCTAAACACATTCAGGTCACAGACAAAAGTCAAAACACAATCCAATCTCCGATAGAAAACGCAATTTGCAATACACGAAACACGATTGCCTGTAACGTATTTCCACACATGTACACAGCGTTCATATGTCGAGTCTCTTCGGGTATTAAATATCAACACAGTTAGCAACATTACTGACCAATATCAAACTATGTCTGTGAACACGCAAAACACATCCGAGACGAGAAGGACTTGATCAGACTCTGATCATCCGACAGTAGGAAAGCTAAGAAAGAAAGCATTATTTCCGCACATGTACAGCGTTCATATGTCAAGTCTCTTCGGGTATTAAGTATCAACACAGCTTCATGTATACGGCGTGTGAGATCGTAAGCGTATATAATATCAAGATACTTGCCAGCGACGTTACTGACCAATAACTATGTCTGTGAAAACACAAAACACATCCGAGAGGAGAAGGACTTGATCTTGACTTGAGCCTGCGCTTTCTGATTAGAGAGGCCTGCGGAGTAGGCTAAGAGCGTGACGCAGAAGGGGAAAAAACCCAAAAAAACCGAGCCGAAACCTAGACTCGGCCTACCACACGTAGCCCGAGTAATTAAAAATTCTGGCCAAGTTTAGACATTCCATACATAACCGCTTCTTCAAGTTTTGCATCCCAATCCATTTATGTCATGAACTTGTATTAATTACCAAGAAACAACTTCACCAGATCAACTGTCTTATCTGTCATCACTAGAGTCGCTTCCGTGTCGGGGAAAAGAATGACGTCACCGGTGGAAAAACTCCCCTGTAAAATTTGGCGCGCTGCAAGTGACAAAAGTCCTTTCCGCCGCAAAACCAAAGCGGCATAAAGGGGACTGGAAAGGACTTTGGAAAGTCTATTGTGAACGCAGTCTAAGTTGTTTTTGCTTATATGACGTGAGCCATAACGAAAATTGGAAAGATATTAAATATATATTTACAACTACACAAAATAGCTGTGGAAGTAAATACACCTGCAATTGTTCGGCTTGGCTCCATTCGAATTTTATACCTCGAATGTTTCACTCAATTCACTGTTTATACACAATTCTGTTGGATTGCACCATATTGAAAATATAGGGTGTGGGGGCTGGGAACGAAATGCCGTAAATATAGTCTGGCGAACACCGCTGCTAAACGTTTGCGCATGCGTGAATTTGCTACTATCCGTGGCAACAACAACCAGACAGTCAAGGCTAAGTAAGACTCGACTATTCATTTGTGTTTTTAAAAAAGGGGCATGAAAATTACGATGGGGTCATTTCAGAATATGTTACAATATTGACAAGGAAGCCATGCACAAATTACCTACCTTATCTTTTTGGTAGTATGCTAATAATTTGTATTAGACCTCAATTTGTAACTCTTCTACGATAATACAACTCGGCATGCACAATCATTCTACACCATCACACATACTATTTTTATGAATGCTAACCTTTAAAACTGAAGAACAAGCGATTCCTCCTTCATCTGTTGAACCAGCGAACGAGAAAGCCAACGTTGTACAGAGTTAACTCGTACTTCTTTTCTGCTTCGTTTGTTGGTTGAGGTTCCAGAAAATTCCACATGTCTACATCAAAACAAGCAACATTCTGTCAATAATGGTCTTCTTTTATCAAAATATGGCCGTACTTTCTTCCCCATCCATCTTTGAACACGTTAACCGAAGCGAAGCTAACCACAGTTAGTGGAAGGTCGCAAGGTCGTGGGTTCAATTCCTGCCGGAAGGCCTGTGCATGTAGCTGCATTTTTCGCAACTGGTCCCGGTTTGGTCTTAAAACGTATATATTCTACACTCGAATTTTCCTTCACCAAAAATCCTTAGAACACGCTATGTAATCGAGTGAAATGCCCAATATTACTTATAATATACCCAATTCTCTCCTGGCATTACCACCTTATTATAATATACAGAACTTGCGATCGAGCTCTCGGCAACGCCCTCCGTTGCTCAGTGGTCAGAGCATTGCACTAGAATCGCAAGGTCGTGGGTTCAATTCCTGCCGGAAGGCCTGTGTAGTTGCATTTTTCGCAACTGGTCCCGGTTTAGTCTTAAAATGTATATATTCTACACTCGAATTTTCCTTCACCAAAAATCCTTAGAACACGTTAGTGGAGGGGAATGGTTTGGAAACTATAAAGGCATTGTTCTATGTTTTTGTTCAATTTGTCTCATTTCACGGTCACTGAACGTATTGTATTTTCTGTATAATGAAGCAGTCACCCAATAGCAACGTTCGGGTTTAATTAGTGCAGTCCTTCGTCGTCACGTGTTGTAAGTCCTTTGTTCATTGTGTGGTCCTTCGTCGTCACGTGTCTATAGAATTTCCTTTCTTCAACCAATTGCCTTCCTCCAATTAACATGAACACAATAACATGACCATTGCATAATCTTGAAAGACAATGGAGCTTCCAAACCATCCCCCTCCACTAACTATGAGCTAACCACGCACGATTTTGTTTTTCAAATATGCAAATAGTTATAATATTGCCTTCTTTCAACCTCATCCTTTGGGAATTTGGAACAAAATCTTTAATCAATCGTGTTTTTAAATATGCCTATATGCAACGAAATGGAAAAAATAACATTAAAGTAAATGTTGAGATTACTTGTTTCGATTGTGAAAGTTTCAGGGCGAATAATTGAAGAAAAGTATGTTTGTTTAAAGGGATACTCCAGGCCCAAAACAAGTCTTGTTCAAATGAAAGACTTATGTGACCATACCTCCGAATGGCTTAGTTTCCTTCAAATATTTTTAGTTTGGGAAAAATTTGACTTTGTTTGCCGTATTTTCCATATACTGTGAGCCGCCATTGTTGCTTGATTGCGGGCGAAAGCGGTCGCTCCCAATAGTATTTCGACGTCATTGAGTGATTGAAACAGTTTCCTCTTTTGTTATGATTTGTTTCCATCACTCAATGACGTCAAAATACTATTGGGAGCGACCGCTTTCGCCCGCAATCAAGCAACAATGGCGGCTCACAGTATATGGAAAATACGGCAAACAAAGTCAAATTTCTTCCGAACTAAAGATATTTGAAGGAAACTAATAGCCATTCGGAGGTAAGGTCACATAGGTCTTTTATTTGCACAGGTCTTGTTTTGGGCCTAGAGTATCATCTTAACGTTTGAAAAACGGCCCAGAAAGTTGAGATCCACAACAAATGAGGGTCATAGTTTCCATATACCATTTTGCAATAGACAGAAAAATTGGGACTTTTACCGAAGCTGATCTCTGTCACGGTCTACACTGAACACTGAACACTGAACACTAAACACTGAACACTAAACACTAAACACTAAACACTAAACACTAAACACTGAACACTGAACACTGAACACTGAACACTGAACACTGAACACTGACCACTGACCGCTGACCCCTGACCGCTGACCGCTGACCACTGACCACTGACCACTGACCACTGACCACTGACCACGAGTTGCATCAGTAGAATTTCGGACTGTTAGCATTCTCGTCCCCATGCAGAGCCTCTCCCGTGCTGGCGCGCGGAAAAGGCTCTGGGGGAATCCAAATCCGGAACACCAAGATTCTTTGGTGTTCTTTCTAAAGCGTTTAAGTTCGCGGTTTGAGACTTGGACACGAGATCATCGACAGTTGTTTGGAATATAATTTTCCTTTCGTTTTCGATTCTGGCGGTTTGGCTGCCTCGTACTATTGACTCGTTTGACTTTGGAACAATTCTGGTTGTGGTAGATTCCCTGCGAAGACGGTCCTTCTCGAGTGTGGCTCATCGCCGCGTTTACTCGGCGGGGCAAAAGACATTAAAATTTTCGCACGAGTTCGCTTCAGAGCTTGGCAGTTAGCAGTAGACTAGTAGAGCCGCGTCGGAATTTCTTCGTATTTACGGCCTCTTTTAGTGAAGGTAGTTCTCTTTAATTTGTTGCACTGTTCGTTTATATTTGACTTGTATATTTCAATGAGATTCTTAATATGTACCATGCACGAACAGCCGCAGTCTGCGGTCTATCGTCTATCGGTTTCAAATTGCTGTCTGTCTTCTGTGTTTGATTTAATAAGGGGAAACGGGTTGATTGCTTTCAAAAACGTTCGATTAAATTGTTCGGATTAGAAATATGATTAGAATTGTGCTTCGTCAGTTTTCGTGTTTCAAATACTGTTTATTTATAAACATTCACGAAGCTCCGTTATAGGCCTTTGAATTTGAACAACCAATCAGATCGCGATGATATATGATTCCCCCAGAGCCTTTTCCGCGCGCCAGCACGAGAGAGGCTCTGGGGACGAGAATGCCGCTGGCTACGAGTAAGGATGATTAGCCCCAGTCCTTTATCCTCTTTTTACAATCCATGCTTCTTCTCTTTCATCGTTAGCAACCGGATTCCTTGACCTACGCTTCCTTGGACCCAGTCGTACTTCAGCCTAACAGTTCCAAGATGCGAGACCGCACTCGTGAGGAAACTAACTACGCCAGCATCGACCTTGAAAAACTCAAAAAGGATCAAGAGTAGAAGATCACCGGAAACTCACTTGGGAAACCATGGAACCGTAAGCGCCAATTTTTCACCATATACTAATGGAATTTTGTTTTTTACTTTTAAAGTAGTTTTGATTTGTTCCTGATTAGACATACCCTGCAAGTCAGAGCCCCTTTTCTACCTACGCAGGCTTTCAGGGAAAAGTAGACTGCCAACAGACTCGATCTTCGCCCCAAGTTTGGGGCGAGTCAGTCAAGTTTTAAACTGGTCAAACAAGTTCTAGTTTATGAACACAACGTAAGCCGGAAAATAGCAAGTAACGCGTTAGAGCCTGGTCCCAAAATAGTATCTTGGCAACCGTTCACGCATGCGCAAAAAGAAATACCGAGTTTGTTGGCAGAGCCTATTTCTCCCCTAAGCCTGTGCATGTCGGAGAGGGGCTCTGACTCGCAGGATAGATTAGACAGTGCCCATGACACGAAAATTAAGTCTGTCTTATTTGAAAGAACACTTAAAATGATAGAGTAACATCTTTTGCAGTTTTTCATTTCCTTGCTTCGTTGTTGAGATATTTCAGTTTGTTTGATGTGTAAACTAATCTTATACATGTGCATAATGAGCTATCACAGAAGGTTGTATATCTCTGCTATTATCAAATACAATCACTTGAAAAACTACATGTTTAGTGTTATGAGAGGAACACCGCCGTGGGTTGCGAAGTTCGTTGGGAAGTTCAGATATTCGTTCGGAAGATCGGAATTACGTTGCCAAGGTTGAAATATTATCCAATCAGAATGAGTTTTGGTCCAAAGTTCGCAATTTGATTGGATAATTTCCAACCTTGTCAACGTAATTCTGAACGAATATCTGAACATCCGAACGAACTTCGCAACACACGGCGGTAAAGTAATGTGAAATCAACTGTAATTTGGTTTGATAATAGTAAATATATATATGTTATTTACCGGCTGGGAGGTCCGTATAGAAAAATATTTGCCCGAGGTCTTAAAAAAGGCCCGAGGCCGCAGGCCGAGGGACATTTTTGAGACCGAGGGCAAATATTTTTCTATACGGACCGACCAAAACGGTAAATAACATATTTATTTTTTTGCTAATCGTACAATTTATAATTTACATAATTAGTACATTAACATCATTGAATAAAGTTGCGTAATCGAGATGACGTTCACGTGATATTAAAAAGTCCAAAGTTTATCGTTCGACAATAAACAACTGCCGACATGCAGTCTGACAGGGAAGCTTGGAACCTTTTTTTGTGGTGAAAAACAGTCAAAACGTGAAGATCCAGTTACGAAGGGAATTCAAAATGCAGTCCAAGTGTTTTTAAAGTTTAGTTGATAAAGATTCTTCGTCGTTCTTCTTCGTCGCTTGCTCGTTTTTGGCTGCTCGCTTGGAAAGTCGCTTTGAATATTCGACTGACTCCGTGGAAATTGAAAGTGTGTTGTTCGAGTTTGAAGACGAAAATGCTTGTTCTAACTTTTTTTCAAAGACATATGGCACGATGAGGTTGGCATGTGGAAAATATTGACTAAAAGGTAAAGACTTGTAACGGTTTTGTTAAGTATAGTTGAACAACAGAAGAAAGACAGTTTAGTGTCAAAAGGTTTCAGCTTTTCTGTCTTCTCGTGGTATGTTTATTTTATATATAGTCTATATAGTTTCATTTAGTGATTCAAAATACTATGTTCACAAGTTCATGTATATGCTTTGTCTACCGTTTTAAACTGTTTTCATACGTCGTTGACTGTTGAGCAATAATACTTGAAAACTTTATAGATGTCGATCGTAAATTTTTTTTGTCACAGTTTTCCCAGCATTTCTTTTAAAATTCGCTGTTTTCACATGAAGTTGTCAAAACCATTTGGATAAACCATCTTACTTTGTTTTTACTGGCATTCTATTGTAGTGTAAAGTAGTGAAAAGCGTCGAGTATACGAAATATTAAAAAACTTTTTTGTTTTTGTTTTGAAATCCGCAGCGGTCCGTATCGGGGTCCGTATCGTGTGATACGGACCGCTCGCTAAGCCAATCAGAGCGCGCGAATCAGATGGATACCGGACCGCAAAAATATAATATATATATATATATATATATATATATATATATATATATATATATATATATATATATAAACTTTCTCGGTAAGTCATTATGCACATGTACGTCACATTTCATATCAACCAAGAGAGCACTTAGAGACTGCATATACCTCCACCAGCGGGTTATTAGAGATGTTTAAAAAGAAAACGAGCCATCCCGCTAACCTGGCTAGCTCACGAGACCTACACATGAATGAATAAAATGCTTGATTGTACTCGTACCAAAATTATGCAAAAAATAAGGATAATGAGCGCAATAAAGCATTTCTTCTACACAGAGAATCTTGTGGTCAGATTTTTATTAATTTCCATCCAAACTTTAAGTAAATTCAACCAACGGCTTGGTCCTTGGTCTATGATCAATCTTTCCACAAACTTTCATGAAAAACTGTGCAGTAGTTTGTGAGATATCCTGGCGACAAACAAACAAACAAACAAACAAACAAACAAACAAACAAACAAACAAACAAACAAACAAACAAACAAACAAACAAACAAACAAACAAACAAACAAACAAACAAACAAACAAACAAACAAACAAACAAACAGACAGACAGACAGACAGACAGACCAACAAATAGACAGACAGACAGACAGACAGACAGACAGACAGACAGACAGACAGACAGACAGACAGACAGACAGACAGACAGACAGACAGACAGACAGACAGACAAACTTTATTTAAATTCGGAATCTTAATCAATTTACAAAATTGCTTTTCGTAAGAGCCGATAATAAAAAGAATATAGTATTACTTATTTACATAAATTATATACAAAATATTTACATGATAGTTAATTTCGATTTAATTTGGAACTGAGGTGTTGGTTGAGGTTTGACTTGCCAAACCCCTCTTGAAAGACGACAAAGTAGATGAAAGTTTCAAATCAACTGGCAAATAATTTAGCTCCAGCAAACTTGAAACTTTTCTTCATGTAATCTGTGTTTGGTTTAGCGAGAGATAAATTAACACTATTGTTTCTCAGACAATACTTGCATCAAGGGTTGACCATCCTAATTGATTTCTTATATCACAGACAGACAGACAGACAGACAGACAGACAGACAGACAGACAGACAGACAGACAGACAGACAGACAGACAGACAGACAGACAGACAGACAGACAGACAGACAGACAGACCAACCAACAGACAGACAAACAAACAAACAAACAAACAAACAAACAAACAAACAAACAAACAAACAAACAAACAAACAAACAAACAAACAAACAAACAAACAAACAAACAAACAAACAAACAGACAGACAGACAGACAGACCAACAAACAAACAAACAAACAAACAAACAAACAAACAAACAAACAAACAAACAAACAAACAAACAAACAAACAAACAAACAAACAAACAAACAAACAAACAAACAAACAAACAAACAAACAGACAGGCAGGCAGGCAGGCAGACAGACAGACAGACAGACAGACACCCTACAGACAGACAGACAGACAGACAGACAGACAGACAGACAGACAGACAGACAGACAGACAGACAGACAGACAGACAGACAGACAGACAGACAGACAGACAGACAGACAGACAGACAGACAGACAGACAAACAAACAAACAAACACGGGTGAAAACATAACCTCGCGAAGGTAACAACTTGAAATATCTCAAGAACGAAGCAAGGAAACGGAAAACTGCAAAAAATGTTACTTTGTAATTTTAAGTGTTCTTTCAAATAAGGCAAACTTGATTTTCCTGTCAAAGACATTTTAAAGGGCGCATACTTATTAAGTGCTATTAATAGCAAAGGAGATCGGTGATGTTTAGCTTGTCGGTGTAAGTAGCTTCACACAAAACGAGGAACTGAAGGTTTTTATGTTCACAGTTCGCACCGATCGAGGTTAAAAGAGATGACTCAAAGGGATCCGTCTAGTCTTTTTGTGACTTTTCCAAAATATGTCCTCAACTATGTACCCTAATGGGCAAAATCTTGAGCCGCCCAAAGGAAGACATTTTTGTCAGACAAAACCATTACGAATACAAATACAAATTAAAGTACTTTTTTCAGAATGTCGGGGAAAAACCATGCTTAATCGCGCTAAACGTCGCACAGTAGACGAATTTAATTCGAATTAACTTCGTCGGTAATGCGACGTTGAGTTAAACGTCGAAATTCAGTCGAATTTAATTGGTTTTACTTGGACTCGTGGAGCCTGAAAACGACTTCTTGAAAATATGGCGTCGAATTGTCACAGAGAGAAGAGAAACATTTAATTCGACGCGACGATAATTCGTCGTGTAACTCGAACACGCATTGTCGTCGCATTATCCGTCTGACTCAGGCGAATTTAATTGCTCAGACGAATTAATTCGTGTGTCGAATTTAATCGAGTTATACGTCGCAGTTTCGTCGAATAAAATTCAAAGAATTAATTTCGTCTGAATTAAATTCGTTTATTTTGCGACGTTTTGCGCAGGCCTGTGACTCAGCGAAGCTTGACGACATATTTGGAAAAACAAATTTGATGACATATTTTAGAAAGCCGCGAGTCATCCCTTTTAATCTCGATCTTAGCCTGTGTTGCTGGCTGTATTTTGGGGTTGGGGTGGAGTTTGGAGGGAAATCAGTGGTGAGGGGGATAAGAGGTAAGGGGATAAAGGGTGAGGTCTGCATAAGGGGTGAGACGCGGGCCATCTTGGCCTGCTTGGTTTAACCAATTCATTTCACGAAGTTTATTTACAAACTTCCTATTTTGAATTTGATTGGTTCTTGATTCTCAACCAACCAATAGGAATCATGAAATTCAAAACAACTTGTCCAACGCGAGCAAATGAATTGCAATAAAATTTTAGGAATACTTCTATTGCCACGACAGTAAATGTTGATTTAATTTCGACGAGTATTGCCTAATAGTGGCGTAGAAGTGTAGCTCATAAGTAAAACACTTGATTCTGTATCATATATAATTTTAGAAATGTAATGGGAATTAAAATACTTAATTAGAATGTATTACAAATAACTTAAGGTTACCGTACACCTTCACAGGCGAATTTATTTCGAAAAAATACCTTTTTGGACTACGTTTAATATCGTGCCAAACTTTCATATGAAAAATATGAAAAACGAGTGAATGGTGACGGATAAATGACCATGTGATGTTTTTGATCGGAATATATATATTTAACAAATAGATTACATTTTAGTTCTTTGAAATTTTTCATGGCGATAATGTAATATGGCTTATTTTTGTGGAAACACCACGTAAAATATTTATTTGCCAAGCTTTCGGCCTGTTGACTCAGGCCTTCATCAGAGCAATAACAACAAGCTGTTGGCTCACGTTATTTTATAAACTAATTAACTGATCAATTAAATCACGTAAGAAAACAATGGCGTATCACGTTAATTTTATTAATTAGACTAGAAGTTACTATCGCAAGTGAAGTGCTGCCTCGAATGGGATGAAAACCTTTAGCCTACTTCGCAGGCAACTTTGCGGTCTGTTGCCAACATAACATCTCCCCCTTGCCCACTTCATCCGAGTTTGGTTTCCCACTCCACCCGAGTTTAGTTTGCTCAGTCCACTCGAGTTTGCCTAGCTCACTCCACCGAGTTGACCCAGTCCATCCAAGTTTGTCCACTCCATCCAAATTTGGCCACTCCACCCAAGTTTGCCCAATCAACCAGAATTTGCCCACTCCACCACAGTTTGCCCACTCTACCCAAGTTTGCACACTCCACCGAGTTTGCCCAGTCTACAAAGTTTGCCCACGCCACCCAAGTTCATTCACTCCATTCAACGTGAATATTCTTATGTGATTTAATTTATCAGTTGCTTAGTTATAAATGACGTGAGCCAACAGCTTGTTGTTATTGCTCTGATGAAGGCCTGAGTCAACAGGCCGAAAGCTTAGCAAATAAATATTTTACGTGGTGTTTCCACAAAACTTGCTTATATTACATTATCGCCATGAAAACTTCCAAAGATTACGTTTTGCCATTGTCTGTTCAGTTATAGATACACAGATGACGTCGCAATGTGGTAAGAACAAAAAGGTGGCCAACGAAACGCAGTCGAGTGGATCACTGATGTTCTTACCACGTTGTTGCGTTTTCTGCGCGTCTGTAACTGAACAGACAACAAAAAATGGAATCTATTTGTTTTATACAATACAAAAATTTAAAAGGTTTTTATCGAAAGTCTTCCGGATTTGGGGCATGAAGAAGGAAAAAAGTCAGCTGAGGTCAAAAATGTCGAAAGGTCAAAAATGTTTAAAAAGGACTTTGAGAAAGTCTGTTGGTCCATGTGTCTGTCCTCTATTAGATCATTGGCAACGACCAATGAAAACACGCATAGCAACCCCTTAAGGTATATGCTAACCTTAACAGAAGTGTTTTATTGATATACATGGTAAAACCTTCATTTGTTGATCAAATTATGACAAATGTGGTCATTGTAGTTTTTAATATTTAATCAAATGATGTCAATTTTAAAAATGTCAAAATTTGTATACCAGTTTTATTAAAATGTAATCCTGTACAACAGGCTGGCTTTTGTCAAATTTGTTTTTAAAATAAAAATGTTACCAAAAAACTTACTCCAAAAATTTTTGCCTGTAGGGCGTCTGTCTGTCTGTCAGTCTGTCTGTCTGTCTGTCTGTCTGTCTGTCTGTCTGTCTGTCTGTCTGTCTGTCTGTCTGTCTGTCTGTCTGTCTGTCTGTCTGTCTGTCTGTCTGTCTGTCTGTCTGTCTGTAGGGTGTCTGTAGGGTGTCTGTCTGTCTGTCTGTCTGTCTGTCTGTCTGTCTGTCTGTCTGTCTGTCTGTCTGTCTGTCTGTCTGTCTGTCTGTCTGTCTGTCTGTCTGTCTGTCTGTCTGTCTGTCTGTCTGTCTGTCTGTCTGTCTGTCTGTCTGTGATATAAGAAATCAATTAGGATGGTCAACCCTTGATGAAAGACGACAAAATCACATGTGCATCATGATGTATAAAGTTTTAAATGCTATTGCTCCTGCATATCTTAAAAGATACTTTTCTTATGGTATTGACACCAGCAAGTATTGTCTGAGAAACAATAGTGTTAATTTATCTCTCGCTAAACCAAACACAGATTACATGAAGAAAAGTTTCAAGTTTGCTGGAGCTAAATTATTTGCCAGTTGATTTGAAACTTTCATCTACTTTGTCGTCTTTCAAGAGGGGTTTGGCAAGTCAAACCTCAACCAACACCTCAGTTCCAAATTAAATCGAAATTAACTATCATGTAAATATTTTGTATATAATTTATGTAAATAAGTAATACTATATTCTTTTTATTATCGGCTCTTACGAAAAGCAATTTTGTAAATTGATTAAGATTCCGAATTTAAATAAAGTTTGTCTGTCTGTCTGTCTGTCTGTCTGTCTGTCTGTCTGTCTGTCTGTCTGTCTGTCTGTCTGTCTGTCTGTCTGTCTGTCTGTCTGTCTGTCTGTCTGTCTGTCTGTCTGTCTGTCTGTCTGTCTGTCTGTCTGTCTGTCTGTCTGTCTGTCTGTCTGTCTGTTTCACAAGAAATGCAATAAATGATGTTGGTGGCTGTTCATAAAAAAGTGTTATGCATGTTAGCCCATAATTATCCAATTCGTGCGCCAGTACGTCTGGTATTATCGAAGTCGAAGAGGAGAGCCGGGCTCGCAGGCTATCAGTTATTCAGTTCAGAATGACCCAGTTTTTCAACTCAACAGCCAGAAGGAAAGTTTAGACTGTGATACGCACCTGGTTCTATGTCGACATGTTTATTTAAGTTATGTTTTCGCACCTTCCCTAGCTACGAAGGAACGTAATTCATTTCATGTTCGTTCGTATACAGTTGTTCGTGAAAATATTTGTTTTGACCTTTTGCAACTTGAACACGAGAAGCGCTACTCTGGGTTAAAACTTTTGCGTCTAAAGCAATTGTCGTCGTTTCTGTCTTGACGATATTCTGTCGCCATCACCTGGATCAGTGAATGCCGTGAATCACAAACACCTAATTTCGAATAACGATTTATCAATGTTTCTTGTAAAATCAAAGTAATGTTTGTCTTCCACAAATTAGAGATAGCAAACTTATAAAACTCTAAAGATCTGACGTCAAGATTCAATCTTGGTTGCATTCAAACTGAGGCGTTAGCATGCATGCATCGTTTAACTAAGTTTCGCTACAGGTTTTTAGTCTAAAGTTGAATATTTTGAACTCCTAACCCGACAATCGTGAGATGCGTTACATTGTTTCTGGCTATCTTATCTTGAGTTTTCAGTGACATGTATCGTCGATAGTGTGAAATTTACATCTTCGGATTATGCTTTGAATCGACTTCCGGAAGAATGTGATTGGTTTGACTCGCGACATTTGCATATTAATTAAGTGAGCGTTATCGATTTACCCCTAGGATTGTTGCAGGCTCTCATTTCACAACGCCGTGTTGAGAGAGCCTGCGAGCAGGCTAGAGCGTTTCGAAAACGCTCTCCAGAGTGGAGACATTCGAAGACGTCGTTTTTCTGCATCAAGTGTGGCAATGGATGAACCAGGCGGAAATCTAATTCTGGTAAGAAATATTATTGCCCAGCATACTGCTTTAAACAAAACCATAACACAAAATAATTTTGAAAAAATTTACTAACGTTTCGTTACTACACGTAACATTATCAGAGTGATAAATATACATACATGAAGGTGACTTAAATAGCTTAACTAGATACATAAATAGAAAGTGATAAGGTGACACACAAGGTGACAGAAAAGGTGATGTAAGACAAATGAATTGTCAAACTGGTGAAGAGACACCACAGCGTAAAGAAAAAAAATATCTAAAAGAGTGCTAAGGGAAATGATCTAATGTTAGCGTTAAGAGAGGGTTTAAACTTAGAAATTAACAAGCTTTCTCGAAGAAGAACATCTAATTGGTTAGAACCTGACGATATAATTGAGAAGTCATCGAAAGAAACATCGTGTCCAGTTTTTATCTTGTGTGTCAGAATGCTGGACATTGGTTATTTAAGTCACCTTCATGTATGTATATTTTTTTTCTTTACGCTGTGGTGTCTCTTCACCAGTTTGACAATTCATTTGTCTTACATCACCTTTTCTGTCACCTTGTGTGTCACCTTATCACTTTCTATTTATGTAACTAGTTAAGCTATTTAAGTCACCTTCATGTATGTATATTTATCACTCTGATGATGTTACGTGTAGTAACGAAACGTTAGTAAATTTTTTCAAAATTATTTTGTGTTATGGTTTTGTTTAAAGCAGTATGCTGGGCAATAATATTTCTTACCAGAATTGCATCAAGTGTGGACGGGAAAAACGAAGCTTTTGAAAAACGGTGATGTAGAACTATTCATTCATACCTCTGCAGATCTTTTTAGCGTTTTAATAAACGGCGAAAACGATGGTGTGGACGGAAAACTTTTGATACGTTTTCGATACGAGGTCTCCGCGTTTTCGTTTGAAAACGGATTAGTGTGGACATGACCTTCGAATGTCTCCACTCTGAAGAGCGTTTTCGAAACGCTCCGTTTTCGGTTACCGAAGACGCCGGATTATTTTATTTATTACTCGGGCTACCTATGGTAGAACGAGTCTAGGTGTCGGCTCCGTTTTGTCTGTGTTTCGAAATGGCAATCATTACGTCATCCCGTCAGGCTTTGCGAAACTGATGCGTGCTAAAATGCTAATCTTGATGCTTTCTTTCTTCGCTTTCCTGATGTCCTTGAAGCTGTTCACTGAAATATACTTAATTGTTGATCAGTAATGTCGCTGGCAAGTATTCTGATCTTATATACGCTCACAATTACACACACCGATTGCGGTAGACGGGCCGTAGACCTACACTATAAAGGGCTTGTTTATACGGAGGCGAGCCGGACAAGATCGTGCGTTTGTTACTGTTTAATTTTCATCTTGCGTTTATATGAGAACCGAGGCAGCCCGCCTAGCCGAGATGTCGCTTTGTGCACTGAACTGGGATTTCGGTTATTAGACCGGTCTAGCTCACCTAATTTACAACGGCGTTGTTTACACCAGCAAAAGCTTCATGCATTGATGTACTTCATCCATTCTAAGACCTCCTTCGATTTGTCAAAAATTTTGCATTGTTTCGCATGGCAGGTTTTCTATATGTGCAAGGGCTACGCCAAGGTTTCAGAAATCAGTAGCCCGAGTGAACGCCAAAGCAGGCGTCTTGTTTATTTTTATTTTATTTGCTTTGCCATGCTCAAACAATACGTACAGACATCGACAAAAACAACTGGCAGGGCAACCGCAACAGCTTACGCCAATTACTGCGGTCCCTAAAGATTACAACAAATACAACAACAGTACACCAGATAATTACAAACATTAAGCTAAAAACAACACGATATCGATTTAGTTAGATCACGAGCTTTGTTGCATTTGATGCATATCGATTTCCATGTTCGTGGATCATCTGCTTTAAAACAGTGTTCTAGTGCTAAATTATAGTAATTATATAGTCCTTTTTTAAAGTCTTTTAAAGTTATACATTTCATTGTTAAGTTCCTTGGCAATACGTTCCAGATTCTAGTTGTCCTAATTAAAAATGATTTCTGATACGTAGATGTTTTACATTTTGTTGTCTGAAACTGTAAACAGTTTGGGTTTGCTGATCGTGTAGGTCTATTTGAATTTTGAGGTTCTGGTATAGTATGTCACTGCTTAAGTTAATAATGTTACGATTTGATTTGAAAAGGAACAACATGTCAAGGTATTCGTGCCAGTAACATAAAGGAAGTAGATTTAACGTTAAGAGACGATGGTTATAACTGATGTCACAGAAGAAAGGTAGGTTCATGAAACGAACTTACCGATATTAATTAACGAACTTACCGATATTAATTTCAATGCACTAGAACTGGCCACATTTAGATCTCTAATGCTCAGCTACTACTTTACTGCTCTTGTGAATACCTATAACCCTGACGATCCACGTTCTTTCAAAAGTATATGTCCAAATTGTAATAATTCTCGCAGTCTAACCCGCAGCATTACTTGCTGTTTTTAGTATTTATTTCTATATTGTATGTATGTATGTTGTATATTGTGTAAGTTTTATTAGAATATTTGACTTTAACTTTTATGTTTTTGGGCCCGCAGTAATTGGCTTTCACGCTGTTGCGGTGACCCTGCCATAGGTATACATGTATTTAGTCAAGTCTATGGCGAAGCTTATAAAATAAAAATAAAATAAAATAAATATATTTTGATGCGCGTCTTTGGACGCGTTCCGTGCGCTTGATAAGGTCGACGAAAGGTCTAACCGTATCAAAAAGTCTCCGTTTTCGCAGAGTCGGGCTGGCTTCGTATTAGGGGAGGTGCCATTAGGGAGATGGGCGCCGTCAGGGTTTCTTTCACAATATTTAACAAGGGGGGTCAAGGAGAACCGAAGGCGCGACCAATGCTTGAATTTTAGAGTCTCTGAAATAGCAATTCCTGCATTTTGAGGGGGGTTTGAAAGAGTTTTGAAGGATATAAAATACCAAACAAAATATTCAAATATACTCATTTTATATAGGAATACACCATAACATGCAAGGCATACATCATGAAGACATGTCGTCATACATGGACAAATCAACTCACATTGTGTGTACCATTAATTAGGTGACTACTTCATGTCAGGCTGTCAGTTGCGTGAAGCGTACTAAAATATTATTTAATCGTAATATACTATTAGTTGTACCGTACTGATTAAAACGTAAACTACATATTGCACTACATATCAAATACAATATTATACAATGGGAAAGGGGCGCACAGTAACGGCACCCTAAGGGGGCGCATGCGCCATTGGCGCAAGGGCCAGTCCGACTCTGCGTTTTCGCTGCGTTTTCGTTTGAAAACGGATTAGCGTGGATATGGCCTTACATGTAAAAGCTCACATCTTTAGCAACTAGAGCCACCATTTTTAGGAATTATTGGCATACCAATAAAGATTTTATTGCTTCCTGAGCTTAGGATATATAAATAGACAAACTTAATATGGGACAACAATCGAAATATGGTATCGTAGGTTAATACTGCCGAAACAGAGAACGTAAGTGGTCTCTCTGACGAAGGGCCTTCGCTCGAAACGTTAGACCACTTACGTTCTCTGTTTCGGCAGTATTAACCTACTATACCATATTTCGATTGTTGTTTCAACACTGCCTACGCAGCACACTACTTTTATTACATTACTTTTATTACATTAATATGGGACACATGGGTAATTTCCCCGTAATTTTCTGATCACTTGAATCACATGAATATAATGCGTGCAGGAAAACGGAAGGGAGTGGTGATACATATCTATAGCAGAATGCAAATCTGGTTCACTCTGCTCTTCGCTTGGTGGCGCAAAGTCGTCTCTATTTTGAAGTCAAGTTTTTCCCACCCTCCTCTCCGTTTTTCTGAACGCAATGTTATTCTACTTGTATATTAGTTTATTAGTTGTTTACTGTTAGTTGTGGGCGTTTTTATTACCCCCACCTTTTCTGTGCTAACTGTTAATTAATTACTTTGGTTAATAATTTGTTACGTTAATAATTATGTCATTGATTACAAAATTAATAAACCGGCATGTGCGTTATGCAATACGCACATTGCCATAATTATTCCAAGTGGTGTCTGACTCGTTTATTGCGTAAAGCTCATGCACAGAAAACAGAGCTCATCGTGACAAGATACCCCCCAGATATAGTGTTAATTAAAGGAAGTGATAAATAACTTCAGGAAGAATAATGAGTGATCAGTGAACGATAAAACGCCACACACGGCATGATGTGATATTTTGACCGATTTTAATCGAACAACATCAAACCAGTTTGATAGTCCGATAAAAGTCGGTCAGTAAAAATTGCTCAATAATGACACCGCACACGTAATGATTTTAGTCAAAAGCCCAAAATTTAGTTGCCCGATAAAAATCAGCCGACTACAATCGCCGGCTTTAGTCGGCCGATCTTCATCGGCTGGTCAACCGATAAAAATCGGTGTTTACCATACAAGTGTGCCATTTTCATGGAAAAGCTCGCATTTTTAGCAACAGGCGAGTTTCAGGGTGTTGCGCGCGCATCATTTTTCAATAAAACTAGCAAGCTCCACTCAAACATACTATTTATTTTAAACATACTGTTTAAAATCAACAAAGTATAGGTACAGTTTCGGGATGTTTAACACTGTTATTCTGCTGTTGTTGCCATTGCTTACTTTGTGGGGAGGCCGCCAAGAGCCCACCAGTTCCTCCACGGATTCTAGGGACGCTCTCCGATTGCCCAAATATTTATACGCGATACTCAGTTGGCTAATTATTTTGAATGTTTTGTTGTTTACCACGCAGAGGAAGGCAACGGACTTTTTGTCTGGTCCGCCTTAACGCATTAATCGAGACTGTATCCAAGCACGGACTAAAATGAGTTTGTTAATTCTTTTAGAAGCTTTTATAGTCGGCGTAATGTTGTTTGAGAACGATCAAATAGCCGAAAAAGATGCGGACTGAACTTGTGTCATAGTGAAATACGCAGTGGCGTGGTGGCAGGGGGGGCTGGGAGGGGCAAGGCCCCCCAGCTGGGGTTGCAGAAGGGGCGCCAAAACTAGCAAGGGCGCCAAAACTTAACAAAATAAACCTATTTCTTTGTATGGCTAGGCTTCAATGGTGGGATATAAACATCTGAAATCTGTAATCTTTTGTGTTTTCTATGAAGTTTTATAATCTTCAGAGTTCTGTAAAATCTCACTCCAAAATGCTGGAAATGGCATATCAGAGACTCTAGATTTCAAAATTTTCCGGGGGGGAGGGGGACATGCCCCCGGACCCCCCTAAATGTTTGGTGCTACTTCGCCGCTCGCATTGGCGTCGCCTTTGAGAGAACCCGTTGTTTGTTGTAATATTACATATTGCTACTCGAGTTATTTAAAAACAAAAAATGTGATCATTTATCAAATACAGTAATGTCACTTTTTCAAATTTTTTTTTTTGGGTTGAGGGGCAGGAACGTCGCCGGGGGAGCCGCGGCTCCCCCCTTTAGATATAAAACAACAGATATGTAACTACAAAACTGATGCAATGTGAATTATGTCAGGAAATAAACTGTAAACAGTGTATTCAATCTACTGAGTTTATGCATTTTGAGTATCTATGTGACGTTTGCGTGTTTTGAGTATTTTATATGACGTTTTTTAACCTTTAGAGTCTGTAAAATCTTCCTTCAAAAGCCAGGAAATGGCATTTCAGCGACTCTGGATTTAAAAATTTTCCGGGAGAACACGCCCCTGGACCCCCCTAAAAATTTATTTTGATTTCCCCTTTCAAAATCCTGGCTACGTCCCTAGGGGGGGGGGAGGGGGGTGCGCCAACGCTAATCTGGCCACCCCATCCTGAAACTTGCCACCACGCCAATGGATCCCAAATAACCTGGGATTAAGAGCGTCTGCGAATCAGCGCCAAATTCCGTGTTCTGTAATTTATTCCGATTCATTTGCAATTCAGCAATTCTTACAGCGAGCGTCAACGACTAACGAGTATTCGCTAACCACTTAAGAATCTATATGAAGAAAGAAACTCTAATCGATAAATAGGAAACTCTGAGCTTCGTAGGAAGGTAATAAAACAAAACAAACATCGAGGAGCAAAGGTCGTATTATAAGTGTCGTATTTGTGGTGTATGTCCCACAATGCTTGCGGGGCACGACCACGAGGAGTGGCTGAGACAGACCTGAGCTTAGTTGATACTTGTATCAATAGTAATATAATGTTGATATTGTTTTAAATAAACGGATACTCACGAACATAACAACTGGCGACGAGGATGGGATTGTGAGCGATACAAGAAAGCGACAACGCACCCTGGGAGCGAACAAAGGCTCTGTAGTGAGTATCGAAACATTGAACTAAAAGTATTCAACGGGTAAACAACGAAGGTGATATAAACACTGGTAACCGACACAGAAACGACGATTAAAGTCTGAAGTAATATCGATCGTAATGAACTCGATCGGGAAATTAGAGGCATTCGACGAAACCCGAGAAGATTGGTCTGCATATGTGGAAAGAGTGCAGCAGTACTTCCTGGCGAACGATGTCGAAAATGATAAGAAAGTACCAGTTCTCCTGACTGTAATTGGAGGTAATGCATGAGTCAATTCCATGAGTGACCATCCCCCAGCGAAACCATCAACGAAAACATTTGATGAGATAGTAGAGATTCTTAAAGGCCATTTGTCCTACCCCCGGGCAGTAGGTAAGTGGCGAATTCCCCACCCCCGGGAACACAAAACAGCTGAAGGTACAATAAATTAGGCAGACAATGATTATCATAAAGAATTTCTATTTTTTATTCCAACATCAAGCAACAGAATATAAATTAAATGGCTGTTGGAGCCATCAAAACAATTAACTGTATTATTAACAGTTATAAGCAATAACTTGTGGAAACACCGGTCCACATATATAATTTTATATTACTGAGCTTTCAATCCGGTCGGAACCTTTGAAGTTTATATCCTCGCGCATGTCGCCTCGCGCATCTTGATTCCTCGCCATCCTACGCCATCCTGGCAAGTTCCCCCGGCAGTTTGGACCTTCAAAAGAAGGTTAAAACTGCCGGTGAACTTGCCAAGATGGCGTAAAATATCGCGCCTGTGCATTGAAGAAATGCGGACAAGTTTTCACTCGAGTTGGACTTCTGGTTGTATAATTACTATTCTGTGGATACGTCGACACGAGGAGTCGAGAAAACCATTCACTCCAGGCCACAATACGTCCTTTGCGGATTTCAACAGTGTCAAATTCCCGGGGGTCTTTGAGCCCTAGTACAATGTCCGGCCCCCGTGCACCGCTTGGCAAGCAAATTCCCGACCCCTGGGAACCGTGTACCGAGCAAATTCCCGGGGGTGTCCCGGGGGGGGGGATGGTCACTCATGGAATTGACTCATGCATAAGACTTATAGTTTATGACGTACATTGACATCTCCAGCGAAACCATCAACGAAAACATTTGATGAGATAGTAGAGATTCTTAAAGGCCATTTGTCTCCCAAACCACTGGTAATCGCAGAAAGATTTCGATTCCATAAAAGAGATCAACGCGAAGACGAAAACATAAATTCTTACGTCGCTGAACTTAAGAAACTATCCGAGCATTGTGAATTTGATACAGCCTTGGCCGACACGTTAAGAGATCGACTGGTTTGTGGATTATATAACGAATCCATTCAGAAACGCTTGCTTGTTGAAACTAATCTGAAATTCGACAAGGCCGTGAAGATGGCGGTCGCCATGGAAACCGCTGCTAGAGATGCTGTAGAACTGAGAGGAAAACCTAAGGTGGAAACGGAACTAAACAAACTCAGTCAAGGCCAGAAACAACGTAAATGTTATCGCTGTGGGAAAGATGGGCATGAAGCTCAAGAATGCTATTTTAAAGACCAATACTGCAGGAACTGTGGTAAGAAAGGGCATATTAAACGAGTATGTCGCTCCAAGGCAACTGACTCAACTTCTGCAGTCAAGACAAACACAACCCAGAAAAGAGTAAAAGATCTTCATAATGTTCAACATGAAAGCGAGAGTGATAGTGATGACACCTTGGCATCTCTAGAGCTACACAAGGTTGAAAAAGCCAGCAGTAACATCATCTGGGTTACACCAGAAGTGGATGGAAAACCTCTTCAAATGGAACTTGACACTGGCTCAGCTGTATCTGTGATTCCATACAGCAAATACAGCTCTATGTACAAAACTGCCAAGCTTCATCCAACATCTACTACTCTAAAAACGTACACTGGAGAGAAGATAAAACCTGAAGGGATGATGAAGGTCCAAGTGAAGTATAAAGAAGAGATACATCAGCTAAATTTGTATGTGGTAAACACCCAGGGGCCTGCCCTCCTTGGCCGTGACTGGTTACAGAAGTTTACACTAGACTGGAAAGCTATCAAAGCCCTATCAACCACCTCAAGTTCTCAAGACCAACCGACCAGACTCCAAGAGATCTTGGATAAATATTCTGAAGTTTTCGATGAAGAGATTGGTTGTTAAAGAATATAAAGGCCAAGCTCACCTTGAAAGAAAACAGCCCTCCCAAGTTTTGTAAAGCAAGACAAGTGCCATATGCCCTTCGCCCGAAAGTGGAAGCTGAGCTTACAAAGTTGCAAAATGCCAACATCTTAACCAAAGTTACATGGAGTGAATGGGCAACACAAGTAGTTCCAGTAATAAAGAAGAATGGCAATGTCCGATTATGTGGGGATTTTAAACAAACTATCAATCCAGTTATGCAAGTCCAACAATATCCTCTCCCAAGAATCGATGATATTTTTGCTTCCCTCGGGGGTGGAGAAAAGTTCAGCAAGCTCGACCTGCGCCAAGCTTATTTGCAAATGGAAATGGAAGAAGAGTCAAAGAAGTTACTGACCATCAACACTCACAAGGGATTATTCCAGTACAGCAGACTTGTATTTGGTGTGGCATCAGCCCCAGCGATTTGACAACAAGCAATGGATCAGGTATTGGAAGGAATTCCACACGTCCAGTGTATTCTTGATGATATGATCATTTCTGGTAAGACTGACGAAGATCATCTCAACAATCTGGAAGAAGTTCTCAGCCGACTACACAAGCATGGACTGAGAGCTAACAGCAGCAAGTGTGAATTCTTCAAAGAGAAGATTGAATTCTGTGGTCACGAGATCAGTAAAGATGGCCTGCACAAGTCACAGAAGAAAGTAGACGCTGTTGTAAATGCCCCACGCCCTGAGAATGTTTCACAAGTCCGCTCTTTCATTGGTCTTATCAACTACTACCAACATTTCCTTCCAAACTTATCCACCCTACTTCAGCCTTTAAACAAACTGTTAGAAAAAGGCAGTTCATGGAAGTGGACCCCAGAGTGTGAAAAGGCATTTGTTCAAGCCAAGAAATTAATCACATCAGATGAAGTCCTTGCGCACTATGACCCTCAACGACCTATCAAACTTGAATGTGATGCCTCACCATATGGGTTAGGAGCGGTCTTAACCCAAGTCATGGAAGATAACACAGAAAGGCCTATTGCATATGCTTCAAGGTCTCTTACAGAAACAGAAAAACACTATTCACAGATAGACAAAGAAGCGTTAGCCTTGGTTTGGGGGGTAAAGAAATTCCATACCTATGTATTTGCGAGAAGATTTACTTTACGAACTGACCATAAACCGCTAACAGCTATATTTAGTCCTACAAAGGCCATACCAGCAACAACGGCAGCCCGGCTTCAAAGATATGCATTGTATCTCTCGGGATTTGACTATGATATTGAATATCGCAGTTCATCAAAACATTGCAACGCGGATGGATTATCCCGATTGCCAATGGAACTAACCGAAGAGCCAGAACAAGCTGCAGACCCGGTGCATGCATTTTATGCATCACAGTTGAACCGTCTGCCTGTCACCAGCCAGAAAGTAAGAATGGAAACTCAAAGAGACCCCACACTAGTAAAAGTTTATGAATCCACTATGAAGGGATGGAACAAACAACAAGAGCTTACCTTGACACCCTATTACTCTAGAAGAAATGAACTAACTGTCCATCAAGGTTGTATCATGTGGGGGAGCAGAGTTATTGTGCCGGCCAAACTGAGAAGCCGAGTCCTGGAGGTATTACACGAAGGTCATATTGGTGTAGTCAAGATGAAAGCTCTTGCCAGAAGCTACATTTGGTGGGCTGGAATCGATCAAGACATTGAAGACCTAGCCAAAGGATGTCGTGGTTGTCAGCATGTTCAACAGGTTCCAAAGTGTTCTCCACTTCATCCGTGGGAGTGGCCATCTACACCGTGGCAACGTATTCATGTCGACTATGCTGGCCCTTTCCTCGGAAAGAAGTTCTTAGTGGTGGTGGATGCTTGTTCCAAATGGCCTGAAGTGATTATGATGCACTCGACAACAGCAACCAAAACTATTGAAGCACTTCGCACAGTATTTGCAAGGAATGGATTACCTGAACAGTTGGTAAGTGACAATGGTCCTCAGTTCACTGCCGAAGAATTTCAACTGTTTCTAAAGAAAAATGGAGTGAGACACACCACATCTGCTCCATACCATCCTGCAACCAATGGTTTGGCAGAAAGATTTGTCCAAACATTGAAGAAATCACTGACATCTATGAAAGAAGATTCAGAAACGACTCAGACCAAACTGTCCAAATTCTTGATGAAGTACAGAAACACTCCACATAGCACAACGGGTGAAACTCCTGCGACAGTCTTCATGGGACGAAATTTACGCTCGCGCTTGGACTTGATAAAACCTGACATTCGAAAGCATGTTGTTGGGAAGCAAGAGAATCAAGCGAAAGCAAAATCACACGGCACCAGCTGGCAAACTACGTGAACTATACGTTGGTCAAGAAGTGAACGCAAGAAATTACAGTGGGAAGGAGAAGTGGATACGAGGAATCGTCAAAGCCCGGACAGGACCAGTATCATACAGAGTCGAAATTGCACCGAATGTCATCTGGCGGAGACACATTGATCAGTTACTTAGTTCAAGCACAAACACTCTGGATTCCAAATCAGTAGAACATCTACCAACGCCCATCAGTGAGTGTGACTCAGAAGACGAGAACACACATGCCCAACAAGAACAAGGAACCGACATAGAAGAGGTACAACCAAGGCAGTCCTCACAAGACCAAGATACTCCAGAACGAGAACTATCACCTGAAGGACGTTATCCAGTTCGAGTACGACAAGAACCACAAAGACTAGGACACGATTAAAACAAAGCAGAGAACGCTTAGCTGTTAACAAGATGTACTCTTTCGGAGTATTCAAAGACATTTGATGTTATGTTGTTTACAATTGCATGTTATACAATTTACTTTATAGAAGGGGAGGAATATGGTGTATGTCCCACAATGCTTGCGGGGCACGACCACGAGGAGTCGCTGAGACAGACCTGAGCTTAGTTGATACTTGTATCAATAGTAATATAATGTTGATATTGTTTTAAATAAACGGATACTCACGAACATAACAGTATTTCCAGTGGCCCCCCCCCCCCCCCTAGGGACGTAGCCAGGATTTTGAAAGGGGAAATCAAAACAATCAATTTTTAGGGGGGTCTGGGGGCATGCTCCCCGGAAAATTTTTAAATCCAGAGTCGCTGAAATGCCATTTCCTGGCTTTTGAAGGAAGATTTTACAGACTCTAAAGGTTAAAAAACGGCATATAAAATACTCAAAACACGCAAACGTCACATAGATACTCAAAATGCATAAACTCAGTAGATTGAACAGACTGTTTACAGTTTATTTCCTGACATAATTCACATTGCATCAGTTTTGTAGTTACATATCTGTTGTTTTATATCTAAAGGGGGGGAGCCGCGGCTCCCCCGGCGACGTTCCTGCCCCTCAACCCCCAAAAAAATATTTGAAAAAATGACATTACTGTATTTGATAAATGATCACATTTTTTGTTTTTAAATAACTGAAGTAGCAATATGTAATATTACAACAAACAACGGGTTCTCTCAAAGGCGACGCCAATGCGAGCGGCGAAGTAGCACCAAACATCTAGGGGGTCCGGGGGCATGTCCCCCTCCCCCCCGGAAAATTTTGAAATCTAGAGTCTCTGATATGCCATTTCCAGCATTTTGGAGTGAGATTTTACAGAACTCTGAAGATTATAAAACTTCATAGAGAACACAAAAGATTACAGATTTCAGATGTTTATATCCCACCATTGAAGCCTAGCCATACAAAGAAATAGGTTTATTTTGTTAAGTTTTGGCGCCCTTGCTAGTTTTGGCGCCCCTTCTGCAACCCCAGCTGGGGGGCCTTGCCCCCCCCCCCCCCCGGCCCCCCCTGCCACCACGTCACTGCTCTAGAGTTGGACCAATTCCCATGGCTTAAGCAGTACATAGAACTTCAAAACAAAGATGAGAACTGCTGCTAAGAACCAATATGAACTTTTTTAAGCTCCTTAATAATAGCTGCTTTGGCAAAACGATGGAGAACATACGTAAACGGATTGACGTCTGTTTAGTCACGGATAAAAACAAACTGGCTAAGCTAATCTCCAAACCCACATTTGTATCGTCCAAGTAGCGAGGATCTGCACGAGGGTGCACAAAACCAAAGAGACGCTCACTCTTAACAGACCCTAGGGAGCACGGGTGGCGTGTGCTGTTAGCGCATTACCAGAAATTTGGGTCATTTGTGCCGCTGCTCTCGGTAAGCGGCTATGTTCGCCTAATAACATAATTATGTATTCTAGAATGTCTAATGAGTGTGATTCTACTGTATTCTAGTGTTTCTCATTATTCAGGTCATTGAGTTCTTTAGAATTCGCCTAAATCGTGCACGATAAGGACTGTGAAATCAAGCAAGTTCAAACGCTTTTGGAAGTACTATGCTAACGACAAATGAGGACTTTTATGTGCTCTCGAAGTAGACTGACTCATGCCGGATCCAACGTGAATCGGGCACTTCCCATCGCCCGTAACGTTGTTGGTCAATTTGGTCAATTTCTAGAGCCTGTTTGCAAAGATTATTATGGCTAACACTATGGATAGTGGCGCTTTCAGTGCAAAAATAAGACGAGCTAGGGAAGTACTTTGTCGTCGAAGTAAGAAAACGCTTTTTAGTTATAACTGTTCCTTAGTCCATGCTGAAGTCAAATGGAGTCGGGCAAAGAAGAAATATGTCACCGTTTAAGCAAAATTTCAATTATTATGTGCTCTCCTTATTATTTACTGTTGAGAATCTCCATTATTATGGTCCTTAATACGCACGTGCGCCACCATCTTGTCCCAAATTTCTGGTAATGGCGCTGCCTCTCACCAAAAAGTTAAGCTAGTTAGACGGGGTTAGTACTTGGATGGGTGACCGCTTGGGAATGACCCCGTTGTCGGGCTTAGACTCATGTGAGTAGAGTTGTAGTTGATCTCTCCTGTGCTTCAAGGGTTTTTCACCGGGTTCTCCGGTTTTCCTCCCTCCGTAAAATCAACACCTAACATCTTGGCTGTGATCCGTGGTCTGAACTGTGTCGTTGGCGGCTGCTTGGAGCGCCTTTGATATACCTCGACACGACCACGTTGATCTGCGTCCTTCGCAATTCAGCCACTGGCTGCGAGTAAGGATGATTAGACACCCAGTCCTTGTCATACGTTGGTATGATCATCCTTGATCTCAGCAAGACTCTTATGTATGACTTTCACTATAAATACATTAGTAGAAACTATGGCTGTAAGGCTAAGGGCCTCGCCAAACGCTTTCAACATTTCATTCAACATCGTTCAACATTGTTGAATTCAACATGTTGAAAGCGTTTGGCCACCCCTGTTGAATGATGTTGAACGTTGTTGAATGGTTTGAACGAAATTTGAACATGTTCAAATTTTCGTTCAACACGTGTTCAACATTTCTATTGTTCTCAAAATGTTGAAAGGTGCTGAACGCATTTGGCCACATTTCATTCAACTTTGTTGAACAGAGACATGCGCCATGCGGGATATTGTCGATTCCAGCTTTTGTGGTAGCCCGCGTTCAATTAATTGTCATTCATGAATGTTGAATGATGTTGAATTCATTTGCCCACTCGTGCTTTCAACATTATTCAACATCGTTCAACAATGTTGAATGATGTTGAATGCGATGTTGAAAGCATTTGGTCAGGCCTTAAGCTGATGTTCACAGATACAGATACCTTGACGTATCAGATCGGGACAGAAGACGCTCACAGAGACTTCCTCGGTGACAGGGAGATGTTTGACAACTCTGACTGTCCAGAGAGCTCACCATTTTACTTCAGAGAAAACAAAAAGGTGATCGGCAAGATGAAGGACGAAGCTGCAGGCATACCTATAACTGAGTTCATCGGCCTGCGATCCAAGATGTACAGCTACATCAAAGACAACAGTCAAGGTGGTAAAACGGCTAAAGGCATTAAAAAGCCCTTAATCAAAAAGCAGGTAAAGCATGAAAACCATAAGGATACATTACTCAATAGCGAGCAGATGCTACACTCTATGAAAACAATTAGAAGCGTCAACCATCAATTAGGCAGTTATGAGATCAACGAAGTCTTACTAAGTTGCTTCGCGCGACGACAAGCGTTACATACTCAGTGACGGGATAAGCAGTCTAGCATACGGACATTACAGAATATCGGAGTGGTCTCACCATAAGCAGAACGGATGATAGGGCCCATCATCCGATTCAACCAACCAGACCATAGGATACATCACCAAACACTCTCTAGTCTGTAACAATTTTCAGAGTCGACCAGATAGTAGGCTTACATCTTTCTCTTTTTTTGTGGGAAAATCTTTGGTGAAAATCTTTTGTGAAAATATTTTGTGAAAATCTTTTGTGAAAATCTTTTGGGAAAATTTTTTGGTAATCTTTGCTGGATCCGACAAACTGCGCTAGTACCCTAACTCCTATACTTTTAGAGAAAAAAAATTGATAATTTTTGTTGTAAGCGGCAAACTGCGCTAGTACCCCAAACTCTTATACTACTCACAGTACTATACTGTACTGTACTGTACTGTACTAGATAAGCGGTTGTAGTGATGAGGAAGTAATTGATACTCATTTAACAGACAGATATATTTTTATTCAAAGAAAGACAAGATTCACTCTTTCCATTGTATTACCACAGTTCACAAGCTCATAAGTGAAGATAAAATATAATTACTGTATCCATACAACATTAAAAATGAGTTTCACAGTTGCCTATTGCATGCATTGTTGCATTGTGATGTCAGACGAGAAATTGAAAAACTGCTTGTTTGTCACTGCAAATATATTTGATTCGAATAGCCAGCAAACCAAGTCACACATATCTCAGTTGTTTAATACAAATAACAAAATGAGTCTTCTAGATACGATGGTAGTCGAGCATGAAAGTATTACTCCTTCCTGGTCAGGGATAGTCTCCTTCGCAGACGTTCTTATGGCTCGCTATAAACACTCCCCAAACTAACGTCTGCTGAAAGGAGCCATACATTCCATTCCCTTTATGTACACGGACCAATGAAATTACACCATTGTCGTGCTAAATAAAGCAGTCTTGGGATAATGTTGTTATGTGTATTTAACTTGTTTGGTCGAAAGCTAATATTTTGAAAAGTTTAGCCTAGAACTTCACGAAATTTACGAAGTGTATTGTTTTGACTATGCTCTTGTTTCCTATGCAAACAAATAAGCGTGAAAGTCAGTGCAGAGCGTAAGAGAAATTTAAGATTGTATTAAAACAAAAGCTAAGGTGTTTAGTGTTTGAAGCGACTGCCCAAATTAGTTTACTTGAAAGCTAATATTTCGCTTACTATAGCTCAGAGCTTTACGAAGAATATTGTTTGGACTATATGTTCTTGCTTCCTATGCAAACAAATAAGCGTGAAAGTCAACGCAGAGCGTAACAGCGTAAGAGAAATTTAGGATTGTAAACAAAAGCTAAAAGCTAATAAGGTGTTTTAATAGGTTTTCATTAATCTTAATAGTGCCTATAAAACAAGGGCGCAACCATAGTTTTCTTTCAGGTTTTAATTGTACTCGTGTTAGAGCAACAGAGTGTTGACTTGGTATTGTCTTGGTTCGAAGTATTATACAATCTCAGTATTCAATGGCGACGATTGCACTCTACCCAATTAAACATAACACAGTAACACACCAGACCTCAAAATGGCGATCAGTATCCCCAGGAGTCACAACATTTGCATAAAACGTAAGGAGAAAACAAGATCATGACAAACTCTTTTGCAAATTTTACAAATTTGGAACTTCATAACTTCAAAGTTCAGTGTAAAAACGGCAAAACTCAAAAGCCCCAAAAAGCGTAAAAGTAACTTTTGACCTCCAAAATTTCCATCGCAGCCAAAAAGGGGGTCGATCCCCCCTCCGACCCCCTCTTGTTGCGCGCCTGCTATAAAACAAAAATTAAGTTTGTCTCATTTTAGAGAACACTTAAAATGGTAGAGTAACATATTTTGCAGTTTTTCGTTCCCTTGCTTTGTTCTTGAGATATTTTAGTTTGTTTGATATGCAAATTAAACATTTTGACGTCATAACGTGAAATATCTCTGCTATTATAAAATATACTAATCACTTAAAAATCTACATGTTTAGTGTTGTGAGAGAAACACATCCACATGCTTCATTCAAACTAATTTGGTTTGATAATAGAAAAGATATCTAACCTTCTCCGATAACTCATTATGCACCTACGACGTCTAAATGTTTAATTTGCATATCAAACAAACTAAAATATCTCAAAAACGAAGCAAGGAAACGAAAAACTGCGAAAGACGTTACTCTACCATTTTAAGTGTTCTTTCAAGTAAGACAAACTTAATTTCGTTTCATTAGGCACTTTAAATGTGTTTAAAAAAGCTGTTATTATGGACGAGAAAAGTGGTGGAATAATTACGGATTCAGGCGGTTACACGATATGTACATGTGTTGGATAACTTTTGATATCATCTTCACTAAAGCCGAGTGATTTCCCCTGATGACGGCACGTACCGGATTGCCATGGTCTCGTGTAACCAGAGGACCTAACCAGTATGATCATGTGGGGGCCTAACCCTATCCCGTACGAAATGTAATCCGATACGCAAGCAATCTGGTATTGTGTAACTGGGGCAAGACATTAAATTTGAAAAGGCGGAAGTAAAATGGAAAATATTTATACCCTAATGAAACACGTAAACGTATCCGCAGAAAAGCTAATTCTGAAGATAGATTTTGCAATGTCAAATTGGCTTGAAGCACTGCAGCGAACCCAATAGTAATATTTCAAAGAAATTCTCACACTAACCTGAACCATTCTTGTTATGATGATATTGTCCTTCAGGCCTTCACGTCAATTTACGAATGCTTCCTGAATAGTTTGGTAACACCAAAAGACGAAGAAAATAATGTATTAAGACGATGATTAAGATAATTTAAAACTTTCCAAGAATTTTTCCAATTACTACAGAATGATTAACAATTAAACGACGAGCCCGAGTTGCTACGAGCTGATATAGTGAACGAGGCGAAGCCAAGTTGACTATCTGGAAACCAGGCTAAAATTCAAACATGCAGCCTCGTGATTTTTGTTTCGTTCCCCTAAGGAACGAAACTGTTACTGCATGTGTTAGCTTTCCATTGACATCACAAAAGAAACTGTCATCAGTTGGAAATAGTTCAATCGCAGTGCAGTGTTGTTGGCAGCATTATCCAATGAAATCAAAATTCCGCATAAAAAAATTAGTTGGAGGCGTGGTTAAAAGCTAAGACGAAGTGAAAATGATATTGTTGATCTAGCATAACCTGCTGAACGACTTAAACAATGGCATTTGAAGTGAACCGTATTACCACACAGAATAGGAGATAATATGAACAAGCGAATGCCGAGTGCTGTAGGAACTTTACCCTCCTTGAACTCTTCGAAATTGCATTCTAACTGCTCGTTATGTATAGCAACTGCTAAAAAAGTAAACGATTGAGATCGATTGGGCGAATAGCATTCCGAAAGGTCGGTCAAGTAATAAGTTTTAGGCTTAAGTTAGAGGTATTCTATAACCGACCTATCAAGAGAACAACAGAAGAATGGGGGTTACAAAGACGACAGACACTGTGAGATAACTGTGAGACAACTGGTAGATGACCTTACAGATAACTGATAGATGAAACACAGGTACATGTATAGATGAGTGAGGAAGTGGGTGAACAACCTAAGATAATATCTGTAAGTAAAACAAAGGACCTTAAGAGAGTAGCGGCTAGTTACAGACTGCATGTATGGCACAGGTAAGCAAACAAGCTAAAGAGAGAAAAATGCGGGAGAAAATTGAGAGCGAAAGCACTGTTAGAGACACTAACGAGGACAGTTATTTAACGCTAGGCAACGTAGCTACGACAGCAGGAATAGCATTCGGAATCATCGGAGCGTATCATGCTTATGACAAATAAGGTTGAAGGAGAAAACTAAACGCTGAGGTGCCTAGTGTTGATACACCTAAGCATGTTAGAACTGAACCGCCAAAAAAGCGTGTCATTTTAGATTCATTAGATGATTGAAACGAAATCTGTCTTAATATATTCATCATCATCATCATCATCATCATCATCATCATCATCATCATCATCATCATCATCATCATCATCATCATCATCATCCCCCCCTCAGGGGGGGTCGGGTCGTCTCGACACCTCTTTCCACTCTATTCTGTCATCGACTGTCCAGATCCACCTATCTCCCGTCATCCCGAACACAATCCATCCATCGCTTTCTCGGTCGTCCTCCCTTCCTTGTTCCTGGTTCCCTGCGCTCCGCTGCCCATCTAACAAACTCCATCTCTCCCATTCTCTTCACGTGTCCGTACCATCTCAGCCTGCTTTCTCGTATCTTCTCTCTTAGTTCCACCTCCTTCAATTCCTGCCATATGTCTTCATTTCTCATTCTCTCTCGTCTTGTTATTCCTCTAATGGCTCGTAGTCATCTCATCTCCGCTACTTCCAGTTTCTTCACATGTTCTTCCTTCACTTCCCAAGTCTCTGCTCCATATAGAATCACCGGTCTTACCATCGTTTTGTACACCTGCGTCTTCGGTCTCATCGGCATCAGTTTGTCGTATATTATTCCGCTTACATTCCTCCATGTGTTCCCTGTTCCCTGCAGTCTTGCCTGTACCTCTCTATTCAGATCTCCACTCTCATGTAGCCAACTTTCTAGGTGTCTGAAGGCTGTTGTTTGCTTCAGTTGCTGTCCGTTCCACTGTAATCTGCAGTCGTGGTACTGGCTGACCTCTTGAGACTTCTAGTACTTCCGTTTTTGCCTTGCTCATCCGCATACCATGTACTGCCAGTTGGTTGTGCCACTTCTCTACTGCTTGTTGTAATTCCTCTGCTATGCTGGTTCCCAGTACGATGTCGTCAGCATAAATGACCTTCTGTCCTCGCTCATTTATCTTAATATATTATGACAACGAAAAAAGAAATTATGAATGAAGCATTTGACGCATTGCTTGTAACAGGAGGAGCTATCTTAGTTTCCATGGCTAGTAAAAAATTACTGAAAGAACCGCTAGGTACTCCAAAGAGTATTCGCGGCTATGTTAAATTGGCTACAGCAGTCACTGGTAGTACTTTACTGGTTAAATGCGCACAAGACAAGAAATGGTCACCAGAAGACCCATTCAAATCCTAACATGGTTAAATATATAAAATGGCAAGTTTCGCTGCAGGTGCTATTCAACACTGCTTATAATTCTTCTACACTGCTTATTATTCTTGTAAACCATTACCGTAATTATTCGAATAAGCGCCCGGGGCGCTTATTTAATTTTAGGAGGTCGACGGGGGGCGCTTATTCGGGAGGGGCGCTTATTTAATGTTTTAGTAAACACCGCAATCTGATTCCATAAAAACGCAGAACTTTAATAACAATCTTAACAAGAATAACAAGGATTTAAAAAAAACTGAAACCCTAGTTCTCTGCTCTAGTATAGATAGCATACAAGTTATGTTTTTAATGTAGCTTATTGTTCTCAATCAATCAATGACAAGTTCTAATATGCGCAATGCATATATTTGTGACAAATAAACAGTTTCTAGAAATACATTCTATTTTATACCGATGTTTATGCGTCTCTTATCGGTTGGGTAATCATTTACATTACAGTAGTTCCCTATCGAGAGGTAGGGGGGGGGGCGCTTATTTCAAAAAATGTAGGGCGGGCGGGGGAGGGCGCTTATTGGAAGGAGAATATCTGTATTGTTTTAACATGGCAAATGAAATGAAATGAAATGAAACCACTTTTGTGGCGATTTCGTTCGCAGGAGCCGGTTTTTTGTTTAGTAAATTGAGCCATAGTGGTTACGAAGCAGAAATGAAGAAACATAATTTGGCCCTTGAAGAGTTAGTAAGAGCGAAAGCGAAAAAGGCTTGGTACAAAAATGAAGTGGCTAAAAAAGACCGTATCCAGCAGCTTAGGCAACAATTGTGCGATGCAAACGCTGATATCAATCAAACTAACAAAGCATTGGATGAATTGAGGCAAATCTAAAAGATAGAATACAGTGGCAGGACTTTCACACGTGAACCACAATTAAATGACTACTATAGTCCATCTCCAGAGATGAAAGAATACCAGTATGTTACAATCGGAATACTCGGGCTTGCTTCAGGATACTTAATCCACAAACTAGTATATAGATGCGTTTCGATTGGAAAAATAACATCTATAGTAACTACATAGCCAACTTTAGTAACTTTCATATAGTAAATTTCAGGCCAACGTGACTTAACCCTGGTAATATTTGGATTTCAACCGTGGCCGACGCTGTCCTAGAAGCTTTTAACTACATAAATACGTTTTGTGGAAACACCACGTAAAATATTTCTTTGCTAAAATATTACGCAAAATATTACGTAAAATATTTCTTTGCTAAAATATTATTTCTTTGCTAAAATATTACGTGGTGTTTCCACTAAACTTATTTATATTACATTATCGCCATGAAAATTTTCAAAGAATTAACATATAAAGCTATGATCAGAAAGTTCAAATTTGGTGATAATCAAATCAGCGTTATCAAAGGTGGTGAAAATATCTGGTTTTGTGGAAAGTCCATAGCAATCACTGATCTCAATAAAAGTAGATGGCTAAAAGTGAGGCTGGATTTTGCGTGCCAGTTGTATGATGACGTGACCACTACCTAAGATGGCTGCCATTGAAGTTCATAGCTTTCGTAAATTGAAAACAGACAAAAAGAGTTATTTTAAGACTAGAAATACATGAATGTAACAACCCCTCGCCCGCTTTCATTAAATGCTTTTTTGAAACCCCCACCCACCCACCCACCCACCCACCCAGCCTGATTAAAATAAGCACACCTGATATACAGCCAATATAAAAACAAACAGATATAAAAACAAATGATAATCCTCAAGATAATTCTATAATTTATGAATAAGATGACTAAATTGATTTAACATCTCAAAGCAAAACTTAGATTTCATTATTAAATTCTGGTTGTGGAAAATATATTTTTAGGAGGTTTCAAATGGGAATATTTTTAACAAGCTTTAAATGGCTTCCCTATGCATACATGTTTTGCAAAGGCAGAATTAAATGTCAACAGCTCAAAAATTACATTTATAATAGAGTCCGGGATAAAAACAATTCGGTAGAATCGGATTCTAGAAAGATGTATTAAACAGACAACGTTTCAGTCGAAAATTTGGAAATACAGCCAAAAAAATCGTAGTGTTTTAAGTTAGCTTTAGTTAAGCTGATTTATGGTTTGGACGAGCAAAGGGAAAGCTCGGAAACGTGAAGCAGTATATTGTTTAGGTTAAGCGAAAACTTGTAAGAATCCTACCGTTAGCTTTAAAATGCATGATGACATTTGACCACGGAGTCACTAATTCAGATCGAGTTTTTGTTTGCCATACGGCATTTGGTTTCTTCAAGTTCTCTGGTTTCTCTTCAAGATATATCAAACGGGTTGTTTGTATCCTTCTTTTCTTCGTGCTCCATTTCGTTTCGTTTAAATAAACGAAAGCAAAATACTATTTTATTTGCTTGAGCTTTAATATAGTTTTCTTCGTCGCTAGTCACCAATGCCCAACAATTCTTACCGCGTGACACCGTACGAAACATATATATATAAATATATATATATAAACTATTTCCCAGATTTCGTCTCCCTCGCTTTTTCTACACGCGTGTAAAATGGACTCCACGCGTGTCGAGATTAGCACCCTCACCGGGCTCCAGGCCTTCGGCCCTCCGTTCGGCTCGGGGAAAATTTAAACGAATGTATAAGGACACAAGAAGTACTTAATGAGGTTTAAGACGCTTATTTCTTGCATTTGTTTCTATTACTGAGCTGTAAAACCTTTAAATTTCGTTGTTTTTCCTCAGTGTCGACAACGAAGAAACTTCACGATAATATAAACTGAAAAACAGACGATAAAATCTACGAAGAATTAAATTCCAAGTCTTAAATTGTACCTTTTATAGTAATCTTATTAATGCCTTAACAATATCTCGTGTTGAGTACTTGCCATCTTTTGACTGTATTTGTTGTTAAACAGTGAAAACTAAACGAACCGGCATCTGTTGTTTGCTTTACGGCTTTTCCGACTCCCCCGGCACAGAGCACTTAATATTCCTTCCCCCCGGATAATCTGACCATGCTGACGTCAAGATTGCTTATGCTAGTCAACTTTGGGATTGGGAACAAGTTCTAAGGCCGCAATGCGTCATATGTTCCACTACGTAACATGGCGGCGACTGGCACGAAATGTTTGACTGCTGGCCATAGGGAATGGCCTATCCAGTTTTTAGTATAATTTCATAGTGGAAAAGAGGCTTTCCAGCCTTCTGATTGGTCCGCTCAGTGGTGAATCTGAGGTGATAGTCACCGCCTAGCGCGGTGACTATTACATCACAACAAATTGTTCTTCAAAAGTAGTTTTGAACTACTTTTGAATTAAGTGCAAAAAAGCCATAACATAGGATCCAAAACACCAGAATAAAAGTCTTTTTAGCATATACTTGAATGTATGTACAAGTTCAATTCCAAAGTAGGATGTTGTTTACTCTTTTTTTGAAATTATTTACTGACAAATCTGTGGCTTGCTAAATCACAGAATCACCACTGTTAAAATGAAAGCAGTTGTTTAAAAGTTTTTGTTTCAACGTTATTGGTTTTTTATCAACCTCTGAAATTATACTAAACCAATTAGTCACCTCAGTCTCGGTGACTATCGGTGTATTTACCTCGCCGCTCGCGGCTCGGTAAATATTCACCGATAGTCACCTCGACTTCGGTGACTAATTGTTAAATATAGAGATCAGTGGTAAGTGCTATTAGAAAGCATGTTTACGAAGAAGACAGAACCGAATTATACAAAATAAAAGGGAGTGCTCAGAGCGCCTCCCTTGTAAATGTCCAACCAAAATCAGATATTTCTGAACCAGGCCTTTATGCCGAGAGTTTAAAACATGGATCTTCACCGAAGTGTTACCGTCAATTCAGAAAAATGGAAATTTCGTTATAAAGAAACAACTAATCGGTAATGATCAAATGTTACTGCTTAACAAAACCGATTTGCATTACAAGGTTGTGGATTACATCAGACGATTTCATAAGCAAATAGTACTGACAACCTCGGTGAATTGCAGGATACTGCGTGGAAGAGAACAGACGCTTACAGAAAGGCTTACGTGGGAGGACAGTCTGATTTAACCATACTGAACCCCAGCAAAGAACACTCAGGATTTGCTATTGAATTGAAATCACCTAACGGTCTTGGTGCATGAAATGTCATGATATTGGACATTGTTGGATCAAGTTTGATTCCGTTCAAACTTTCCATCCAACATCGTCCAACATTTGACGCAAAACGAGTTCATCGACATCGTTTCCATGGAGATTTGAGTTATTTGACGAGGTAAAAACATTCAAGATGGCGGAATGCGGGAGTGACGAAAGTTTGTTCGAGAGTTTGACACAGGAACGTGAGGAACCCCTCGCTAAAATCCTCTGAATAATAAGAATAAAAATGTCGAGAATTCCGAGAAAGATGAGATAGCAAAAGCTACTTCAAGAAAAAATGAAGACTGGTCTATCAAAGGCAATTAAGTCAAGGAAGTGGACTGACGCGAAAATAGACGAGCTTCTTGAAATGCTTGAGGAGCGGGTTTGCTTATGGGATGTGTATTGTTAATTATTAATTAATAGCACTTGTGTTGGATGCTGTTGCATCCGTTTGAACATGTTGGCCAACATTGTCCAACAATGGTCCAAAATTGTTGGACAAACAATGTTGGACAATGTTGGATCCGTTTAAACAGGTCTTAAGTACTTACACATGCAGGCTGGAAATAATTGGCTATAAAACGCTGACTATAAAACGTGTCGTACGATTACGATATCGTGTGCAGAGCAATTGACGCATATACGTTGACTTCTAGAGTTAAACGCGACCGTTGCCAAAACAAGTTCAAAACGGATGAAACGCTAGCCATAAAAAATGGTTCCATCGGACTGCTAAAAAAATAAACTTTGTTCGATATAGTTACTAGTTGGCGCGCCTGAAGCCTGAAAAACATTATCTACAGTAATAGTATATGGGGAATACAGACGATGAACGACGATATTGCCCGTTCTATAGCAAAATACATGAAGACGGCCAGATGGAATTGTTCGATATGCGATCGCCAATATCCGATAAACATATCACGGTTACACAAACAAACCAACAAGCACGCCCGTAAAGTTACTCTGTATAGCAAAGAGGAGGAGATACAGACATTATTCAACCAAGGATTGAACATGGATGACATAGAACAGGTGCTCTTGACTGGTGAGAAACCAGAGATGGCAACCAAAAAGCATGACATTATACACTTGTTGACTGGCGCCGAGCGAAACATCGAGTTTTACGGACCCGAAGGCTTCAATGTCACCCGAGGGCTTTAGCCCGAGGGTGACATTGAAGCCTGAGGGACCGTAATACTCGATGTTTCTCGAGGCAAAAGTCAACAAGCGTTTTGTTATATACCAAAGACTTTTAAAATACAAAATACAAAACTGCCTTGAAACTTGCAAACGGCGAAAAGATTTACCAAGACACTTTGACTTTGTCTTCGTAATTTCAATTCAAGTCATTCAACTAAATAAATACACCAGACTCAACACTAAGAACAGCTTTAAATTTCTCCAAGTGTTTTTCAGACCTTTGAAGATATGTATAGAAATTCTTTCTTTCTGAAAATGGACTATTTCGTACCAATCAAGCTCGAAACAAGCTCGTGTTTTCAAAATGCCCGAAGAGTCCAAAGTTCTTGATCTGATTCAATAATCGTGTATTCACGTGAACAACGCATGATTAAAGCGACATCAGGGGGAAACATTGCACTGTTTCCCTCTTCGTTGTTGACGTCAGAGGGAAACAGTGCAATGTTTCCCTCGGCAGAAAGAAACATTGAGTTTGTTGAACAACACGTGGCCATGATTTGACCAATAGGATTTCATTATTGGCAAAGGAAAGTCTTTGGTATATAACAAAAATAAATGTGAAGTTGATAAATTGCTGGATCCTTCGATGGTTCTATGCCCGAAATGTGGTGAAGTCGACAACATTCTGGTTAACGAGAAGCCTGGGGAAGATGACTATATGAAAGAGAGGAGTGTTCATAAGGAGCCTCGCTGGATGAGAAAACTACTCACAGATAAAAATATTGTGGCCCCACAATTTAGAGAAACAATTGTAACCGAATTTGGTCACATCATACGTGAACTTAGAAAGGATCCGAAAATCCATAACATCAGTAGTTATGGGTTCTATGCGAAACGCTTAGCTAGCAGATTGGAAATACCATTAGTGAACAAGCCACTAACCTGAGTATCAGGCCCTTCTTTTTCCTCTGGGGACTGGGGAGGAGAAAGGAGAGAAAAAGAAGGGCCTGACACAAATCTATTCATCGACCCGTGTTCTTCGTCCAGAATCTGGACGAAACCCTGATTAGTTGGGAGACAAAAGCCGGAAATACATCAACAGGAATTAAGTAATTATAGTAACTGATTCGAAAATTGAACGTTCTACGTGGGAATTGCCGAGAAGCCGCCCAGACTCCGACTAGAAAGTTTGTGTTTTCTCAAGTTTACCGTTAGCGTTTTTGCCATTTTCATGGACAAGAGCGATTAAAGAAGCGGAAGAAGGAACCTCCGCGTTTTGCCCCTAATACTATGCGTGAAGGAAGAGCAAGAACTGTGCAATGTGTACTGAAAGCCAGCCTAGCTGTCAAAACAAAACACTGCTGCTGTCTTGTCGTCTGACTACAGGAAGAAACAATTGCGCTTGAAAGTTCATTCTGATCGGAAGAGCGAACGCAGTGTCCGTAATTTATAGTCTACTGGAACTTATACGCAAGTACTGTACGTATAAAGTCTGAATACAAACCATATCAAGGCCGCTTTGCAGCCTTTGCTTGACTGAATGTCTGAATCTGAACTGAAACGCATGAGACAGATTACTATCTCGTCGCCAAGCATCAAATATTAAAATATTTGGAGGTTCCTGAATCCCGATCGTATAAATAATTTCCCTAATTGCAAATCGCTGGTTCATTGCAGTTGTATGTGCGTTTTTATTGGTCGATAGCCATGATCTATAAAAGGACTCGACTGCGTCTTGTGGGCCACTTTTTTGTTCTTACCACGTTGTGACGTCATCTGTGCATCTATAACTGAACAGACAACGGCAACATGGAATCTATTTGTTAACTAGATTTTACTTCGGCTATGTTTATATACAAGCAATGAATTTTTTGAGGTTAGATGTTAATTTGTCCGGTGAAGCGTTTTATAGACACACGCAAAACAAAACAGGAAGTGATTTTTATTGGCTATGGCGCGTCACATGAATAGGGGGCGGAGGAGAAGAATCAATGATTTGTGTCAGGCTCTCTTCAGGTTAACAAGCCACTTGACATGAAACCAGGCAAAACGAAACAGCTATTTGAAAATCAGTTGTATGGTACAGTATACAGGGAACTAATGGATGGGACAAAGACAAACTTAGCACCTGCATGGTGACAGGTTATACCAGAAATGGAAAAATAAGCACGCTCAGGCGTGCATGTACCTACTGCGTTTAATGCATATAGCTACTATGGTAAAAACAATGATGCAACTGTGTACTTGTAACTTGTATTCAAATTCTTGACAAAATTGATGGAATTGTATTAGTTGTAACAAGCTTGTATTCGGATCAAGAGCTGGACAAGATTTTTGACAAAATTGTCTATGCTCACAGGCCATACTGTGTTTTAACTTTAATAAAGAACTCACTCAACTCAGACTCTCCGACGTCATCAAAACGTCATTATGACGTTATAATTACGTTTTGACGACGTCAGAGATAAAATAAGTACATAGTCAAGAACTCAAAAAAATGTTTTTATCTATGGTGCCCTTTGTTTATTTCCGATTTGGTTTATAGTTTTCGAGTTTAAACACCCCTAAAGTTTCACCATATATGGCGAACTCTTTACACTCCGCGGGAAATTTAAATTATAAAATCAGCCATAACTCTACTTCGTTTTTTTTTTATTTTCGTAGGGTTTTCGCTGGTAATAATATAGAGGGCAAAATTTCTCGAATATGATTGGCTAATGAAGAGGGCATTTTTTTTGTAATTCAGGCAAAATTACTTGCACTTGATTGGTTCCTTGATCAGCAGTACTTGCATGTGATTGGTCGGTTGGTTACTTAGCAACAGTGAACCTCAGAGGACTGACTATTTTTCAACAAATCTGCAAAGTTTTTCGGTCTGAAAATGCTTTTTTGTTTACTTTGAACTAATTTGAACTATTGAAGGAATGTAAACTATTAGTGAAAATGAATACAGTAGAAAATTTACGAACTTTTGCCTGTGTTTACAAGAAGAAAGCTACATGCACAGCGTTAGAGCGATGGAAATTTGGAATGTTGCTGAGCACCGACTGTGATAAGGTACATGTACTTTGATATTTTCTGGACATTATATAGCTCTTAAATAATTTCGCCCGCTATATTATTAACACCTAATCGCACGAGTTCTCGTAAAATTAAGGTTTAATTTCACTCGTGTTTTCAAAATCTTACAAATTACCCTCGTTGCTTCGCGACTCGGGCAATTTGTAAAATTTTGAAAACACTCGTGAAATGAAACCTTAATTTTACTCGGCCCCATGCGATTACCTATACAAACCTTCGTATTAATTAAAGAACATTTTTATACAGTTCTTAAAATCAATTTCCAAACTCTAAATTTTGGCGCCAAGTTTGAACGTCATTGGTCATTAGTGACGTCACACGGTCAACGACAAGTATGAAATTACGATCACAAAATGTAGATTTGCCTAAGCTATGATCATGCGCAGTTTCGTTTCATTCTGGATATTCTAAATACCTTGGTGAGCCAAGTGGGAGAAAAAAAACAACACATTTCTGACCACCGTGTTCGAGGCAGCATTTCACGATAGTGATTTCTAGTTTTAAAATTAATTAAATTACATATTTACATAATGTAATCAGGATTGTTGACCGAAGAGAGCTAACCAAGTACTATTCAAGGACTGACGCTCCTGTGAAATCGTATGACTTTTCAAAAATTCAATAGATTACCTCATTCTTTGCTAGAAGCAAAGATTACGTTATTTTGGTTGTTAAAGTGCCTATGAAGTGGATTTTTTATTGCTTTATTTGAAAGAGCATCAAAAAGTAGGACAATATGCAGTTTACGGTTCCTTGATATCTTTTATAATTCCAGAGTTATAAATATTTAAAGATGTCAAAATGAAGAAAAAATATGGCACAAACAAATTGCTGATTCAGCACAAATTGTGACGTCATGTGGTTTGCATGTTAATTTGGTGAATGTTTAAATGAACTATAGCTAGAATCAAATGAACCTTTGCACATATATAGTGCAAGATGAAACACAGTTGATAATATCACCAATTTTGTTGTCAAGGTAACACTGTTGTACCCAGGCCCCTTGCACGGATTTTATAAAACACCATGTATTTATCTCTGTGGGCATAATTTTCAAATTATTATAGTATAACCGTATTTTAGGCATGCATAGGTATGACAAGTACTTGTCTGATATTATTTTATCCTTATCAGGATAGGGAAGGTGCTTTATATATAAAATCCGTGCAAGGGGCCTGGGTACAACAGTGTTACCTTGACAACAAAATTGGTGATATTATCAACTGTGTTTCACCTTGCTCTATATGTGTGCAAAGGTTCATTTGATTCTGACACATAGTTCATTTAAACATTCACCAAATTAACATGCAAACGACATGACGTCACAATTTACGCTGAATCAGCAATTTGTTTGTGCCATATTTTTTCTTCATTTTGACATCTTTAAATCTCTATAACTTTGGAACTATAAAAGATATCAAGGAAAGGTAAACTGCATATTGGCCTACTTTTTGATGCTCTTTCAAATGAAGTAATAAAAAAATTCACTTCATAGGCACTTTAAGCCAACACGATGTTGGCATTTGCTCTGATGAAGGTCTGAGTCAACAGGTCGAAAGATCAGCAATAAATAAGAAACTTGGTAATTCTTGATTCTATTATAATGTTTGTTATGTTAACATGCATTAAGTAGGCAAAAAATCGTTTTCCATCAAACTTTATTTTTTTCAAGCCGTATTTTTCAATAATCCCCCGAAGAAACAATGTTTACTACGCGAAAAAAATTATGGTTAATTTACAAGTCGCCATCTTTTTCGGTACAGTTAATAAGTGCGAGTTCATGTGATGTAATGCTGATGTATTGTATAGTTTAAATTAATTTTATGTAAGTAACTGTAGCTCTGACTAGAAATACATAGCTTTGATCTGTGAATTCAGGCCTTTAATAGATCAAATCTATTAAAGTTTTAAAAAAATCCTACGATTCCACAAGAGAGTTAGGCATTGAATAGCACTTGGTTAACTCTCTTCGATCAACAATCCTGATTCCATTATGTCGTTTAATTAATTTTAGAATAAACGTATAAGCACGTAACCACGCCATTGCGTTCTTACGTCATTCTGGTTGTTTAGTTGTTTTGTTTGTATTTCGTGAGCCATCACGATGTTGGCATTTGCTCTGATGAAGGTCCGAGTCAACAGCTCGAAAGATCAGCAATAAATAAGAAACGTGGTGTTTCCACAAATTCTCGCTTGTATTAGACCTCAATTTGTAACTCTTCTACAATACTACAACTCGACACAACTATTCTACAATATCACACGTATTATTTATGAATGCTAACCTGTAACACTAAAGAGCAAGGTTTCCTCGTCTGTTGAACAAGGGAACGAGAAAGCCAACGTTGTACATAGCTAACTCGAACTTCATTTCTCCTTCATTTGTCGGTTAAGGTCCCAGCAAATTCCACATGTCTACATCAAAACAAGCAACATTCTGTCAATAATGGTCTTCTGTGATCGAAATAGGGCCGTACTTTCTTCCCCATCCACCTTTGAACAAGTAAAACCGAAGCTAACAACGCACGATTTTGTTTTTCAAATATGCAATTATACAATACCCTGCGTGTATTGCGTGTTTTCATTGCATGGTTGTTGCCCATGATCTATTAGAGGACAGACACATGGATCACGTCAGATCACGTCAGCTGACTTGCTTTCTTCTTTCTCCATGCCCCAAAATTCAGCAAGAAGTATTGTGTAATTTTTATATTGTATAAAACAAATAGATTCCATTTTTTGTTGTCTGTTCAGTTATAGATGCACAGAAGACGTCACAACGTGGTAAGAACACCAGTGCTTTCCTGTTCTTACCACGTTGTGACGTCATCTGTGCATCTATAACTGAACAGACAACGGCAAAATGGAATCTATTTGTTAAATAGTGATAATATTCCCTTCCTTTCTTTCAACCTCATCATTTGGGAATTCGGAATAAAATCTTTAATCAATCGTGTTTTTAAATATGCCTATGCAACGAAATGGAAAAAATAATATTAAACTAAATTTTGAGATTACCTGAATTTTGAGATAATTGAAGAAAAGTATGTTTGTTTAACGTTCGAAAAACAGCCCAGAAAGTTGAGACATATTTTATTCCACAACAAATGAGGGTCTACCATAGTTTCCCCATGCAGTTAATTCGACGAGCTACAATCACGTGCAAAAATTATTGAGACAAGCAGTTTTTAGGGCCCCTCCCTCCTATAACAAGTGGTTCTCCCCCCCCCCCCCCCTCGTGCAATGTTGTTAAAACGATTTTGAGGCAAGGGGTTATCAAATAATATGTTTTCAACATTGTTAGTGGGGGAGGGGGCATAGGGGCATACACGTGAAAAAAAAATCACCAAAATGTGAACAGTCTCATTATTTTTGCACGCGATTGTAGTTCCATCATGTTAGCCTCAATTAATAAAGTCACTTTATCCAGCACAGGTGCATGCCGTGTGCTGTTAGTGCGTTGCCTCAGCCCTCTCGTCGAATGTAAAGTCCGGTGTTAAGGAGGCTCCATATGCACCCAGGTTCAAGAATGCACCCAGGTTACATGGATCTTGCCAAAATCTTGCCAAGATTCAAAAAAATTATGGATCTTGCCAAGCCAATCTTGCCAAGATTCAAAAAAATTATTTTCTTGCCAAGATCTTGCCAAGATCTTGCCAAGATCTTGCCAAGACATGGATCTTGCCAAGATCTTGCCAAGATTCAAAAAAATTATTTTCTTGCCAAGATCTTGCCAAGATCTTGCCAAGACATGGATCTTGCCGAGTTCTTGCCTAGATTCAAAAAAATTATTTTCTTGCCAAGATCTTGCCAAGATCTTTGCCACGATCTTGCCAAGATTTTTATATATAATTTTGCCAAGATCTTGCCAAGATTTAATATATAATTTTAATTTTATGATCTTGCCAAAGTTTTACAAGGAGTTCATAACATATACTATGATCTTGTCATTACATTGCAATGATCTTGCCAATTATTCTATCACACAGGATCTTGGCAAGATCTTGCCATAATCTTGCCAAGATTTATTATATAGTTTTAATATGATCATGCCAAGATCTTGCCATAATCTTGCCAAGATTTAATATATAATTTTAATATGATAATTCCAAGATCTTTCCATGATCTTGCCAAGATCTTGCCATGGCACCTATGGTGTAATTAAGGTTAGAAATATTGCTGCTAATCTACCGGTTTTTGGTCATTATCTCAGGAAAAAGTCCGGTGACCCCCAAATTTTAAGCGTTCATTATCATTTAATTTCCCTGCTGCATTTAAAAAAACAAACAAAACATTCTGTAGATCCAAACAGCAGGAATAAAAAACCCTCGTTTTTAACTATTTGAATCTACAGAATTTTTTGAAATTTTAATATTTGTTAGAACACAATATATATTTGTGTACAAAATTTGAGGGTATGCATGCACCGAGGGTTCTTTCAAACTATAAACGGCTTTTTATGTGTAAAACTACGTCGGCACGGCCAAATTCTTTTTTATGCTTGCAAGATCAATGGTTTGTCATGCACGTCACGGTTAATCGCGGGCGCAGGTTTGTACCCAGTCCCTTTACCTCAGAAGGGTATGAAACCTCCTTAAGCCTGTTCTCCACTAGGCGAATTTGTTCGCGCGAATCGAATCGAATTACCCGTTCATGCAATGTAATTGGTTGGTGCTGCTAGTTTTCGTGCCAATTTTCTTACTTGCCAATCATATTGCCGGAGAATTCGCTTCGCGCGAACAAATTCGCCCAGTGGAGAACGGGCTTAAAGCCGGTTTTCGCTAGTGGAAAACCGGCTTTTAAGGGGCCGTTCACATGAGGCGGGCTAGCCGAACTGATTTTATGTCACGGAAATCTTATTACGACTTTTTGAGTAATGCAAAATGATACAACAAAGCAAAATTGGCTTCGTTTTTCTGTAAGTATAGTACACACGTAAAAAATCTCACAGCTTGTCAATAGGATGTGTTCGCAACAGGCTTGTAGCAAGGCTGGGAACAAGTTGTAACAATGCTGTTCATTCAAGAAGCTGCTACAACCTTGTTAGCATCAACCTGTTAACAACTTGTTAAGTGCAGAGCGGCAACAGGTTGTTGGAACAACTTGTCATCAGTCTGTTGGAGTCATCAGCCTTGTTAAAAGTTGGCAACAATCTGTTACAGACATGTTAACAGACTGGGACAGCCAGTGCGAACACATGACGGCGACAGCCTGTTGAACAGCCTTGTAACAACTTGCTTGCAGGTATGTAACAGCTTGCGCGTTTTTACGTGTGTACACAGGGTATTCTAATTTCTTTTTGCAGTCAGACAAACAATTTCGGGACATAAGGGCTAGACCACCTCACGCATAGTCAATCGAGATATGGTCGGAAACTCGGCAAATTTCAAAGCTCCTGTAATGAGCTGTGATTTTATGTTGAACCGTACCTAATTACACCGTGTACATCCTTTGTTTTAGGTTTATGTAATAGATACAATATGAGCGGCCGAACTGTATGGCATTTACAATGGCGAGCCATTGTAAATCCCATACAGTTCTGACGCGAATATTGTATCTTACTTAAACTACGATGAGTTTATATCATGAATACTTTGTTTAGCAGTCGTAGAAAAGGCAAAAACAAATTATTTGAACAAGGAAAAAGCTCAATTTGAGCCAATGGGTCCTAATTAGTATGCTGTAAATCGGATACAACATTGAATTTTTATTAGGCAATGCTATATCCGATTTACAACATCAGTTTAAACATTAATTTCTTTTGAATTTTCTTCATGAATTATTAATGAGTATTTTAAGTAATGTTTACAACACGAGCGGCCGTGTTGTATTGAATTATACAATCACGAGCCGAAGGCGAGTGATTGTATATTCAATACAACAAGGACGCGAGTGTTGTAAACAACTTGTGAAATGAATAAATAGTAAAAATCCCTTTGGGATAATCATATTGAGATGCTAATTAGTTACAAGCACGAGTGGTTTGTATGGGGTTTACAGGGGTATACATGTGACGTGATTTCTGAAATTGGATTGGCTGCAAAACTCATGAATTATTAATGAATTTCACAATAATATTTAATAAGCACAGTTGAGTGATTGAACTGAAACGTTGCTATTGGATAATTCGTTCATTATACTAAAATACAATGTGTTCAGTAACCGTGTACCGTGCACAAGAATGCGTAAAGGTGAACAAAAAGATAGAACAAGACTTTAGCTGAGTTTCCAGACCATATTTTGAATGACTATGCCTCATGTGAACAACCCTTAGGGCCTGTTTATATGGAGCCGAGTTACCCGGCTAGGCGAGTTACCCGGCAAGCCGAGTTGAAAAAAGATGAGTGTTTATATGAGACGAGTTACTCAGCAAAGCCGCCCACGCATTATAATGGTTTCACATTCCATGAGTAGTTTCCGATTGTCTTCATAAGTGGCGCGTGCGCTGTTGTGACGAATTCAACTCGGCTAGCCGAGTTACCCGGCAAGAGAGTGTTTATATGGGAATATATTCATCCCGGCATGCCGAGATCTCGGCTGTTTTGCCGGGATCTCGGCTAGCCGAGTGACCCGCCTGTCTCAAATAAACACTCTGCTGGGATAGCATTGAATTTCTATACATGGCGGGTAACTTGGTTTGCCGAGTAACTCGGCTAGCTGGGTAACTCGGCTCCATACAAACAGTCCCTTAGACGGAGTTGGTACTTGGATGGGTGACCGCTTTCTTCATGGATCTTCCGATTCTACATTGAAATGCTTTGAATCTTATTTAACTAATCGTACAGTGCTCAACTATACCTTTTGAGGTTATTATTATTTTCTGTTAAATTCGAAAACGTGTATTCCAAACCCAAAGAAAAAATTAAAATCGGTCACTCGGTTCTGTTTTTATGTTCTGTCAAAGATCGAGTTTTGGCCATTTTTATGAACCATATTTAAACAACGACCGCGTTAAAAGGTAGCCTGGCACAAGCAAACTTGTGACGTCATACCGGTAAAATCGAGCTCGCTTCGGCAAAAGGCTACAACATTGTCAACATGCTAACCAGGAGAGCTTTTCGAAGAGATACCCGGCCACAAGTTCGACTCCACGACTGATCAAGAATGGCTTTGGTATTTTAGTTAATCAAACGGCAACAGCCGTACAACGGGTTTTCGCAACAAAAACACTACGCCTAGTAGGCCAATGTCACCGGGGGGGGGGGGGGGGGGGGGGAAGAAGGGTACGACGATTCATTTTTGTCTTGATAAGACAAAACTATTGAGTTTTAAACTATATTATTAGTTCTAACTATTGAGTTATTGATTTGACAGAAGTCTGGATATACATAGCTTGTCAGGACTGTAGTTTTGCTTTTGCGAAATTGGATCTGCTGCCGTAGCTTCATTTATATCACCTTCTACTTTAAATATCGCAAAACTCACCCAAACACATTTAAGAAGACTCGTTGACAGAGTGTGAAGAAGATATATACCTTAAAATGCCACAAAATGCTGTTAATACATGTATTTGCGTGAGTAAACAGGTGGCAAACCAAAGCTCGAACATTGGAATATTTGAAATATAGTATAGTAGGTTAATACTGCCGAAACAGAGAACGTAAGTGGTCTAACGTTTCGAGCGAAGGCCCTTCGTCAGAGAGAAACGTCAGAGAGAAGGCCCACGTTTCTCTCTGACGAAGGGCCTTCGCTCAAAACGTTAGACCACTTACGTTCTCTGTTTCGGCAGT